>JAOEHI010000014.1:1368073-1439825 GCA_025447815.1 Percopsis transmontana
TTCGGGCCGCACCTTAATATTAAAACACACGGCGAACCCCGTGTGAAAAACTCTTAAACCGCCTTTCTAGGGTGTTTCTCAACCCCCCCCCCCCCCCCCCCCAGCCTACATCGAGGACGTGGCGCGCTGCGTGGACCAGAGCAAGCGCCTCATCATCGTCATGACGCCCAACTACGTGGTGCGTCGCGGCTGGAGCATCTTCGAGCTGGAGACGCGGCTGCGCAGCATGCTGGCGACGGGCGAGATCAAGGTGATCCTGATCGAGTGCGCCGAGCTCCGGGGCATCATGAACTACCAGGAGGTGGAGGCCCTCAAGCACACCATCAAGACCCTCACGGTCATCAAGTGGCGCGGCCCCAAGAGCAACAAGCTCAGCTCCAAGTTCTGGAAGCAGCTGCAGTACGAGATGCCCTTCAGGCGCACCGAGCCCATGCTGAGCCACGAGCCGGCGCTGGACGTCAGCGAGCAGGGTCCCTTCGGAGAGCTGCAGACCGTCTCGGCCATCTCCATGGCAGCGGCCACCTCCACCGCCATGGCGACGGCTCACCCGGAGCTGCGCTCCACCTTCCACAACACCTACCACACCACCATGAGGCAGAAACACTACTACCGCAGCTATGAGTACGACATGCCACCAGGGGGCACTCTACCGCCGCTCTCCTCCCTGGGCAACCAGCACACCTACTGCAACATCCCGCTAACGCTGCTCAACGGACAGAGGCCGCCCGGGAAGAGCCGCGAGCACAGCTTGGAGGAGGCCCACGCTAACAACGCCATGCTGCCTCTGCTGCCCAGGGAAACCAGCATCTCCAGCGTCATCTGGTAACGGGCCCAAACAGAGCGCCCAGGCGTAGGGGTGTATCAGCTGGGTTAGACACGGTGAGGCTGGGCTCAGCCTGGCGGGGCATAGCAACACAGGAAGTTGTCCCGCAGAGGCCGCTGGATTAAAGGGTTTGGGATTCGCGTGGTTTCCGACCTGAGAGTCAACATCGGAGGTTTTTTTGGTCGCCACTCCCCTTGACTTGTCAAGTGGACAGATCCTGTCTTACGTGGGGGGGGGTGGGGGGGGGGCTGTTTTGTATCTGGAACTAACATTACGGGAGAATTGCGATGAAAACACACAGTTTCGTATCTTCTACACGAGGAAGGGACTCGTGAACTTGGCAAGAAAATTAAAGAACCCACACTCACACACAAGCAGTGACAAACACACACACGCACAGACTAACACTCCTCCGCACACCGAAGCATACATACATACATACATACATACATACAAACTAAAGGAAAACAGGGTCTTGTACATATTTCAAATTTATTTGTAGCATCAGTGTCTTCCTGTTGTTTTTGGTTTGTTTTCTATTGAACCATGTTTGTTGCCTTCTCTACTGTTTGACTTTGCTTTAACTTGTCACACAGATTTGTATATTTTTATTGTTTCCTCTTGTTTGTTTGTTTTGACTTTTGTTTGAACACGCTTACTTGGGGATGCCAGTATGTCACGTACCTGCGCTCTTGTGTTTTTTGTTTTCTTTTGTTTCTAATATTGACTTTGTCTAGTTTAAGAGAACGTTTTTTAACACTTTTTTGGAATTGCCTGGACATTTTAGGAGGCTTCGAGGAGGTGTAATTTCTTTTTGTTGACCTGTACAAGGTGTATCTAGTTGAAAAGAAAACTCTTTAAAAAAATCATAGAATATGCAAAAAGAGGAGCTGACAACAATACAATGAGGGGGAGAGTGGGTCGGGGCGGGGGCAACGCTAGTCCCCCTCCAAGCAAGCAAACAGACAGACTGACAGAGCTCTCCCCGAAGCTTCATATTTTCTATTGAAACAAACAGCCTCGCTGTTTTAGTGTGATAGTGAAAATGCCTCACCTTAAAAAGAAATCTGTAGATTATTTTAAAAAGAATTATATTTTTATAACAAAAAAAAGAGTTTGCTTGAGAAGTCATACTTATTTGCATTTCATCTTTCAAGGAAAGGGAAGTTGTGTGTAAGTGTTATGCTGGTTTTGTACACTACTTTGCAACGTGGTTCCTGATTCGTTACGTTGGGTAAGTTGGATTTGAGTCCCCCGTGAAAAAGAAGAAGTCCTCTGCGGTTCTAGATTCAAAAGTAAATGCATTTTCAATGTTTTGGTTTTTTAAACACATTATACCCACCCTGAAAATTTCTTTGGCTCATATGAATAGTTTATGTTTAAGGAAAGAAAACATTTCTGTTGAAAGACTTTTTTAATTATATTTGAAGGTGTGATTTCTGAGTATGCATAGCAAATAGATATGTATTCTATATATAATATAGATATTTATATAAATATATATATAAACACAATTTTCACTTGGAAAGAAATGTCTATCTTTATAGAAACACAACCATTATCAGTTGCCCATACTTTCTCACTGCACATTAAATACATTGATCTCCTCCAGACGTCTCCCTTATGTCTTAGAGTAGAGCCGCTTATTGGCACTCGTTTACATTCATCTCACACACACACACACACACTGGATGGAGTCTTAGACATGCTCTGCTTTCCCTCAACGACTACTGTTTAAGTGCCATAGAACATGACATAACTGTTTTATCTCCAATTGCTGCAGTGACAGCTGTGCAGCGCTTAACAGAACAACGTCGGACTATAGCACTGGGAAACTAGAGCGTGTGTGAGCGTGTGTGAGGGTGTGTGAGCGTGTGTGAGCGTGTGTGCGCGTGTGTGTGTGTATAACCTCCATACTCCCCCCATCTGCTCAGACCGAGGTCATAATTAACTATTGTGGGCTCCGCTGACTTTCTACAAATGAAGTTAGTAATATGGGTTTTCAGCCCTTACAATTCAATTCAGTATGACGATATTTAATGCAAATAGGCCTATTTAGCTTTTAAAGCCTGTCATATACTGGTATATAAGTGCTAACGTATGCAATGGCCTGATCTTATTTATCATATGACAGACATGATTAAAGAAGGACAATGGACGCACATGTTGTCCAGACATTTGCAGTTGCCGGTGATTCTCTATATGCCAGAATAAACATAATACTGGCCAACATTTGGTTATATACTATATAGAGTCATGTCAATGTAGAGTACAAATCAGGGTGGTGAATGAAAGTGCTTAGCACCCCTGGCTGCGGAGGCAAAGACGAATGTTCAAAACGTGCTGATATACCAGAGGTGACTTGGCTTCCAGAACTAGCCGAAAGCCGACCCATGACAACTCATGGAATCACAGACAAGCTGTGCACTGCACAACACTGCCATCTTCTGAAACATAACGGCGCCTGCAGCGGACTGTGAACATTGAACCAATCTGATTCTCCGCTCCAACGTCAACCTGTCTGGAATCCCCCGAGAGAAGAAGAATGGATTATATGAAGAATGGCAGAAAGGGAGAATGAAAATGACGACTATATGCGACATAAAATGAATCAATTCATATTTCACAAATTTCACAAAAACACCATGGGAACCTCCATCATTTCTAGAAAGAGCCTTCAAATCAACATAATGTTACAATAAAAACAGCTATAAACAGCTATAAAGATTGAGCTAAACCTTATTATAGATAGACTATAATGTACTGCTGGAATGTGCCTCAGCTGGAGCGCCCTTAGTACAGATTGCAATGGTGGGAAGCATGTGAACACATACAGTAGTGTGTGTGTGCGTGTGTGTGTGTGTGTGTGTGCGCGTGTGTGCCTGTGTGCGTGCGCGTGCTTTCCACGATGGTGTCAACATTAAATAGAGGGGGTGAATGTCTGGTCCGGGCAGCCTCCTGCCTAACAGCTGGAGTTTTATTAGCAGACACGGAATTAATATAGACTCTTTATTATCCAGAGCAATCAAAGACTTAATTGGAGGGAAAATATGCCCCATCATAGTGGAACATTGGAGAGGTTGGGGGTGGTGAGTGTGCACATATGCCTACATGCTCATGCCCTTGTTTTTTCTTTTCTTTTCTTTTTTGGTCTTGTCCTGCTGCACCCTGTCTGGCCACCAGGGTGTGTGTGTGTTCCGGGGGAATTGTTAGTGATTTTTTTTTAATTATTCCTTTCATTGACATTGCATCTATTTTACATGTGGTTATATTGTAGAGGGGGGTTCACTTAGGTCCATTATCTTGAAATTCTCATTTTTCCAGTTGTGTCATCGGGTAGGCCTATCCCACAACAGATGGAAATATTTTGATCTATCTAACATACTATTTAGTCAGAAAATTAATAACCATGCCAAACAAGCTGGTCAGATTTGGCCCCCAACTGTGTCATAGATTCTGGATTGCAACCACTAATCTCTGGCCTATCTTGCCACTTCCAGGTAAACAGCAAATCACATTTAGGCACGTGAAAAAGAAATGTGCATTGCCCACTGAAACTGTGTGTGTGTGTGTGTGTGTATAACCTCCATACTCCCCACATCTGCTCAGACTGAAGTCATAATTAACTATTGTGGGCTCTGCTGACTTTCTACAAATGAAGTTAATAATATGGGTTTGCCCACAGAAACAGTTTAGCTTCAAATGGGTTTAAGCCCCTTCAAAATGATTGTTACATTTAGAATCAGGAATCATGCTGTTACACTATTTTGTGATTTAGCAGCAGGACTCTTCTGTATAGGGCTCACTCATGTACAGTAGGCATCAAAACAGTTTCTCCAAACCCTTGTTCCTGCTCAAATAAAATTGCTTTTCACAATATTTCCAAGGCGGTGAATGGAGCCCTGTAATGGCTGCAAGCCAAAGGCACCTTCAGATTCTCTTTTTTCATTCATTCATCATTTATTAGTCTCTCCCAGTCTGCATCATATTATTCACAGCAGGACAACAAACATTGGGTTGCCAGTTGAAGGACCGCTGCATTATGGCCTTTGTCTCGTTGCTAAAGTGTAGAGGCTGTCCCTGTTCTCTGTGATTGTTGCCACACACACACACACACAAACAAACACAAATGAGCCTCCACATGCAATCGCACAGTCACTGATGGCTATTCTTCAACCGTTATGGAAGTCCACCAGTTGATGGCCTGTTGGCTCTCTGAATGAGCTGGAACAGGTTTTTATGGGGAAGAAGTTGGCTTCTCTCTCTCTCTCTCTCTCTCTCTCTCTCTCTCTCTCTCTCTTCCCCCACCCCACCCCACCCCACACACACACACTGCCCCCTTCCTGCCCCCATCCTTATTCTATGATAAGTATAACATTATTAGGGGGTATATCTTATATAAACAAAAATTGTGTCACTCTTGCTATAGTTCTACAAATGAACTATTTGTGTCAAGACAATGGTTCCCAAGTCTTGGCCCTAAGGACAAGAGTTTGAATCTAGTCTTTTTATTGAGACAGATAAATTAGCTACCAGGTAGTGAATTATACTGCCTTGGTATCGAGGGACTCAATCTATTTAGAAAGTCATAAATGAAAACCAGGACCATTTGCTTTGGCAAATACTGGTCTAAGATGTTTGTGTGATATAATGTTGTCCTCTAGTGGTCTGGCATGGTATTACATGGTATTTATTTAACAATCGGTGGCGAGAGACGCTCACCTGAACTCTCCACGCCATCCAGCCAAGTATCTATAATCTTATGTTACCATACTATATCTTTGATAGGCTTTATATTTCTATACATACTCTACATGATCAAGGTTATAAAAACGTACAACACTATTTAAGATTAACAGGTACGTTTAAAGGAATACCAAAATCAATTATTAGTCACCTAATGATGATAAAAATGATGGTAAAAACAAGTTTGTGCTCCCAACTGTAATATTAAACTGTAATATCAAAAAAATACCCATTATCAAGTCAATTTTCTGTGATTCTTTTGTTAGAAAATTGCTATGTCATAGAGTGAGGTAACACAAGATTACAGACTCAGCCTATTATCTTGTTCTTTTACACAAATCATAGAAATTTGTGCTCAGAACCTCGGTGCCCGGAAACTCAACGGATTGTAATACATTTGAACACCACTGAGGCATTTGGTGAAACATTTAAAGATATGGTATGTACAGGAGGCTATAGCTCTTTGAGATACATTGTTATGTAAACTGGACTTGAATCAGGGTCAGCAATTCAAACAGACTGTATTTATCAGCATTATGCACAGGGATACTACACAATCTGTTGAGTGATACGTGTTCTAGGTCTCTGATGTCAGACTTTGCAGAATGTGTGTCAGCAAAGCACATGCTTATCATGCCCTGACGTATAAACACAAAAATGACGAAAACAGTTCACAACGTATTTTTATTATAGAAAAATAGTTATGCCTATATAAAAAGCAATAAATTATGAAGTCAAGCAGCTGATTTTTTTTTCTCATTCGCGGTCATGTCCTGTCTTCAACGCACACGCTTTGTAAAAGACATAGGCCTGTGCACATCCGCGCACACAACACCCACAACACCTCTCAGTTCACAGTTCTTGATCTAGTGAGTCGATAGGTACCAATTCAGTCACGACCTTTTAATCTCTGCTGTCTTTCCAACCAACAAGGGGTTTGGTGCCACGCAGTCCATTTAACGACTGTTCTCAGTCGGCCGCGGAGCAGTTCTACTTCCCATAAAACATCTCCAGAAGCACTTCCTCCATGTTAACGGCCCCTATGACGGGCTTGAAGAAGAGTTGAGCCACCACCGTGGCACCGATGGCCCGCAGCATGGACAGCGCTATCAGCAGCTTGGCGAAACGCGTCGAGTCCTCGCGGTGGATCAACTTCACGTGCTCGTTGAGCGCCTGGCGCGCCTCGCGGCGAAGGGACTGGATGTAATGGAGACAGTGCAAACCTTCCAGATCTGAGAGTAGAGATGAGGAAAGGAGAAATAATGGGAGGAGAGGAGAACACAACAAGTCTATGCCAAGTAAAAAAATGAAACCATCAACCTAAATGACAATAAATTAATGAAACGACCCTCTCGTATGCTGTGAGAACGACTATTACAGTGCGTTGTTAAATAATTAACCCACGTACTTTACTTTACTGAATAAATACGTCGATCCTTGCATTAAAGCTGTTTTATTATATGCTGCCTATTTCATAGCATCTTTACAGGAGCCACATTCGGGGGGGGGGGGGCGCTTTTACGCACAGCCGGCAACCCGCTGACCTACCTGGGTTGAATAGCACGGCTCCTTTTAGATACGCATACTCCTTGGTACTTATATCGAGAGTCCAGCACTTCTTCAGGAACGCTTTGATAGCTTGGATATCCATAAGCGACACGCCTGCCGCGCCCCTGCCCTGCTCGGCGGGCGGCTCGCTCTGCCGGTCCGGAAACCCCGTCAGAATGCGCTGCAGCATGCTGGGCTCCGCCGTCTCCGTGGTCTCGAAGTCGACCCGGTCTTGAGCGAGACCCAGCACCAGCAGGGGCGCCCAGCCGCTCCGAACGAGCATCAGTTGGTCGTCCTCCGGCAACTCGCGGAAACACGGCACGTTTTTCACAAAGCGTAAGGTCTTCACGAGAACCGCCGACGCGGCTTTGCACGTCACCTGCGGCGAAAGGAGACTGCCGCGGCGCCGCGTCGAGCCGCATGAGCAAGCCTGTTGCCGGAGCTCCAGTAGGGAGGTCTGCTGGGCAGGCGTGGAGGAGGAGGAGGAGGAGGAGAAGGAGGAGGAAGAGGAGGTCCTGTGCACCAGGGGGTGCAGGGGCACCTGCGGTTGCTCCACGGAACTCGCGAGGCTGTCGCTCTTCAGAATGCTGTAGAGGATGCTGTTGTTGTTCCGGCCACCCGTACCCCGACAGTGGCAGCCCTCCAGAGTGGCCATGGCCGCTGCTGCTCTACATGGGCCGGAGCCCGGTGTGTCTCGCGGTCTCTTTGATGCGATGGAGGTCAGTGGCGGAGGGAGCGCTGTTTTCTTAGCCCCTGATACCCCCGCGCAAACGGCAGCGCGTTTATATTAGCTCCCGTCTGTCCTCCTTCTCTGAAAACTTGTTTAGAGTTTTTACATATTCCGCCTCCGACTTTACAGGCGCCTCCCCCTTTCCTCGGCCGCTCGCTTTGTCTTTCTATGTACGCACGTACACGAAGTTTACGCACACGCATATACAGTAAGCACACTGGGGTTCCAAATATTTAGAAATGTATATTATATCTGGAATAATTTTAACAGCGGGACATAGGCTACCCTATAGAAGTGCTGTTGGTTATAACCTTTAATCACCAAGGTGATTATGGTGAAAATATTTAAAAAGTTCATTTTGGATCTCCCGTGTCCCCCAAAGCAATATGTTCGCTTTTATCAATTCAAAACCGTATAGTGCACGTACAGTGCACGTAGGCTACAGCGATAACTGTTTGTTCCAACGGGTGGGAACGACGGAATCAACCAGTCCTCGGTTCTATTCTCGGTGTTTACCTTGACTCTCTGCCGGTGCCGTTTATCAGACAGGAGCCGCTACAGCCAGATCTGAAGGCTTAATTATTTTAGGAACAATTTATATGATTTTTCTATGAGAAAGGCTCAGAGCGAGCGGTGCAGCGAAGGCCAGTCGCCAACCTTGACTCGGACACACTGTTATTGATTTAACCGTGAAAACAGGAGCAGGTGAATTATGATGTCATGACTCAACGCTCTCCTTGCATCTGTCACCAAAGGAGGCCGGGGGTGGGGGGTGGTAAAGGAGGAATGAAAACCGGCGAGAAAGGGGCTGAGAAAGACCGGTTTGGATAATGTAGACGAATTAGCAATGTATCTTAATTGCTCCAGAGAGGGAACAGGTTATGGTTGACTGCTGCCACTGAAGGAAGGGAGGGGGGTCACGATAGAACGAGTCCTCTATCTGATTTTCATTCATTGAGGCCTCATGAAGGCTTATAGACACACTTAAGACAGAGAGAGAGGGAAGAATATAAAGTGGAGCGGATTTTTGGGACCAGTTCAGGTCAGTTGCAGGTAGAAAAATAAAGTTTCCAAGAGGCATGTGGTAGGAGCCAATGCTGGCCTCTTTCCGGAGTAGCACCCACATAACCTACACATAGGCTACTTGTGTTGCATTCATAAAGGGTTAGAATTGGTGTGGAGAAAGAGTGGCATTGAGCGTCTGGCTGTATTCACCAAACAACAGTGGTCGAGACCTTAGTGGCCTCTGTGCTGCTAGACCGAAGGCCGACGACGCGAAAGGAGGCAGGATGAAAAAGTTTCCCAGCAGTGCCAGAACATTGTTCAGAAAGAGAATGTCTTTGTATTGATTTACTGGAGGGTGAAAAAAGAGAGATTTTTCACATGTTTATACCAAGGTCGCACCGGGATAAACAGCCTTTGCTGCCCTGCCTGTCTCTTCTTCAGCTCAAGGCCTGGCCAGCGCAGGTTATAAAAATCCCTCCGTCTCAAGGAGAGATTACATT
The DNA here is from genome assembly GCA_025447815.1 of Percopsis transmontana. Taxonomy (NCBI): domain Eukaryota; kingdom Metazoa; phylum Chordata; class Actinopteri; order Percopsiformes; family Percopsidae; genus Percopsis; species Percopsis transmontana. The sequence continues at coordinate 1,377,426 of JAOEHI010000014.1, forward strand.
ATGTCTTGCTGCAAAGACAGAGTTGAGAAGAGCCCTTTCTCTATCTCGATCTCTCTCATTCCCTGGCTCTCCTATTTGTTCGTTCAATGTAAAAGGAACTGGAAGTATGTTGCTACCGCTCTCACCTGTATTACATTACAGATATGTAAAATACCTCTATAGAGACGTATTAACCATAAGCAAAACTGATTAATCTTTTATGGTAACAAATTAGCAGCCACTCTGGCTGCCAGACGCAACTACGCTTTATCTCTTCTGTCTTTCTTTTGTTTTGACTGTAATTGCATAATCAATATGGGCATAGCTTTCTCCATTACAAGAGAGGGAGAAGTGCCTGTTGCCAGCCCAAGTATCTCTCTTCCGGATACATAAAGTGAACATCACCTCCTCTGTAACATATATTTCCTGTATTGTGAGGGCTCTCGTGTTTTGCTGCTGGTTTCACTGGGGACTGGGAGGACCAAATCCCATACTAAAAGAAATGAAGAGTTCATAATCCACCAGGGGAAAAAAACAACAGTTTCCTATGCAGCTTTAAGGTTACCGCGACACGTTAACTGCATTTCATGTCCGCTTCCCTTTCAGAGGGATTCTCTAAAGGACACAGGGAACAGATTAAGATGGCTGAAAGGTAAGAGACATCGCGGTGCTACCTTAGCTCCTGTGCGTGGTGCCGTCCGCTGTCCTCTTCCTGTGTGCTGTGACATAGAACAGACTCTTACTGACTGGGCCAGTGCCCGTTGGTCCGCAGCCCGGTTTCACCAGGGTCAGCATGGGGCGTCCTGTTCACTCCCTGTCTCACAGCCCTCCCCGGTTCTCACGGGTTCCCACTGCTCTTTAAAATGCACCATGGGTTTGTGTGTGTATGTGTGTGTGTGTGTGTGTGTGTGTGTCGTGACCTGTGAAGACAGCTCTTTGGTCTGTTTGCATTAGATACATGTCTGTTTCAATGCTGTATTCCATCCTTATGTAAAACCTGGGGCCATAGTGGCTACAGAGAGGGCCTCACTGCTCTGTGTAGCAGAGCCTCGATAATCACAGACAGTAATAGGAAAACACCCTGTCCAATTCCTATTCTGTGTGGCAGTGTGCAGGCAAAGCAACGCAAAGAACGTAGAAGGAAATATGACCAAGACATGTAAGCACATCACACATCTAACTTCTAGTATTTGTGGTGACAGATAAGTGCAGGATGTAATATGGCGGGGAGGTGTTCTGAACCAGCAGTTTTCAAACTGTGGATCCTGTTTTAATGATTGTCTTTATTAGCATCTGCATACAATTTCTGTTCTTAGGCTATATTGCTATCCTGATATCCTGAAAGAAGGGTTCATCAATTCGTGCACTAGGGGGTGTCACAGGTCAAAAAGGTCGAGAAGCACTGTTCTAATGCAACGCTACAGTTTAATGACAAATGTTTTAATAAAGAAATGTTTAGCATGCGACACGGCGCTGCATCAGACTTGCAGCATAGTTCCTGTCTACGTATATCCATAGATCATGTTTGGCCAGTTAGTTGACTTTGTTTCCCCCTTAAACATTCAGCTCTATGGGAGTGTGTTGTGGCTCTGGCCATGCTCTGGCCAGTATAACACCACAGGCAATGCTTCGAAACACTGAATATGAGTGAGCACATACACATTTTTTTCAATAAGAGTGTGTTTTCATGTTGTGTGCTTTTGCAGTGGTAAGCATTTCCTAAAGGCTGATTCACACAAATGAAACTCTGAGGTTGCCGTGACCTGTGAAGACAGCTCTTTGGCACATTTCAGCAGCACTGGCCTTGATGCACAAGTCTGCAGAAAATACAAGGCTTTTCACCAAACACTTGGAGCATAGACACCCACTGGCACACCAAAAGAGGCCTCACAAACTTAAGAGGACAACTTTGTAGGATTCAAGGCAAATCAGTAAATGGTTCTTTGGGAAAAGTCTCGCACAGCTTTGTTTGTTGATTTGTTGTGTGCTCTTCTGGCGGTTGCCATAGTGACTGCCTCCATTTTCTCTATGTGGCGGCTCGCATAAAGGGCTGTGTCCTTGTCTCCATAAGAGTTACAAATTGAATACTGCACTTTCCAAGGACTCATGTCTCTAACTTACAGCAGAGTGTGTTTGTGCGTGTGTGTGTGTGTGTGTGCATGTGTTTGCGTGTGCGTGAGTGTGCTCGTGTGCTTGCAAGTAAATGGGTTGACAATGTGTGCGCACATGTGCGTGTGTTTGTGGATGTAAAGTACGTGTGTGTCCAATTTTGTATCTGTGTGTGTGTGTGTGTGTGTGTGTGTGTGTGTGTGCGACAGAGGCCTCATGTTGTGTTATTAGTAATTCTGAACAAGCAAACAGAGCTCATTATTTACCTCAGCTGTGAGCTTCTCAATGTCTGACCACTGACAACACACACACACACTGTGTTATCATTATCAATGACGTTTGTTCAATTGTAAACAAGCAGTTTTCCGACACACTGCCTTCTATTTTGCTTTGCTCTCTCACTTTCTCTCTCTCTCTCTCACCCCTCTCCCTCTCTCATTATGAAACAGAGTACAAGGTCGGTATACAAACTCAAGGTCACACTGCTTAAAGCAAACAAAGTAGCCCACGCACGATTCTCTGCTTGAAATGTAAGCATAGGTGAACTTGCATTTTGTTGTGTCTTGTTGGGTTGCGTGTTTTTCTCCTGATATTCTTAGCTTATTTAATGTCTGTGTGTATTTTCAATTACCTTACGTACTAAGTTAAACAAAAGCTTTAGTAGTAGTTCAGTAAGTTATTAACAGTATTCTATTCCAAATACGCTACAATATACTCATAATATTCCATATATATAAATAGAATGTACTGTATTAAACAGTATATACAATATTAATATACAATAAGTTGTGAGAACTTATTTCAAATGACTTCAAGTGATTATTTTTCCTTAACTTCCAACAGCCACAGAGTAAAAATAGCCCCAAACTGTGCGATTGTCTGTTTGTGATGTACTACAAACACACATATAGAGGCAGACACAAACAAACAAGGCAAACAGCATGCATTTAAGCGGCAGTACAACAAGTGAATAAGTGACGCTGGGGGCGGGGGACTTAAGTTGCTGCTGTAACGTCCTTGTTGTGGATGTACCGTGTGTTGAACACATCCCACTGGGATGTGAACTAATTAGCCAAGGTTGAGTGGGACATGGGGGGAGGGGGGATGGGGGAGGGGAGGGGGCATGAAGCGAACAGAAGGGAGGGAGGCTGCCAAGGTCAAACCCATAAGTCTGCATGAGCTACCGAACACAGCGCATATAGTAGTATCAGTCTGGCCGGCTTTATCCCTTCAGGAAGACCTGAAGCAAACCTCCTCAACTCCCCCCCAAAATATGATATTTTGAATCCCATCACATTTAGGTTGATAAGGTACAGTATCTGCCAGAACTAGGATTAAGACGTAATAAAGATTAAAGATTAACACTCGGCCTACCTGTCTGATACATGCACACTCCATTTCTCTGTGGTCTCTCTATCTTGGCTTCTCCTTGCTGATTCATCTATCTTATGTAAAGTATCTGTCACCCTGTGAAATACACCTTTTTCATATGTATAGCTGTTGTCAAAAAGACATACAGACACATGCGCACATCGCATTACCCACTATGTGTGCATTGGCGTGTGCGTGAGTGTGTGTGTGCGAGGAGGATTACTGAGTGAAATATGAAATAGCCGTGTAGCTATAATTTATGTCACCCCTATCTCATCCTTTATTGGTCTCACTGTGACCACAGCATGAATATTTTGCCTTTGAGCGTATCGAGGACAGGGTCATGTTTGCATAAGGAGGTAAATTATGACACTAATAACAAATGCCAGGAGCAGACGGAGAGGGGGGGGGGGGACTGTCTCAAACAGAATAAAGTGGGGTGCTATAGTGAAGATGGAGGAAGTGTGTTTGAAGGCACAAGGTGAAGAAACCATCTAATTGTTGAAGCAAAGGACACGTTGGGCATCAAATTGATTTAGTTTAGAATGATCTTTTTAGTTTCTTTCTTGATAAAAGCAAATAGCAAAACACAGAGAAGGATAAGTTATTTAGCATCCTTGCATCACAAGGACTCTCAATAAACCTTTAAGCCAAATATTGCCTACTACTGCGTGTGTGTGTGTGTGTGTGTGTGTGTGTGTGTGTGCGCGGCTTTCTCTCTGCGCTTAAAACCTTTCCTGAAATATTTGTTTGCGAGCCATAGTAGGGAAGTGAGTCATGCTGTCTGCTATAAGGTGAGAGAATATACTTTAAATCCAAGTCTTGACAAGACCTTGGCTTTGCAGTAATTTCTGCCTTTTGACATACTTCCTGTTACGAATTGATGTACGCTTAACTCTTTTGTTAAGTAATGGCAGTAATTTCTGCAGTCATTTTGTTAGACACTGTCAATCTCAAAGATAGATAGACAAATACATTTGTGTGTATACATATATATATATATGTAACTTGTATCATGAAAGTGCAGCAGCAAAGCAATCGAAATCTGCTTCCCCAGCCTATTGCAAACCCTCCACATTCTTTCTGCGCAGTGATATATGGCCATGCATTATTGCATTATCTTCCCCGGGTCTTATGAGAGCCAGGTCCTGCCGCCCTGCTGTCTCCCAAGGTCTCCCTATACGTCGTCTCCGGCTCACCCAAGGTCACCTGTTCTGCCGCGGTCTCCACGCAACCTTGAGCCGCTAACTTACCGGGAAATGTGTCTTCAGCCGTTCCACACCACCTACGTACATGTCCCAGTGTCAATCAGCCGATTTGCTGTGTATCCGGTTGATTGTGACCCACCGTCAAAGCAGTAAAGTAGAGCGTTCCCCGGGGAACGCTCTACTTTACTGCTTTGACGGTGGGTCACTCCAGCAAATGTAATCACATTCATCCGGCCTCTCCCAAGGCCGTGAACAAAATGGGACAGAGCAGATGTAAATGACTATTTAATTGAATAAAGCGCCTGTGAAAAGAATGCAATAAGCCAAAGTCTCAAAGCTCTCCACCTGTTTGGCATCTGTGCTGTGTGTGTGTGCGCGCGTGTGTTTTAGTGCACAAGCACAGGTGTCCTCCCGCGTGTGTGTTATATGGCCATGGTTACATTAACTGACTGATACACCAATGTTGAGGATGTTTCTTTTAATTGGACTTTTGCATACATTACAAAAGTAATAACTGCATATAGCTGTACCAATTAACTACAGTATAGTATACAGTATATAAAAAGCCTTAAATAAAAATAAATAAATAAATAAATAAAACAAGCACAAAGAGTGGCAACGGAGCATTAGCGTTTCGGTAGTCACTTAGTTACTGCGGCCTTGCGTTTTATATGAAATCGAGTGTCCTTGCCACCCTCGACCTCCATGTTAAAAACTCTTTGTCATCGAGAAATTACTTTATGAATCCCTGAAATACACTCCAACGCTCAGTTCCGCTCCTGCCTGATAGTTTCCCTGTTTCTCAGAGATTGAGGCTGTTTTTTTTTTCCTTCTTTAGTCTTACTTCACCTGTCTCTCCACTTAGCGTGAGGCTCTGTAGCCTGTTTCATGAATAATCATAACTAATGTGTGAGACAGCAGGTCATAGTATTACCTTTAGCCAGTTTCTTCGGAAATAAGTCTGTTTTTCATTTTCCCTAAGGTCTGTGGAAATCAGTTGGTTTGAATATGCTCACGCTGTTGGGCTTGGCAGTGAGTGAATCATATTTATGTTTGAGTGTGTTTTTGTTCGGGTCTGTCAGAGCCCCGGCTCCTTTAGCATGTACCTGGAATATTAAATCGAGATAGAAGTAAAAATACCAAACATATGTCTCAGTGGCCTTGAGACTTCACAGGGCTCCCACTACGAGGCTAAGCTCTGTAAACACAGTTTCCTCCAGTGGCACTCTGTTTGGTCAGGAAACAAGAAAGCTGATCAAACACTCACTCAGAAGGGTGGGCTGTGCTGAGCCAGAATGAAGCAGCGGGTCTTTCGGAAATGTGAAAAATAAGTCACTTTTTGGTGCTCAGTTCAACAAATTTTCTCTGTGTCCCTTGTTTCTCATTTGTTTGTGTGGAATATGACAGGGAGTTAACTTGTGCTGTAAAAGAGAGAGCAGCATTTGATATCGCTCATGTCTGGCAGCCTCTGTGCTACAGATTTACAACCTAGACGTGATGACATCATAGATTAGGGCTCGCAGGTGATAGGAGCCATTGACTAGATGGATTCAAGGTGGATGCATCAGAGTAAGTGAGTGGGTGGAGTAGGCCGAGAGACAGAGGAGAGGGAGATGAAGAAGGGAGAAAAGAAAACAGAAAAGCATGAGGAGTAGGTCATATTTCTTTTGTGTAGTAGGCAAAGGAAATACAGCAATTACTCAGGGGCTTAAAAGGTCGCGTGATTATGCTCCCCCCTAGTGACTATGAACGGAACTGCAATAATAGATCTGGAGATGTTCATCTCTACATCACTGTAGCCTGTGTGGAGGTTGTAGCCAAGGCTACTTTTTATTAGCCAGCAATTGTATAAGCTAACAATCTGTATTATTTTATCTTTGATTACTAATCGATTTGTTCTTCATTCATTTGTTGTTCAGTATTATGGTTCAATTTATTATTTCATTCATTCATTCATTCATTCAGTATTGTTAACTGTTGACTTTCCATAACTTGAAGCTTTGACAGGAAGTATGTGGGATCACAGGATCTCTTTGACGGGGGAATCAGATGAGTTGAGAAAGCCCTGATCCTTGTTCACTTGTCCAAAAGTATCGTCTGCAGGCTGGTCTATGGCGGCCTCACTGGAGATCTGCAGAAACGGAGTGCTGATCTCTGTAGACTGCATGTTGCTGGCCACCCGCAGAAGACAGCTGAGGACCATGTCCTTGGCGAGGCCGGCCTCCAGGTTCCCTTCCCGGCTCAGCTGCAAGGTGATCTGGTCTAGACTGGTCAGAACAAGCTCTGAGGCCAACAGGCAAGCAGGACCCGAGCCATGAATTCCATCCCGGGCTATGTTCTCCAGCATGTACTGCTGGTATAGGTCCAGGAGTTTGTGCTCCAGGTAGCGATTGAGGAGCGAGTTGGAGAAGGGCCCTTCACATCCCTGGAACAAAATGCTCCGGTCACGGCCGCTCCCCAGTCTCAAGCAGGTTGACCCCCCTCTCAGTGGACAGAGAGGCCCACCCTGAGAGGTTTGTCCCAACAGAGATTCATCAGCTGCTGAAGGGACGTCACAGGACTGGAGGAATGGGCCGACACCCTGGCTGTCATGGCAGAGCAGGACCTCACCATCGTTGGCAGAGATTGGCAGCACCTGGTCACCTCCTATATGGAGGTCACTGTAGTTTTCACAGATGCTCTGGCAGAAGGATGGCACCAGGAAGGGGACATCACCACCCGAACGAGCCTGGCAAGGAATCTCCATCTTTGGGGAGGTTTCCGTAGTTGGCAGGGCTCTGTAGAGATCCACAGTGCACAGGGGGGACATGTGTGATTCCCTCTGGTCACCCGTGACAGAAGGCCTGTTTTGGGTCACGCCTCGCAGCTGAGAACTGTCCTTACTGCCTGTCTGCTCCGCAGAACAGGAGGCTTTCTGTATCCCTTTCCTGGCGGTGTTCTGGGGTGCTCTGTCCTCCTGTCCATCGTAGCTCATGCTCCACAGTCTACTCTCACAAAGCATCTCTACAACAACAGCAACAAAACACAACCTGAGTCATCGCATGTTGGAGCTATTGTAACAAACTGGTCCTTATTCATGGACATGTATGAATAAACAGTATACAGTATACATATATATAAGTACTGTATGTAACAGTATGTAACACATACTGTACATACGTCCGCATGTGTGCATGCAGACTGTACATACACAAACACACCCATACATGCACAGTATATTTTAGGTGTTCAACATGATCCAAGACAACATGTGATTTCAACTAACATTACTAATGTATTTTCTTTATAGTCAATAAGTTCCTACCTTCGGAATAGCACCAGGTCTCTCGCCGAGTTTGCAAAGGCAACTTTCAATCTTCAGCACAAAAAAGGAAGGTCTTTCTTAAAGCCACAGGAGTGTAAATTCAGGTGTGAGTGATCTATTTTATACCTCCCCAAGAGGAAGTGAAAGACTCCAATTCTTGTTTTTTTAGTTAATGCAAATGAAATAACACAGCTAATGTAAACTAATCAAAAGAAGACCTGGTCTGTTATTATCTGTATTTAAAAACTTCCATTTGACAAATTATTTACAGAGGATGCGTGGCTAAGGTTAAAGCATTTGCTTCTGTTGTGACAAGTTTGTTGTATAACAAACTATTGAGAACTATACAGTAGACTTGAGATAGAAACTAGACTTTGTTTCTGTATAGTTTTGTTTCTGTATAAACAGAAGCAGGTGTGGTTTGGAAGCAGAAAAGAAACTCAGGTTTAAAGAGAATAGCACATATCACAGTAAATAGAAAGGGATCGCTATCATGGGCTTTTTATTTCTGTTAACCATAGATTTAGGCATGTTTTGGTTTTGTCGTCCAATTAACAGGCAAGTAAATATTACAAGCCCTATAATTTTGTCTGCGCCATTTTGTTGTCTCACTGATATATGTAGAGTGATTTAAGAGCACGTTTGTTTGGCCTTGTTGACTATTTTACTGTGTTTTTTAATTGGCTGTCTGGTGAAAATGAAGGACAATTGCAGTTGGCCCTACAGGCCATGTCTGGGATTTTTCCATGAGAGTAGCCTATATTGTCTTCTCTCTCGTTTATCGTCCTTCAATTAAGACTTTTTCCGACTTCGTTTGCTAGTGGCAGACTAGTCAGAACAATAGGCATGCATGAAACATGAGACATGTTTTATTATTAATGAGTCAGGGAAACCAAGACAGATAGAAGGCTACGTGGGATTCAACCTCATCCTATTAAGCTCATTATATACTTCAGATGGATATGTCATTCTAACCAAAAAAATTCCCATTTGGTCTGCAAATTAAGGTCGGTATAAAGTTTGAAGAATTTTTACCTTGATAAAAAGTGTTTATAGGTTATAGTAGCCTATTTATTCATTATAAATGCATCATTATGTAAGTGGGTCTATCGACAATAAGTAGAGGACAATTTGTATGTAGAAGCCTGCTGTGTTTGAACAGCCAGTCAGGATATCCGACACGCACTTCTCTTCAATAGTAATGATAACAGACTGGGTAGAGTTACAGACATGTTGTTATGGTGACCAATGCACACTCAGCCATTATTGGAATAGGTAAGACGTTTCTGTCACACCTTTAGTTTTATGCCTCTATAGAGACCGCTTTAGGTGCCGCAGTTTCAGACCCTTGGACAGTGATCATATTTGTGAGTTTTTAAGCTTGCTTACTTTGAAGAAAGGCTCCACTGCCCTTAAGGAATAATGGATACATCTGTAGCTAGAGCGAGGGACTCCAAAACTCAGTTTGAACTTATGAATGCCCTCGTTTAGAGGAATGTTTAGGAAAATAAATAATGTGTTTCGTCCGAACCATCATGGACACAAAGCTCGAGATGGGGGCTTTCGGTCTGAGCAAGACTACCACAACGCCTGCACTATCAGGCTGGTCCGCAGCACCTCCATGCTTGTAGTGGGAGAAAGAACTCAGCAAAACGTAAGTTCAACCCTGAAAAGAAGTAGGAGTTCAGTGACTATAGAATCCACCACGGCCCTGTACTACTACCAGAGGCAGGAAGACCAGATCTGGCTCTACTCTCAGAATCAGAACTGTTTAGAGTATTTGGAAGAACTAGTAGCTTTGAGGCGGCAGTATACTAGGAGTGTCAATGATCTTAAAAGTAGTGAGGCCAATGCCACAGTTTCCTCCAAGAAGAAGCCAGCACCACGGACGCCATCCAAGGACAATCAGGTAAGCAACACACCTTCACACAGGAATTCGTCCTCATCTTAAACAGAAAATCTGTCCAACTACCAACTAGTATTGCTTATATATATATATATATATATATATATATATATATATATATAGATAGATAGATAGATAGATGAAAATGTTGTCTCGCTGCTAAATCCCTAGATATCAAAAACCAGGCCTTCTGCCGCTCCAATTCCCAATGAGGATGACACTCTACAGTTCTTTGACTCAGTCATCGCCAGCTGTGACCCTGAACCTACACGCAAACCTCATGTAGATGACGGAAATGCTGATGTAGATTTCATCGGTGAGTTTTGGGGTCTTGCGAAAACTGTGTTGTTACATTTACATGTCTTCTGATGTACATTGTTGCTGAAGCTATTTCTCTATCCTTCTGCCTGGCAGTGGCCACAAGCTCAAGCGAACACGACCTCCACTCTAACTGGGTCTTGCGGGTTCCTCGTGTCACGGATGAGGCCAAACCGAAAGTGGTCCATGTTAGTGCCAAGGACAAGAAGAAAAGTGTAGGTGGATCTACCAGCAGCCGTCTGCGGCTGCAGAGGAACCCAATCCATCTGCCTAAAGTGGTGCAGAGTGCCTTTCAGACACTGCGCTTAAAGCCCAAATTAAAAAACGGTAAAGCTTGAGGAAGGACATTGTAATATACCAGCACTGCCAGGCCGTTAATGTAAAGCTCAAGGTCCTCCAAACAGCCCAAGTTTTTTTTTGTTCCATTCGTCAGTGTACCGAGTGATTGCTGTAAAACATATACTGCACACAGAACACTCTTCAGTCTCGGAATCAGAGGTTTATCAATCACACAATATAAATCACAATTTAAACATTGAGCTTTACATTGGGCATTTGGGTACAAGTATATTTTAAGTGCATTTTTATTTGTAAGTAACGATTTCAAGTTTCTAAGACCAAAATTTGGTGAGAGGCAATTTTGACTGAATAGTGGAAATGAAGTGAAATTAAAATTCACACACACCTATTCAGTTCTGTATACTTACAAAATCAGCACAATGAATTTTTTTTCAACCAGTGTACAAATTAAAATGATACAGCAATAACTCCTATTTCCTTTTCTTTATTACAAATCACTGTCAGATACACAGATACTGTACAACATTCATTTCTTTTCTGCTTTGACCTTGGGGCTGAAGAACGACGACATAGTCTTCATGCCAGTCTTGTCCACTTTAGCTAGAGATTTCTGAGCAGCAGTCATCTTTTTGGGAGGCTGGAAAGGAGGGGGGAATCAATAGGTTAGCACAACAACATTGTGCACACAGCAGGGAATTTATTACTTATCATGAACTTCATTTCAAACTGTGCAAAATATTCTTTACAAGGTAAGAGCCTTTGGCCCACGAGTATTTAGAGGTCTCTACAGACAAATCTAAAGCAGCAGTCAACAAACTAGATTAAAACTAATGAATTGCTTTCTTCTGGAAACAAAACAACAAAAAGAAAGAAATAGTGTAGGTTTTCTGATCAATAACTGCTCAAGGCCACATATTCCCCTAGTAACTGTTGGGTGTCTTCAGTCTGTGTTGTATATGCTCAGAGAACAGATCCAGCCTGTTGTTATATGCACTCACTTTCCGCACAAAATCAGCACTATTGAGTTTTGTGTAGTCCTCTCCAGCCTCCACCGGCTTGTCAGAAAGTTTCCTCTTCTACCAAATGAGGAAGGAAGAAATGTACGTCCACAATTTAGGGCACCAAATATTTTAGAGAAGACATGCAAACTGCTAATACAAGACAATTCTATAAAATAGTTCTACTCTCCCGTCTAAGGGTGCTTGCACATTAGTGAGGAGGATGGGTTAATTTAATTGCAAGGCCACAGTCAAAATACAGAAAAAGTTGTAAACGCACCAATACTAGAGCGAGGTGAATGACTATAAGAGAAAGAGTGCACTGTGGTTTCACAGACATGAAGAAAGACACAGAAGGAAATTATTATTAACTGAGAGAAGAGACCCTCTACATACATACACATGGCCATTGCTGATATGCCATGAAAGAAGCAAACCTAATACAGTAATATACCTTTGAAGGCGGCTCTGTCTCCTTAGGGCTTGTGAGTTCTGGTAACCTGGGGCACAGGAGTTCAGACAATTTTTATTTAAACTGTGATACGATAATCATGACATGTTTATAAATATAGTATTAGTCATTTATGTTGTTTTTTTGGGTTTATTTAATGTAAATGGACGATGTAATTTAACATAGTTTACGACAGTTTAGAAGTCAAAACTTGGAGCTTATGTGCTGTGCATAGAGTTTATAGTTATGTGTATATAGTGAAATGTACATACTGCAAGTGCTTTTGCAGGGCTTTGCTTAAGTCTTCGCTGATGTAGTCTGATATCAGTCCATGAGCGTAGCGCAGGTAATCCTCTGGATCACAAAAAAGACATTTTCAAAGTGATACCAGCACACTGAATTATTTTTATTTCTTTTTGGAACACTAAAGAGAAGAACATTAAAGAACATGTTGAATCCGTGGTATCCGTTGTTTTCAACAACTGAAAAAGGGCACATATCCAGTGCCATGAAATTGCAGTGCCTTGGTAATTGCTTAAGCACGGTCCGAGTTAGCTTGAAGCTTCATTTTAAAGACAGTTAAATAGTTACACAATGGCAAGCAGACGCAGGATCACTAATGCCCGGGAGGCTTTGGAAATGCTACAGAACTTGGAATGGAATGAGTCTGGTGTGGATTCAGACACCGAGGTTAACTGTGACCGAACAACTGATCACCGCGCTGGCAGCCGGCCAGCGCACTACGCGCTTACAGCGGGCCTGACAGCATGCAAAAGCAAACCAGCTGTTTGGACAGTGTTCATTCCTTCGACATGGACAAGCTGGCACACCTCAGAGCCTATACTGTACGTGAGAACCACAGCGCTGACGTGTGTGTGTGTGTGTGTGATGTGTAACAGCTGCAAAGCTTCGTCATTTCTCAGCGAAATTACATGTACACCTCGCTATATTTTCAAATAAAGTTTAATATTATTTCAGTTTAGATTGAGAGTACAATGGGAAGGCAATTGACTCATCGCCCCAGCCCCCTGTAAACCGCCGACATAGTATTGACAGAGGCTTAATGAGCCATTATTGAGAATAAAAGGATATATAGGTCGCTTGGTGTTGTGTTTTGATGCACCTCTATAGAAAGTCTCTGTGGTTCTAGAGTTAATTGTGAAATGAGAAATGAGTTTTGTTACATTAGTAACGTAATCAGAGCTCAACGGGTTGGGTGTGTGTGTCGCGGTTCCATCTTCCAGAACCATGACAGAAGACTATGGACATTTGTATCGTGGTTTTGGTCTCTGTTTCAGAACTGTTACACCCCTAACGACTTCTTCTTTTCCACCACTGAAATGGAAATGATTGTCATTTGACAAGACATCTAAAGTATGACTACTTTGCATGTTTGTATTAGTAGGCTACATCATATCAGCTCCCGTTTATGCATGATGTAGGCTACCAAACCGATGGCTCACCTCAGACAGTTGTAGCAATCTATTAAGATATGTTGCTTCTGTGCGTGACAAATTGAGGTGCCTGTAACCAGCCAATCAGAGCAGAGCTCATCAAATTATTCATGAGCCCACTAAAAAATAAAATGAAAAAAGCCTGTTTCATTCTAGGGCCAAATCATATGGTTGACCGAAGTCACATACCTTCTACGTAGACATCAGAGAACAATATAAAATACAGAATAAATGCATTCTATGGCCCCTTAGGAAAATTATGCTTCTACTACAGTGCCATCTACTGGTCAAGTTTAGAATTACTTTTGGGAAAAAAGCTAATTCTGGGTAACCCTAGAAGATAAATGTTATTGCAAAAAATTTGAAAGTGTAGCGATTTGGGCCTATGTCATGCAGTGACAGTAAATACAATGACATACCCTCATTGATCTCAGACTCCAGCTTTACTCTGGCGTAGGTTGTGGATTTTACTCCTTCTCCCACAGAGATGTTGCTCTTCTTTAAGGCTTTCACTGTCCTCTCCACCTGGTAAAATAAATTAAATCCACTACTTGTTTTACACTCATGAGGACAATGTGCTCATCTCTAATATGAGCTCACAGCTAGCAATTATTGCTGAAGAAGTGAATTTGTAGTCTGACTTTTGCAAGGACAAACACAAAACTGCTGAGGTCAGGATTGCTCCTTGGATACCTTCACACTTAGGCCCACCCTGAATTTAAAAAGTCCTATTTCTCTTGTCTCTCCTACCTTTTTCTTTAACCAGTCCAGCGCCCTCTGCTGGTTGTATCGATGAAACTTGCGGCCTCCGACCTCTGAAAGTAAGAGTCCAATTTTACAGCTATCGTGAATTTCAGCGTGCGCTTACAAGTTCACGCAAGCTACAATAACAACACCCTTTGACCTTTCTCTTCAGCGATGTGGCGCAGGGAGGCCAGCGTCTGTGTGCAGCTAAGCAATCTTGAACACGCAGGGAATTCCTCATCCGTTAACACTTGATCCATAGGCTGGAACGTCCCCTGAAAAACAGAGATCAGATGTATAGGAACAGAGGTAGCTGTGTAAGGCAGAGGGAGTTCCGATGAGAGGTTTGGATTCTCAGCTAGAATAACTAAAACATCATGAGATTAAAACACCAATTTAGCTGTTACAGAATATATATATTTATATAATTTAAAACATTTTTTTATGACAACACAAATATAGTTCATATATCAACTAACAACCCCATAAATTATAGGCTGGCGCAATAGAAAAACTAAGTTAGCTACATTTGCCATTTGGAGGACACCAACATCCTTATTACAGTGTGATGCTGTTATACTGTACATTTTGTGTGTTCAATTGACAAATAGATCCACAGCAGCTGCTTTTCTTGAAGTATCTTTCTATTTATATATCTATCTATCAATATTTTCTCTGTCCAGCTATACAAAACAAAAATATTACTATGGCAGCTAGACAACAACAATTGCAGTACAACACTGTGTCTGACCTTATTAGCAGCATTCATCAAATAGGGTAAGATGAGATAGAGAGGATCTAGTGGGGTAATATAGAGAAGTCTCCCATCTGTTAGAATGAAAAAGAAGAAATTTAAACAAAAACTCTCACTTGAATAAGACAAACACAAACTAGGGTGAACATCTGCAGGAGGACTTTGAGGTAAGGAAGCTACGGTGCCAATGGTTTAACAACAGTTTAACTCCCCGTTAAGCTTCTTGGAATATAGTCAAGCTTTTATTAAACAGTAATTGTAAAATTATATGGACTTGTTTTAGAACTGAACAAGAGAACATGGTTACATGCACTAGGTCAAACCTGAAATATCAAAATATTGAAATAAAAGCACAAATTTCATGTACATAATATTTCAACAATTATTTGGCTGCATGAAGCGGGTGTGAGCTTTTTTCCTTACGTTGTGGCATGGGCCTGGCAGAGTAATAACTTTAATGTCATAGTAAAACATAGATACACGTCTTAATTTTCAGTCTACACAAAAGCAGGATACAGATTATAAGACATTTCTGTTTAATAGCACCTCGTTGATATTAGTTGTGTAACGAAAGACGGAAATGAGACAAACCTCTATGCACTGTCTGGCCAATGAACCATGAGTGAAAGCCCTCATCAAACGCCTTGACCTCATGCACCTGCACATCACCATTACTTAACAGGTACAGCGACGCTTCATCTGCGGTCATATAAATAGGGGATGGGAAATCCATTAATTTCACTGCCACGGAATAGAGAAGTGATTCTTTAGACGGGAGAATTTAAAACAACTACATTGTCTCAACAAGTCAAAACTAAGGGGAATTTTTATTAGGGTGATGACACTCAATGTGAGATTAGTGTTGACTAAAAACCTGTTGATGGGTTCTTTAGCCGCACGAAAGCAGGCTCACTGTCGTGGTTCTGTGTGTCAATGGCAGAGTCTGTGGACAACAACATCAGAATTAGACCTACCCACGAGGAACTGTCTAGGGAAAGGTTAGTTACAACGGTTACAATACAGCCCCGAGTACCCACGTCATAGGCTCTGCTAGTCCCAAAAGGGTGTAGTTGAAATTGTAACCACATAGACACAAAGTCTAATAACAGTTATAACTACTACAAGTTTAGATTCTGTAGACAGCTCGTTAGCTTAGTTAGCTAAAACAGCCTTATCCCTACCTGCAGCAATGACAACCCAACTATCGTTCTGTGGATTAGGTGTGTGCTTCTTTTTAGTTGTCATTTTGTATTGCAATGACTATTGATATAACGGTTTTTTTTTTATAGTTTCGAAACACGTTAGTTAAGCAGATAACGTTGCATAAATATTAAAACAACACAACTCAAAGTAATGGCTACCCTAACGTGAGCTCAGAAAAGGCGCGTCTTCCTAAAGTTATTTGAGACGTTCTAAAGGGGTGAACCAATATTTGACCTCACTACTGTGAGTGAATTTATGAATTAATTCAAATGTAACTGTTTGTTTGAAATAAAATGTTTGATTTAACGTAATTAACGTTAATGTAGGTGCAAATACCACACAATATATGGTGCAATATAGTTGTTACTAATCCTTTTCTCGCTGTTGTTCTGTAATATAGTGGAACGCTCTGTGATGACGTAAAATTCTAATGCAGTTCCATTTAAAGTCACTGGAGGGCGCCCGAGAACTCCGATATAATCCCATCATGGTAAGTATCTATATCCATCTATCTCTATTTCAGCAAGTGTACATGTGCAGAGACACTGCATGTAGGTCTTTATGCTTGTGTGGGCTACGTTAGCATCCCTCTGGTGCTAATGTCCAAGTGGTTATTGTATTCCTCTACTGATGGGATCGTTTTTATTTTCTCTCCAAGAAATGGTATATTTATGAATACAGTTTATAAAGCTTTGTTGTCATGTTGATCTTTTCTTCTCTTGTAACAACACCCGTAGCACAGTCCATTAACACGTTTCTAATTAGCTTGTTTTGCTAACAAGGAGGGGAGGGATTGCGTGCAGGGTGACTAAGCTTTGAAGCTGTGCCATTTAGCGTCCCAATAGACAAGACAAGACACCGAGGAAATCAACAGATTACTTTATGGCTCTGTATTGCACATTGTCATTCTCATCTTCGCCTTGGCTTTCATACTTCTTACCATTGTTCTATTTAGTGTCATTACAGTTCACTTTGTTCTTATTTTAAAATTGATGCTGCAACACATGAGAAAAGGTCCCACTTGCTATAAATTAACGTTGCATTCAACACTAAATACGTTTTTTCTATACATTTAAATGTATGTATATCATTTTTCGACAAACCGTAAAGGCAGTAATACAGTATATTGTCTATGAATTACTTATATATGGCCCCCAGGAGTATCATATACTAGAGTGAGAGGCCACCATAAAGAATATTCCATGAAAGCTTTTTTTCTTTTACTCTGCTTGAGGGGAAGGTCTGTGTTTCTGTCTACCAGAGAGAACAACAGAAGCCTTTCTGAGGGACTAGAAGGCAGACTACCCCAGAGAGACAGATTCTCTGCCACCGGCACACATATGAGAACAAAGTAGGTCTAAATTTGGGTCTGGTTTAGTCGACCCAGACTCTACCCTGTCCCAAGCCCAGATTCACACTCATCAATCATAAAGCTACAAGAATTTCAAAAGATCCAGGGCTATTTCTATCCTTTAATTTCTCCCCCTCATGACTGACCTCTTTTATGCTTTGAATTTTACTTTATAGAGCAGTGATTTTAAAACCTCTTGAGCCACACACCCCAAAAAAAAGTGTGCGCATGAGGGGTCCACACACTATGAACACACACTATGGGTCCACACACTATGAACCCTGACTTTGAAAGCTTTACAGCTAGAAATTCCAAAAGCCTTGACAACAGTTCAATGATGATAGTTTCAGTGAAGGTTTTCAGAATATGGTCACACTCTAGTGACCTCAGCCCCACCCAAGGTCCCCTATCTCTGCAGGCCTTATTTGGGAAGGTGGTGCAATATGGATTTACTATTATAATCAAATGTGCAGAATCAGTCCCAAGATTTCACCATGTCCACGTACATCAATAAGTCTACAGTTTTCCCCTTTCCCATCCACTTTTAGGACCTTTCGGTTCCCTCTGTTGGCCCTCAAATTCAGAAGGACCGACATTTACTGCAAAACATATAACTCATTCAGCTAGTGAGTCAAGCTTTTTGTGAATAGATTAATTTGTAAATGCCAGGTTACTAACATCCATTTATCTGAAAGCCTTCTCTCTTTCTCTCTCCCTCTGCCTCACTGTGCAGCCCATAGAAAACTATAAGGTACACACATACACACAGACAGTCACACAAACAGATGTGGAGAGAATTCCCCTTGGCAGCAGAAGCCCATAAGTCGTCATCCGGGATTCCCTTCCTCTTGCTTCCAAATATGGGTGGGAGTCTGAGAGGAGAGCGGGAAGCAGAATGCGGAAGGCAGAATGGAAACCCTTTGTGATGTCAAACATTGGAAGAGTGAACCGGTGACTCTGCCTGGAAACGCATAGGAGGAAAGAATTCCAGGCAGCCAGAATGCAGAGAATTCAATAATCACTACAATGGTATTCCCTCACACATGGTTGTAAATGCTAACATTTAGCAGCTCATATTGCCACGTAAACACGAGTATACATCGCACACATGGCGTATACACACACATTTCCCGGTAGTATTCTCACAGGAGATGTCTTTCTTCCCGTAAGCTTTTTTTTTTTTGGTTTACCCCCACCCCACAAGACGTTGACTCCCTGTTCCCAGCATTAGTAGCTTAGTGCAGGGCGTCCGGTGAACCAGTATTTCTCCTCACCCTAAATGGAAAGAATAGCTCAATGATGAATGGAATTGTTGCGTCTGATGTTAAGTCTTCCACTATAAAAATATGTCTGCCTTTTTCTGTATAAATCTCTCTCTTGATAAATAAATAGATTGATGTGTGTAACAAAGAAACGGTTTTATATTGCAGGAGAAGAACATTGCGGGATCTGTCCAGCATTGCTTGAAATACATTTCAAGCTGATTTTTCACCTCCCAAGTCAGTTTCTTACAGTCAGACCAGTCTGCAACATGGCGGACTCTGCATGATGTGTGACGTCTGATAAACATTCGCCCACTCCGGGGGGGGCGTCAGCCCCCACAGGGTTCCATTTCAACCATGATCCTCTGCCGTCTACCCTCTCCCTCCTCTCCTTTCTCTGTCCCGCCAAAGAGACGTCCCACAATACACCATCCTCACCCCTAATTGCTGTTTACCAGGATCAATCTCTCTGTGTCTCTCTCTCTCTCGCTCTCCCTCGGAGTAACGGGGACCAGAGATGATGTGGTAATTACATCTGCCGACTGCTGGTCTGCCGCAGACGGCTCCGCGAGTCTCTCTGCTCGCAGAGAAATTAGAGAGTACTCAGCGCATGTCCCGGGCTGTAATTAGAAGTACGCTGCGTATGAAATGTGTTTATTTGCTTATTTATGATTCCTACTACTGTCGCCGTCTGCTGCCCAAGGTTGGGTCAGGTCAGGAGATGTAGGTTACACACACGCCATTGTTATTCCTGTATGAGAATAGATTTGTATTTGTATAATGGATTGTATAGCAGAATTAAGCACTTTGCAGTTAGTACTTATTGACTGTTTGAAGAGTGAATAACTTTAGACTATTGCAATTATTAACTGTTTTGAGGAGCAAATGATAAACTTTCGAGTAATGTTGTACAAATGCATAGGTGAAGTAACCTTGTTACATGATGCTGCGCTTATCCTAGGAGAATGTTATTTGCTTGCATAAACTGGGGGTTAACCAGTTCAACTGTTGACAAATGTACTAATTGTAAGTCGCTTTGGATAAAAGCGTCTGCTAAATGCTGTAAATGTAATGTATAATGTACAGATGAAAAAGTATAATTTTTAACCTAAATTCTGCATATTGTATCTTACTGTTCATTTGCATCGTTCATTTTTATGTTATGTTATATTACGCAATTATAATGGTAGTATGGGAGCACTTGCTGAATTGATGGCAATGCTGTGGCATGGTTTGGTCCCAACATTCCCGGCTGACTTGTAAGCATCCTTAAGCAAGATGCCTTATCCTACCTGATTCTTAATACTTTAATTGTACTCACTTTGGATAAAATGTACTCACTTTGGATTTAATGTATTGTTTTGTCTTTTACACCAGTGGGTCTTAACTGGTCAAACCTCAGGACCCACATTTGTCCTTGATCATTAAGTCACGACCCAATAATCAAAATTATTCCACAAAACAATTTGTGCAGTAATCCACAATGTATATATGCACTGTTCAAAACATCTAAGCACCTTTCAAAATAGAAGCACCCCATCTGAAGGTCGGCAAACATGGTGCTTCCTTCACTTTCAAATTTACAAGCTGTTCCTTAAGGCCATCGACGGCCTAGGCCATTAAAAGATTATCTGGATCTTTCACAGGCTCACTGGGATAATTTGGGAGCATATCCTAATGTGAATTCCATATAAATCTACAAGGTGGAGGTTGGAGCACTGGTGAGTAAATAGTCCTTTAACCTCCATTGTGTGTGTGCGTGTTATATAACTTATCTGTGTCTATCATTTAATTATCATGATCTAATCTATCTTATTTACTCTTTGGAAAAGGTTAGTTACCAAAACCGAATGCCTTCTTCTCTCCAGGTGCCAAGTGTAGATGGGCACATTGATTGTAAAAGGTTTCTAAAGGGAGCTTTCTCTTGATCCAATGTTCTATCCCCAGATGATTCAAGTGCTCCCTCACAAGGCAAGGCATAACGTATCACGGCTATGTAGCAGAGGGCAGTATAGGTACAGGAACAGACAGCCAGGCACGCAGAGACAGGTAGACAGACAGATTATTACTGTAGATGGGGTGTTCGCGTTGAGGCTGTCTGAGTGACTGAGTGAGTGGCCGTGACACAGAGGGCCTGAGCTCTCAGTTTGGCCCCTTGACTTACCTCAGAAGATTGATTGACCCAGCGCCTTCTCAAAATAACAGGTCAGTCTTTTAGTGAGATTGTTCCTATGATGGATCTTTGCATTTATGTCAGAAGTGTCATTTTGCCACTAGACTAAAATGACTGCATGCTTCACATGCTTTGGAAGACTTCTAAACGTTCTAAATGTCTAGTGCCAAGATTGTTTATATTAGCAAATATCCAGACGGAACTGGTGGGACACTGTCCAATGACATCAGAAAGATACGATTTGTCTTTCTGGTCAGAGTACAATATATGAATTCATATACTGTACTCTGACCAGAAAGACAAATCGTATCTTTCAACTGACCAAAAATAACATTTACCTAAAGTTCTGGACTGAACTTTAGGTAAATGTTATTTTTGGACAACGTCCCCCCAAAGTCCCCTATAACAATATTTAAAACAGAAACTTTGATCCCAATAGTCGAAGTGACAATTATTCTTCTCACTGGACAAAGTCGCAGTCTGCCTTTTGTCCTTGGTTTTCTATGGATAAGGGTCTTGGCTTGTGCTGGGGGAGTATAATGTAATTGAAAATGCAAGACCCAGAATCTGGCGTCGTGATGTCATCACTATGAGACACTTGTGTGATATCATAATTATGAGGTAATGGCGGGAGTGGTAGGTAAGTTTATGGGTTTGGCACACAGTCAGTTGACTGTCAGCCGACTGCAATAGAGTACTAATGAGGATAGATGGACTGCCTGTAGCCGTTCGTCTGTGTGAACGAGAGAGGGAAAGAGTGCATGCGTTCATGTGCTGATAAATGCATGGTTATTGGCTGAATGATGTAGTGAAGAGGGGCCAGATGTTGATCTGTGGGTGGGAGTGCAAGGGGACAAAATTTGATGCGTTTGTGTGTGTTTTGATCTGAACGCCCACTATTGCAGACAATGACACCTCAGTGACTTTCAAGGTTTAGATTAACATGACTCGTAATGTGATTTATTTCACCATCGCAAGGCGGTCCGTGTTTCACTACACTGTCATTTTTTTAAGTCTTGTCATTTCAGTTGTACTTGTGAAAGCTCTGGCAATTGTTATTATGGTTTTTATTTTTATTTGTTGTACTCATTATATTATCATTGTTTAAGTTTTGTTATTCCTGTATATTATTTTCACACTGTCACATGGCCAGGCTATACATTTGTGCAGCAAAATTAAGTTGTTCTTAACTTTCACTTACCAATTTTTATATTTATTTTAATTACGAATCACATATCAACAATGCTATCAATATTATGCTAACATTCAGCAAACTATTTAATATATCAGTCCTAAATCAGCCTCTGGAATGGCCCTTGTGGTCGAAACCAGTGTCACAAAAACGTTGTTGCTTTGATGTGGAACTGCATGAGGTGAATATTCCTCCCCCAACTGAGGGTCAACACTCCTCTCTACTCCTCCCCCTACAGAACTCCCAGGGTCAAACTGTTCTCAACAGTATAATATATATAAACAGTGAGCTAGGGCAACCGTTTGGCATTCCTGGGCATGCTATAACACAAATAAGGGGTGAACCTTTAAGCTCTTTAAGAAGGGTGCATTGAGCCAGGTGCGTTTCATGGTCAGACCTATAGGTCTGAATAATACAAGGGAAACTTGAGCAAGGGGCACTTGAGCACACAAATGGTTAAATTCCATCAGCTCCTAAAACCATCACCTTTTTAGCCTAATAACTATTGATATAGAACATCCTCAAAAATCTTCATCTTTACCAGTTTTCTGAATAATTGTCATGTAGACAATGTGTTACCATAAATAAATAGTTAAGTAGGTCAAAACTGTTTGGATTGCCTTTGACAGTATTGGTTTAGCTGCTTGCCTTTACATGTCTCCATCTGTGATTGTGACCTGCCATTTCATTGTCAATTAGAGGGAGCTTGTAGTGAAACTGTGACCTCACCCAAAAGATTACATGTGCCAGCCAAAGTCACCCCGCAGAAATGACATCATTACCCATGATGTCATCCCAGGATTCCAGAACCTCTCCCCTTCCCACTTATGCTTTTAGACTTGGCTACACACACACGTGCACACACGCACACACGCAAAAGGACATAAACACACTCTCATGCAAACAAACACACAAAGGCCTACACACAGGCATACACTTGCACACACCATAGGCGCACACACATAAAACCCACTGCGAGTGCCTCACCCAAGCCTGAGTCGTGATATAAACAAGAACACAACACAGATGCGATAAGGATGTCATTTGGCCTCAGAACAAATAAAGTAAGCCTGGAGAACTAAATATGTCTAATAATAAGCTAGTAGACCTTCAGGTTTCTGACAGAAGCCAGACCACAGCTTCTCATATTCTGCTTTGCCAGGAAAAAGCTACTTTAAATCAGCCGCCAAATGTAATCACTTTGGGGCTACTTTAAAATGGCTCAAAATAGTATTGTAAGCCGTTGTGTTAATTTTCTTTAGCTCACATACAGAGCTCCCTGCTGAGTTAAAACCACAACTGGAAACGAAACAGGACCTTTTCTTCTGACTTTGAGAGAACCATGCGCACTTGGGAAGAGGCTAAACTTTCACTCTTTCTGAAATACACAGTCCCTACATTATCCTGTCTTAACAGGCCTTAATGTGTGTCTGCATTCTCTGAAGTACTGCAGTACCCAGGTTCATCCTGCATTGTCACATTAAATGGGAATTCCACTCTAACTATTCTTGCATTGTTCTTATTTGCCTAAGTTTAGTGCCCTCGTAATTTCCTTTTTGAAGACTTTTTTTATTGTGTATGTTCTTTTAATATTTGCTATAATTTCAAATCAACAGGACCCTTCCCCAGTGAATGATGAACAGGAGGGTTCTGGTGAACTCGGTAGGATCTGGGGGAAAAAACATGGCGGACAGTTAATTTCATTTCTTTTCTTTTTTTTTTTTTACAGCATTAAAAGATGCACCTGAGGTTGCATAATTGTATTTAATATTCAATCTGCAAACCCTAGTTTGATCGTTTTTTGTGAGCATTTGGTTTGATGCCTCTCAGCCACAATGCATTATGGACCAACGAAACAGAACATCTGCTATTAAATAATGGATCCCTCCTTTCTTGATCAATAAGTGCAGATAGAAATTGGAGAATCTAAAAATAAATTTCTACTTCTGGGAAAGCTGGTAAACACCACCACCCCTATCTCTAGGTGACGTCACCATAACCTATGTGCAAATACAAGGCAAAAATACAATTAGAATGAATGAAATTTGATTGAAATTGGCCTCTATATCTCCGCTTACTGTTTTTAGTATATTTGTATTTTTGAATGGAAATACCCTTTAAAGCAGACAAAAATAAGAGATAAGGTGGTGCTTGACATGCTTCTCTCCCTCTCTCTCTCTCTCTTTCTTTCTCTTTCTGTCTGTCTGTCTGCCTCTCTTAAACACATACACAGCCTCCCCTAAGGGCTATATGCCCATTGCCTGACCTTAGTAAATACGTGGCTAATTTGAAGCATGTGGCGGCAAATTGGAAACACTGAGCTTTTAAAACTGTGGACTTTTCTTTTGCGCATGGTAATTCCTCCCAGGAGATCCCATTATACGAAATGACCCAAAACATGTCAGTGCTAGGGGCACATGGGCACTCATAGGGCAGAAATGATAATGTCGAGAAAGGAGGGAGGGAGGAGAGGCACTTTAGTAAGAGGAGGTTTTAAGGGCGAAGTTGTAGACATTCAAAATATGGCTTCTTCCTATTTCGCTCTACTTTTCTCTTAAACACTCGTTCACACACAGGCACACGTTAAATAGCTTGGGAAAATCTATAGTTATAACCAGGGGTGTCCTGCCTGAGATATCTATATCGCACCATATATTTGTGTATGTGTAGAATAGGTAAAGATACAGTAAATATAGTGAAATTGTACAGTAATAATTCTACATCTTTGTCATCATTTGACCACCTTATTAGCATTATTATGTTTAGTGAATTGAGCTCTAATCTTTGTAGCTGTTTTTTACGACTGAAAGATATCCCTTATTTGAACTTAACCAGTTTATTAGTCACAGTTCATTCAGTATTACACATGAACATAGTGCTCACAAGGAGGTTTAATAACCTAAGCTTTAAGCCAGTGCTTTTAAGCTTCGTTCATTGCTCACATCACCTAGATTTTGGCGGCATTAAGTATGTGAAATTATATATGATGGTGAAAAATGTGATATTTTGCCTAGTTTATCTTCGGTCTAACCAATCTGACCTCAGTGACCCTGTGGTTTGGGGTTGCAAAGCACCAAGATCAGAAGGTTGAGAGGTCAAGCTGGCAAAGTTCTTACACCGACGACATGGCAAATAAGACCCGACGAGTCTCTGCTTATGGCCATGTTGTCCACAAGGCATAATGTGTGTCTGACCCCAATCTGGTGCATAACTGCCTATATACAACTTTGAGGCCTTTTACACATACGGTATAATACACTGTCATTTGCCCAACAAATTAGAACATATTTAAGATGTATTGTGAGTAATGGGATCCTTGTGGGTTAGAGTTAGATCACTCAGTGTCAATGTCATCAACATGGCCACAGCACACCTGATGAATTTCTGGTAAAGACACCTGCAGCTGCGGCTTGTGTCAAAGCCTGCTTAATGTCACTTGCAGCTACATTTCTACGTGTTTTCTCCTCCTCGTGAGAGAGTTCCTCGGCCTGTACGACACGACAACAGGTGTGCGCAAGGCAGGAGAGCGATTGTGTGTGTTGGTGTGGTGTGGTGTGGTGTGTGTGTGTGTGTGGGGCATTTGTGTGTGTGCGAGCCTTTGCACTGCATGACTCTATTTTGCAGGGTAGGAGAGAGTAGGTTTCTGGCCTGGGTTCAGTCACTCTGAGTGTGAGTGTACTGCTTACCCAGCCCCCTCAACACTGCAAGTCTAGTGTCACAAAAGAATATAAAGGTTTTTCCTTGAGATAGAAAGTAAATTGTAATTTGTTATATGATGACACATATGTAGGTGCACTCAAATCAGCTTGTTTCTGTAAGGAAGTAATCATATCTATAACGCTCTAATTTCATAAAAAGAAACATACATAAAGTAAGGCAAACATTAATTAATTAGCCTACATCATTTATTAAAAGCTGCAGATTTCCTTGATTTTTAGATTTAATGAGATATTTGGCCTAAACCATACAGACTCAAGTTTATTTTTACAGTGAATAAACTCTTCAGACCAAAGATGAGTGTCGATTGTTTCTTCCAACAATCTGAAGGATGTCTTTCCCTCATGCACGGCTAACATGCGAGCTTCCACGCAAAGCTAAATTTAGCACTGTCCCCTCTGGAGGCTGGAGCAGGTGGAGGTGACAGGGTTCCTGGCCTTTACACAGGGGACAGACGGTCGAACGGCATGACCGAAGCTGTGGACACTTTATAAACACAAACACACGTACACACATACATGTTAAATACACACTTGTGAAAATCCGAATTGCTTGACTGGTTCAGTTAAAATCTGCATTGAAGTATTTTAGAATTGCAACCACACCAAGTCAGACAGCAAATTTCACTGGCAGGTTAAAAAAAAACACTTATCAAAACTCCTCAGGCCTGCCACATGGAAACCTCCCACCGCAATTCAATATTTTGAGACTTCAAACGTGTAATTTGAAATCAGTTTCCGTGGGCACACTGTCGCGAAAGCTTTCCATTGTCCTACTGTATAGTAAAAGAAAAAAGGAATAGGATATCAGATTGACACAGACTCAGCACCTTTCACCATAATGAACGCAACATCGACCCTTGTGTCCATCCCTCCATTTCTCATTTCAGAAACTTGCTGATCCCCTTTACTGGCCCATTTGCCAAGATGACATCATTGGTTACGAGCTGTGCCAACCGTGCTCAATAAAGCCCAGGCGTGTTTAAGTGTGGGGGTGTCTCTACTGCACTGTACAGCAGTGGTGAGGGAGAAGATAAACTGTCTATGGCAATATGGCTGCCCTCACTATTCACCATTTGCATGATATTGTTTTAGAACTAAATTCGTTTACTTTCTCTCTTGAGGTATTATCATGGAAGTGCTGCTCTCAGAATGAACTAGCATGTCCTTGTGCATTGTAATGTTCAAAAACATGTTTTGGGGTAAATTGAAACAAATATATGGGTTTCCTTGTTCAAGCTTATTTGTTTATTGGAATTTCACTCCAGGCTATGGGAGTCAAAAAATATAATGCTGAGGACAAACAATGGCGCTATACAGAGTTTAGACTGTCTGTGGCACTTTTCCACCAGCTAGTTTTAAGCTTAATGACAGTGTATGGCTAGGCCTTGTGGTGTAATGGTGGCAGCAATGAAGTGTAATTAAACTAACTGGCCCCTCCCAGTCCCTTCCATCCCGCTGGTTTCACCCCCTACACACATAGACACATGCACACACACTCCTGCCCTCTTCTCCCCAGCCTAACTCATCTCTTTACATCTCCCCTATTGTGTGTGCGTGTGTGTGCCTGTCACATGCTCCTGTCGGAGTAGTTGTGCTAGCGAGGCAGTTTGGTTGAGGGTCTGGTTTTAGCGAGTGTGTTAAACAGCACTTTTCCTCTGTGGAGAGACGAAGAGGGAAGGCTGCGTGAGGAAGGGGTGGGGGGGCTTGCGCGCACACACACACACACACACACACACTCCACACACTGCATGGTGATGTCATCCAAAATGACATCATCCTCTGGAAGGGAGCCAAGGGACCCAGTGGGTTAGCAGCCTTCAGCGAGTTAAAGAGGGAGGGAGAGAGAGAGAGAGAGAGAGAGAGAGAGACAGAGAGACAGAGAGGGAAACTTGTAAACAGAGGGCGAGAGAAGAACAGTTTGTAAGGGAGACAATGAATGAGGAGGAGAGCTGAACACGTGCGATTTATCTTTCCATTCTCTGTGTTCCACTCGACTGTGTCTTGTTGTTCGGTCCCTCTCGCACGCTGCGCTTCTTCCTTTCACTGTGACTTTCCTCATTTCCATCTGCAGGTGCTACAACCCCCGAGGGACGCGTGCGCGTTTAAGTGCTGCCTCAGTCCAAGGAGAGAGTAAATGAATCTGTGTAGTGACCTAATACTTACTCATACACCCACGCGCCATATAATACACATAATCTTAAAAGATTCATTGGTTTTGGTGAGAAATCGCACCGATACAGGCACACACACACTCACTTACACAATATAGCCTGCACACACAGACAAACGAGGTCCGCACAAACCCATTCGCACGCGCACAAACAAAGGGCACTTACTATTGACACCTGTGCCTCCGCGTGGTTCCATTGTTGTCCACTTGGCTGTGCTGTGCTCCACTGTGTGTGTTCACAGCATGTCTAGTCTCCAGCCATCTGAAACCAGACACCTATGGATCAGCATCCTTCTAAAGTAAAGACAGAGAGAGAGAGAGAGACAGAGAGAGAGAGTCCCCTGATGTTGACTGTGGAGTTTCTGTCGGATGCTGAAACATTCCCTTCAGGTATGGGCTGACAAACTGCATGTACTTACCTCTCATGTGTTCATTCGTTGTTGTAGCCATGGGTTTCATTCATTGTGTGAGGCTGTGGTTATGCCGGTGCTTTGTCTCATATAGCTGGTGACCTGTCCCGTACTTGTTTATGAACGTACTCTCCACCAATGATGGCCGTATTTTCACCTCTGTGTATTTTTTTCTTTGTCAGTTTGTCAAATGATAGTTTGTTGGTGATCCAGAACAGGATTTAGAGCCAGGAGATTTTTTGTGAGATTCATTGAGATGGAAGTTTCATATTGGACCCCGTTTTGGTGGTGATCTATAACTTAAAAGAAGAATTGTTGAGCCTTGGTGGACTGTTGTTTGGGTCAGTGGCAACTGGGCATGAGACAGGGGGAACACAGGGGGCGTACACACACACACACACACACACACACACACACGCACACACACACCAAAGGCACTGGACACATCCTGGGCTATCTCTGGCCGCAAGGCTTCCTGCTAGGAGAGTGTGTTGTGGGTTGCAAGTTATTCCTAATAACACAGGATGACTCAAGCCTCCCTATCGCTCATCACACTCAACAGACTCAACAATATAAATAGACAGTATTATAGAGTGGGACAAAGAAGAGCTGGGGAGAGAGATAAATTGAGATTGGTGAGGGCTGGTTGCGATGTGTGGGTGTCAGCACACACAATAGATGCAAATAAATGTTTTGGGAGGAGAACCATAAATGGTATGAAGTGGTGACATTTTGGTTTCGTTTTAGCCTAAATCTATTCTTGTGATTTTATTAGTCACCTTTATCTATCGTGATTCTCGTAGTGGATGAGGGTTACACATATTCCTGTATATTCCATATTCCTCCTCGTTTTTATTGCCTCCACTATTGAACCTTTTTCAGCATAGCCTCTCTCCATTCACAATTGTTCCCATTCTATTATCAAATCTTGTTCGCCTGAACTGTAGAGTATAATAAAATAAATACATTATTCAGTTTGCAAACGTAACATAATTAGAGGTGAAAAATTAAGAGAGTAAAAATATTACTCATGTTCACCCATAAAAACACAGCCGATCAGAAGTGGGCCAAATACACTTTTGTCTTACTTGTAACACCAGAAACTTCCCCTCCCTGATTCATGTGCACTTGCTAATATCGCTAATATCACTCATCCTTAACAATGGAGGGCCATATACTGTATATCCCATATGTTTACATAGGCAGGAATATTATTGGCCTTGATTATGGGCCAAGCTATGTTCGGTCCATCTACTATCCACGCTCTCCTGCCTTACACCTTTTCTCCACCGTACTGGTGTAGCAACACTCCTACTCTCTTCCCGATGTTGGTCATGTGGCGCCGGCTGAACTCTTTCAGAGGAAACACACAGCTCATATGTTCAGTCACTTCCGTGAGTTTTTATTTCTATTTCTTTATCTCACATGCACACGTGCACACACGCACACAACACATGCAAATAGGAACTACCAACTGTGGGCCAGGAGGGCACTGAGTTCAAAGGAAAGAGAAAGCCACTGCCTCTTGGTGTCCTCTGGGTCTCCACAGACGTAGATTGATGTGCATCTGTCTAAGTGAGGCTAGGCCTTTGTACCGAAAAAGAAAGCAAAGGGAGGGAACATATAGTGATTAACCATTGTACTCAGATTCTATCAGACAACGGTAGGAAAATATGTTTGGCTCAGGTTGCTTGGTTACTTGCTTGATTCCCATTGTACCCACAGAAGAAACAAGAAAGAAGTTATCACGGAAGCACTTACTGTCCCTGCGGACACAAGACCATGACTCCCTGTGAATATAGGACGCCTTTTGTCTTTTGATCTGGTGTGGGCCCATGTGAGTTTGTGTGTGTGTGTGTTGTAAAACTCTGCAATGGCATCTGTTCACCTGAATATTCATCATGTGTCAGTGGTTTTATTATGTATTATCTTTCATGAGACACCAAATATAAATGTATATTTATGGCACGTATCTATATAACAGTAATATATGGCCTAATTTACCGGCGCTTGCAGTTGTGCAGTTGACCTGCATGTACCGTAGCCTATGATTATGTATTTTCACTCAGTGTGATGGATTCCTACTTGATTTAAGGCACGCTCCTCAATTTGTGTCTGGACTAGCCCTTGTGGTTGAAACCAGCGTTCGAGGAACATTTGAAACTCAGAGAGTGCATGCTCCTCCCACACACCTGAGTGCTGAGGTTCCCCTCGCCTATTGTTCCCATAGGCTCAAACTGTTCTCTACACCTCCCCCCTACAGCTGGCCTACCTTAAATAATACCCACTTCATATCTAAAAGGAGGACATTTACTTTCAATCGGTGAGTGAACCCACAGAACAGGAGGGGGACATGATAACGCCATCCTCTCATTCCGTTCACAACTAAAGGGCCACCGGTTTATTTAAGGGGGACAAATATGTCAAACAGTCTCCAATTACCCCTGAATTGTAGGCATGGATTTGTGGTCTCCTCCCTTCTCTAATCGTTTCTGTGTGAGAGAGAGAGAGCAGCGCCGTTCCAGCCCACCAACCATGCAGCGGTCTCTGTTGACCTAGTTCTGGTCTGGACCCTGGGTGCTAGAGGGAACCAAGAGACCTCAGACACTCTCTCCTTTCAAGGGCCTAACAGTTAGAAACAACACATACCCTTACACACACACACACACACGCACAACAGGATGTACACAGAGGATGTGCCACATTCTCACATCCAGATGATCTGCATGTCCCATTGGTCTTATTCAGATGAGGCTTTATATGGATTATCCTACGTACAATTTGTTTTATGATATTCTGTGTGTGCATGCAAATCTAGTCAGTGTATATGGAAATCATTGACAGAGTGACGGTGACTGTATTTATATCTGCAAGAACATAATTTATTTAAGGTGACGGGAATAACTAAAAGTGTGAAAGTAAAATGCAATAATTAAGAAGTTTCAATCACCTTATGAGTGTCTTTGTGTCAATTAATTATTATACTATACATTATATATACATACTATACATACTATAATAACTATACATTTGACCATATTTTTTTTTACCAGTCTTGAGATTTTCATTAATATTAAATACCTAAATGTGCAAATAACAAAATGTAAAATGCAACAACCTAAAACACCCCTGAACAAAACAAAACAAAAACATAGTGAACATTGGTGAATACTGCACCAAATACATTGTATTATAATTAACTCACTCATTAACACACACTCACACACCCAAACACACACCCAAACACACACAAACACCACACACAACAATGTTTTCTTGTATCAGTGTGAGTCATGTGCATGCCTGTTCACACACACTGTGTTTCTTGTTGTGAGTCATATAGATTCCTCCCACACAATATGACCTTTTGGTTGTTCTTCATATTTAAAATTTCTATTTAAATTGAGTTAGGCAAAAGGTATGATATTTTGTTTAAATAGCACTTCTTAAAAGACCAGATACACTGAGCAAAATGTGACAAATAAATAAATTGTAATGTTTTGCTGCAACATGCAAATATAGACTGCGGCGAGGAAAAATTAAAAAAAAATATATATAGTAGTTCAGTTTTTAGCCTTCTCTGTCATTTTTCAACAGTCACCTAAAAAGTTCCTCACTCTTTTTCTCTACCTCTATTTATCTCTTGCTCTGTTTTGGGCCTAATCAAATGTTAATCTAATGCCTGTAACCCTCTCTGATCTGTTACGCCTTCTGAAGACACCAATCCACAGTTAGGAGCAGAAGCAACACTGCAAGCCCACTCTCTCTTTAAGACTGTATAAAGTTCTCACATGCACATTCAGGCAGACCTGCACAAGCCTACACACTCAATAGGTCTATCTGGCTTATAGGAAACAACATAATTATGTTATAGCCTATTTACAAACTTGGTTGATAGTCGATAGTCCACCTATGACCATTCGTTTGCATAGTGCTATGCAGCTAGATTTCTGTTTCTGATATGGGCGCCTTGGCATTCTGGTATGCCTCTGCACACATTGGTGACTTATCCAAAAATGTAACGTTTACCATGACACTGGAAAATCTTTATGGCATCACACAGACACACGCACGCGCGCACACACACCAACAAACACGCGACGACCGTGGTCCGGATGAGCTGCATTTGAAACACCTTTTCGGTTATGCTATTATGGTTATTATGGACTATTGATTGGTGCTATTTTTATTTTATTTTATCACAGACGCATAGGCCTACTCTTTTAGTTTGCTCAAAGTGTAGGAAAAGCCTTTTTTATCCTACCATGAAAGTATAAAATATAGACGAACGTCAGTGAGGTGCATTACGATTGCAAAATATGATTTAGGGATTAACTATTGGGTTTCTAACTGAGATTACAGGTATTTTCACTATAGCCTATTTGTGTTCCATATCTACGATTTCCTAATAATAAGTTTGAATATATTCCAATAAAATTACTTTATTATAACATTTGCTGGAACGTTGAATAGTTGAATAGTTGAATCAGTTTGGGACTTGGTTACATCTATGAAGAGCCTTCAATGATTTTGAGATATTTGGGATCAAGCCTTAAATCAATCTAAACTTTAGCCTATATGTTATTAAAGACTAAGATTATAGGCTAATTTTTAATTTAGGCTAGTGTTTTTCTTCTGCTGATGAATTCGGATAAAACGGTAAGCTATATGCTATTTTATTTTTTCCATGGCCTAATTGGGTTATGATTTGATCCCTTTACATCAGCAACAGACACATTTTTTTATTTTCTATTGCTTAACCAAAGCAATACAGGCGACTTTTATTTTAAAGTAAGTTTGAACTAGGCCTACTTTTAGACCAAAGCATATGCTACATCCTAAAAGTAGTTATGCAAAAGCCACGAAACGTTTAAAATAAGGTTAGTTTCGGCGTAGCACTGATATTTTCACGTGTGAATCTCAGATTATTTTTCTCAAAATGTGTCAAAATTAGAATTAGAAGCATAAATTTGTGGTATCGTACCTACTTCACATTTATGGTCCTGCGTGGGGGTCTCCCTGCTGGTTGTTGAAGAAGTTATAGTCGAATACCTGGCATTTTCAGGCTATTTTGCTTGAATTCAGTCTAGCCCTGATGACGAACATTAAAGACCTATGTATATATTGTCCTATATGGGCGAATTTACTAGCAGGTATAGAGCTCTATTCCTTTACCTTGATAGAAAATATTCTTAATTGTTGGAAAATACACCTCACCTCAGCACCTCAACATAACTTGAGCAATATTTTTCTCTGCCACTGCCACCCTCTTAAGCTTAATATGTTTGATTTTCACACGAATGTTTAAGAAATTGTAGCCAGTCAAGTTTTCTGAAATATGAAAATGCTGGGGCTCACTTATATGTCCTATATCATATGGCTAGAATCCACACTGTGGGACCGCTTTTGTCTTATTTAGATTTAGTTACTTTCAATTGAGACAATAGAAAAACATTGTAATGGTTAGGTGTCATTTTATTGGCCCCAAAGCTCACGACGTTCATTTTATAGAAGTCTATCCCATCCATATTTTTCATGTAACTGGAATTGCATGTCCTCGCTTAATGTGTTTTGAGAACCCTGGTTCACTATTTAGCGCCAATACGTCTATTTGCAGAATTGTTCTTTTATATTATGAACATAAATGTTCTAAATAAACAATGGCAGTTCAAACGGAACTAGAAATATGTGGAAGACACATCCACGCTGACTGCACAACATTTCCCTTGCAATAAAAGTGTTCATTTTATTGTGTGAAACCCTTTTGCTTTAATGCGCTGTGAGGTCAACATGTTTTCAAGGACATCGGACCTAGGTGGTTTGTTTTATTTTAATTAGAAACAATCTCACATACTCCTTGTCCGAGTTGTTTACACCAGACCGCTTGTCCCCACGCGGGATGGACAGAACGACGTCTGACGGTGACGTATAGCCTACCGTAGCCCCATATAGTTTGGAATATAGTCTACCGTAGCCTTATAAGTTCCTGACGCAACGCTACTGTAACCGCAATGGAGAAACAGCTCACCTTTTATCCGATGAACCAACATGATCCTATTTTTGCATAGTAAGCCGTTCTATCTCTCTGCCTCACGCTCCAGAAATTCCCCAGTAGACTTTTGAGTCGAAGGCATATGCGTCCGCTTTTGGAGACCACGATCGACGAGATTATGGAAGCATGCAACCAAGAAACGCAGGCTATGACATAAATATAGCCTATATAGAAGGCTTCTCGGCTGTTTACTGATATCCACCGGTCACTTAACCGGCGTTTTATAGTAAAGGTGTCCATTCCTCTGTGCGCGCATAAAGCGCACCAACGGAAGCGTTGGCAACTTGGAGATAGGGGTTGGTAGCATGCAGTATGTTGCGCCCATCGGAGTTTGGATAGGTGCAGACTGTTCGAGACACGTGACCTGATCTGGTGAGACTTTGTCGGGGATTTAGAAGAAGGGTTTTCTATGCGTTCACGGCTAGGCGTGCGAAGTAGGGTATGGTGCGCTCGATGTTGTTTTTTCTCTCTCTCTCGCTCCCTATAGCCACCGCTCCGCCTCCCCCTTTTCGCAACATTGACGCAACCGAAAAATGCTGGAACAAAAGAACAACTTCCTTGAAGCTTGCTGAAACTGCACTTAGTCCGAGAATGGATCGTTGTTGTCAAGTTGGGAAGATGGAATTATCGAGCTGAAAATGTGACCAGTGTTGGCTGGTGCTGAAATGGATGGGGGCGATCTCTAAATGCGAAACGCACTCCGGTTCTCTGTAAGTGTGGTTAACCATTCAATAGAATACTTTCTATCTAACTCTCGAGTTGTGTAGCTATTTTACAAAACTGTTAATGACTTCCAAAATAATTTTGCTCAGGTTGTTTTTTTACGTCGTTGAGCTCGAAGTAGTAAGATAGTAGCCAAGGCTATAACGTCCCATCAAGGTTATGCTCTCGAATTGACAAGAAGTTATGCCATAAACACAAGGGGTAACGTCAAATTGTATGCCATTAAACACGGATGCATAAGTTTATATGTCTATTTGCATGGTATCATTTGATTGCCATTGGTTATGAGGCTTCAACTGTAGTGACAACCTATCTGTCGCCTAAAGCCTTGATCTCGTGGACACGATATCGTTTGTAAGGCGAATGTGAACCAACAGCACGTAAATTAGCTGCCTAAATGCATGGTATAATAGCTTGCCTTTAATATCATTGTATGTTAGCCTTCTATTGCCTATAGGCAACGTGCAGAAACCTTGAGAAAGCGCCGGTTGCCTGAAGATCCCGGTTATCGTAAACAGCACCAACAGACCCGTGCAGTCAATTTGATAAATAGGCATGGTTATGACAGTGTTTGTCACTTATTAAACTTTATGTATGGTTTAATCCGCGACATAGGCGGACGATAACACCGCTTTGTCGAGTCGTTTTTTTCACTGTATGAACAAAGGACTGGATAGCGTAGTTGGCTCGGTGAGAAGCGTCGGTGGAAAGCAGGCGGGCTGTTTACAATAATAACACGATTGCCGTGACGTCGCCTAACTGACAGCGGCATCAGCCAGAGGTAAAGCCGCTTAACCATCAGCAACACGCTATATTTGGAAAGTGGTTACATCATCGAAGTACAACTGTAGTCCATGAAGGGAGGGACTTCCGCAGTAGTTCTTATTTTGTAGTTCTAACATAAAACAATGAATACACTAGTTTTCTAAGCTTGCGGGGTTTTATTCAATTGCTGAGTCTGATTACCGTTTCAGTAAGCGTATGGTATAGCCAAATGCCCCTATTAGGTTGTATCCTATGTGTTATAACAATGTGGACATGCAGGTCAGGTGTTATCGAGCTATTTATCATCTACAACTTAAATAGAAGTATTTTATATTTGTAACAGATTTTTTTTTTATTCCACGATATTTTAATTCAGGGCTTTCTATATTGGTATGAGCTCACATTGGAATACGTCACAGTACTAAAGCAGACGGATGTGTAGTTTGATGACACAGTACAAAAACAGTTTTAAAAAAGTTTTTAAATGTCCTATACAAGGAGATATCAAGCTGTTACTATTGACTTATGTACAGTTCACAAGCTCGTCCCATGTCTTGTCC
The DNA here is from genome assembly GCA_025447815.1 of Percopsis transmontana. Lineage (NCBI taxonomy): Eukaryota > Metazoa > Chordata > Actinopteri > Percopsiformes > Percopsidae > Percopsis > Percopsis transmontana. The sequence continues at coordinate 1,413,902 of JAOEHI010000014.1, forward strand.
TTGATACTGATGAAAATCGTGAATGCAATTGAAGTGAGCAGTAAACCACACACACACAAGAGATAGTGCTTCTTGTGCCGTAGGAGAAAAACAAAGTGACTATGGTGCTGTAAAACTTTAGCTTGTTAATAAAAGTTTCTTCTCTTTAATTCAGCGGACCAAGGCAAAGTTTGTCACCAGTGAACTATTGATTTTTTAAAAAGGAAAGAAAATCAGTGGGTGTGTGTGCATGTGCATGCGTGTGTTGGTGTGTTTTATAAGACCCAGGGGCTCTTTATGTTAAAAAGGGGTCAGAGGTCGGTGTTGTGTTTTCAGGGTGACCTGCTAGCGACCATTAGCCATTGATGAATGTGATGTCCCACAAGTGTGCAGGCTGGCCCACTCCAAAGGGGGGAGGTGTGATAACACGCCCTACTCTAACCCCCTCACCCCTTCTTTCACACAAGCACACGCTCACACATGGCCGCGCTCACACACACACAAACACATGGGCCCGCTGACAGGAGCACAAGGGGGCAGCTGCTACAGATGTCTTCTCGGGGGCGGGGGAGGGGAGCTAAGGAGACATCAATGGAGAGTCTCTCTAGTATAGAGTTCTCAGTAGGGCTCATTGTGTTGGCTAAGCTGAGGGAACGGGTCATGTTAATGCGGTAGGACTATGTACTCTCTCACGTTTGCGCTCCTCAGTTTGAGGGTGTTTTTTTTCTTTTCCTGTAGTGTATACCAAACAGCTATGAGATCTAATTACCAACTTACAGAGAGTAATGAAGTTATTGAAGGATATTTTTCCCAGTTGCGCTAAATAGATGAAGCGATCAGGTCATTACTCACAAGGTTTCCTTATTAGAAAGAAGAGATCGGGCCAGAGTATAAGAAAGGCTGTTATATATGTTTATTGTGTTTAGGATTTAAGATATTTTATTTAAATTCATAATTTAGAGCAAACGAGTATCTTAACTCAGTATCTCTTTGCTTTTTTTCTTTTTCTTTTGGAGATTATTTACTTTTTTAAATTAATAATGTTATAAGGAAGGATGAAATGGAGGAACTTGTTTTTGTAGTTTTTGACGGTTGCTATGATTTACTCTACTGCAAATACCCTCTGATGTGATGTGGTCCTGTGTCTAGTGGTGGTGTGAAGGGCCATCGTTTGAATCACATGAGAGAAGGGAGAGAAAAAAATCTCATAAAACTCCTCCTTGAATGAGAAGCAGCTGAGTGTAACAGCCAGCCATGCACGCAACTCATCTCACATGAAATCAAATTACATCGGGCTAAATCGGCCCCAGCATGGCAACTTTGCAGCAAGGTTGTTCCCTACCCTCGCCAAACACTATGATATGTGACACTGTAGCTTCTTGTTCTTTTCGCCTAGAAAAGGACAAGGGAGAGCCCCTCTCTGTCCTGGCGCTCCTAATGAAGAGATGCATTATGATGCCATCTTGTTTGGACTTACAAAAAAAAGGAAAGCTGTGGGCAATAGCGCTTTGTGAGTAGCATGGTTCATTTGTGTAGTGACATGTGACTTGTGTTTTCGTGAGTCATCAGGATCTCCTTCTTAATAGAAGGCAGTGTGTGCTCATGTGACGGTGACACAATGCAGGATGAACTGTATAGTATTCAGGCAGAGCTGTGTTCGGCTACTGTGAGCCGTTTTCTAATAGAGACCCACGAGGGTCTTTTTATCTTAGTAATTTGCACCTTAGTGAATCTAAGGAATCAAACCACTTTTTAATTTTTCTTCCAGTCATCTAGGAATTTTGGCTACAGTGGTTTCTGAATGACTGCACTTTCTACTTTAGAAAAACTATATATTTTCAACAGCGCATAGAGTTGCATTTCTGAAACGCATGTGCGTATCCGAGTATGTGTGGGTTTGTGTGTGATATCTTCCTACGCTGCATCATGGTATTCCCTGTGGCCATGATGGTGTTTTTGCTGGCTCATTTCTGCCTCTCCACATGCCTGTTTAACAACACTGAGCTCCTCCTTACTGGCTTCCTGTCCAAACCAGTTTATCTGTAAACAAGTGTGTTTTTTTCCTCTACGCCCCATTGTCCACACTACGCCAGAAGGCATACACAATGGGCGTCTTTTCTGTCACAGTCAATGTTTTTACTCCATGAGTTTTTAAAAAAGCCACGCATTTTACTTCTACAAGTGGATACTCCAAGACTGCTCTTACAGACCGTTTATAGTTTAAACACCACAATAATTTACATTAGGTGTGTACGTTTGAGTAAAATTAGCAAAATGGTTTTATACTGAATGCTATACTCAAAAACAATAATTCACTTAATTACTGATGTGGAGAAGGGAATGCCAAACCCCAACAAAGCAAAACTTTAAAAATGTAATAATAGATTTTGGTTCTATGGCCAAGGTATACTTTTGGATTTGCAGCAGATCCGAAATTCTGTGGTGGAGCATTTTACTCCTACAACAGGTTTGAATGTAACATATTATTATTATGTGTGCATAGGGATGAAATGGCTGTCTCTGTTTATCTTGCCTCAGGTACACTATGTTAAATGTGATAACAGGGAGGTTATTGTGGCAGAGCTGTTTAGCCCAACCCATTGGTGTTATGGCCTTTTCATCTACGGTGTGTGCAACAACATGGTACTATTGGTTTGAAAAGTGCTGCTTCTGTCATTTAAATGAGGTTTGGTTGTATCTGTTAAGGTTTCAGGTTTGTTCAGGTGACAAACAAAGTAGAAAAAATATAACAATTAAAAACTGGAGTCTACAGTGTGATGTTATGGCAGCAATTTAAGATTAGAGAGTGACCTCTGCATATGAGCTGTGAAAAATAAGTAAGAAAGTGAGGTTTTAAAAACCACCTGCAAATACTGATCAGTCCCAGAATGAGGCTTGGTAGCACTGAGACAGACCTAAAAGCTTTGGTTGTTTACATATTTTATGTATGCCCTTGACCTATAGTTTTATACATTTATACTCCTCAAATATCCATCCTCTAACACAGATATAATGTTGATATATTTGAGGCTACCTGTGTAGCCTCCTCATACACTCTCACATATGCTTTCATTGAATTCATATAAAAGCATGGGTGTGTTTTAAGTCACACTTTAATTGCATTCAGAGTATACAAGGGGGTTCTTTATGAATCATGTCCCTATTACAATACATACATTTTATATAGTGTGTGTAAGAAGCATAATAGGCTTTCAAAACATGTATAAATGTGTAGTTCAGAAATGTACATGTTAATTTCTATACACAGAAATTAAATCCTTTATAAAGTCCTTAAGGTCTTTATAAAGATGTGTCTTATATAGCTGTAGTCCATGCATAAATGTGTGCACACAATCTAAAAGATTCCCACTTTTGTGGACAGTATATCACATTTTGTATTTGAGTATTTCAAAAAGTATTATTTCAGATAAATTTAAAAGTGATAAATTAGGTTAATTTTACAAGTCGTCTAATATGCCAATACTTGCAGTCAGGGGCGGGAGCACGTGACCATCCCTTCCTAATAAACTGAATCATAAACGAGAGTGACACCTGAAAAAGTTTAAGATATATATTTAAAGATATAAATAATGCCATCCACTGCTGTGAAAGAAGCAGCGGGTCATGATGTTTATGCTGAAAAAACATGGACTTGGTGCTCACTGCCATGTAACTATGTTTGTAAATAATTTGCTTTGTTTGAAATATTCTTAATTTTAGAAGAAATTTGCCTGCGTTTATACCGTAGTTTCGGCGGGAGTTATAGAGTTAATGTCTCTCTGTTGAACGCTGCGTGGGCTGCAAGATCATTGGAGTGCATTTTTCTCCTCCAATCGGCTACACAGAGCTCGCTCCAGATATACCCAATGGGGAGAATGGGTGGCTCTAACGAATTTGAATGAGGAGTGTATCTTTCGGCGCCATTTTCGAGTGAGCTGCAATTGCTTCAGCAGCTACGGGGAGAGGATGCAGCGAAGAGAAGGTTGTCGATAAAGGGGAAAGCGAGCGCAGAAGATGTAATTATGTAATTATTTTTAAATAGGTATTATCGTTTTATTGTAAATATAAAGTGTAGATAGTTGTAACAATAATTGGCGACCGGTTTTACCACAACATCAACGGACTGAGTGAAGAATACATGGCAAAGAAGATAGACCGACTGCAGAGAGGAGACGTTAGCCAGTTGGCCAGCTTGTAGTACTAGTAGCTCGCTAGCTAGCTGCTAACAAGATAAATGGATTTTTGACTTTGCCGTGTTTGTAGCCTCAGAAAAAGAATTCGTGTTTAGCTTATAAAGCGTTGCATTTCTGCGGACATTTAGAGTGATAGACAGAACATATACGAATATATTTAGTTTGCTTCTGGGTTGCACACATAGGTGGGGATTATTCGGCTAGTTGGACTATTTTGGAAATTTTGTTTTTCGTATGGAAGCCTAGTTTTGAGCGGGAGGTGCAAAAGCAGCCAAGCTGGAAACAGGCTCAGTTGGAACAGATCGTGTCTGCCTGGCATTGTCAACAACTGCACCTATAGCAGCTTGGGAGGGAAAAAATCAAAACCTACAGACTGGACCGACTTTATAGTTCATGTTACGTTTCTTCGTGTGGAAAATTATATGGATGGGCTATGCAGTACTTTATGTTCTACTGGCCGTCTCCGGAGCCTTACTGACAAAAAACGGTAAGTTTGGCAGTTCACCGACTTCTCACTCAATGGTAACGTTAATGCGGTTATTCTTGATTTAACAATAAAATGCAAGTGTTGTATTTCCCTCGTTACGTTAATTACTGCCCTTTCAAGTTTAAAATAGTATATGGATATCACATTAACGTAAATATCGTGTCTGTCGTACCATTTTGGTTATATATGAGAAATGGAGAGCTAACGTTAGTATAGACCTAACGTTACTTGCGTCATTTCTCAATCTGCTGATCAGTCAGATTTGGTAGTGAATGTGACGCTTAAGCGCGCGTTGCAACTTTATTACAGTGACGTGTAGTTCAGTACAGTAATTAAACTTAACGATATCTCACCACAGTATCTTTACCGTACTCGTCTTATACCATGCTTGAGAACGAAATCAAGGGGTACACACATCGTTTGGTTAAGCTTATGTTCGCTGTAACGGCAGTTTGATTCATGATTCAAACAGGACCTATTTATAACAAAGGGGAACCTAGTTCGCCGTTTTGCATTCGATTGTAACTGCATTTTTTCGATTAGTTATATTTCCATTACTACAAAAAAAAAAATTACCGGTAAAGTCGACATGTATGAAACAACGCGTCGTGTTTATTTTTAAGTGAGCTTAAAACTGGTTTATGGATAAGTTTTAATTTATCGTGTTAAACATTGATCTTGTACTTGGCATTTTAGACAAATTCACCCAAATAGAAAAGGGTGCTCTGATTGAGTGTCTAAACCCGCCCCTTCTACTTCCTAATATGTAGATACAGGTTTGACATGTTGTGTTTACTGTCGTGAATCACGAACATTTAGTTACATTGCGTAGATTACAGTAATGGATAACTGACGACTGTCAGTCAGTTTTTGCACGTCCTTTTGCGGTTGAAATCATGTTTGTTTGTTTTACCTTACCTTTTAGAGACGACACTACTAGTGCCAATATCTGGCCGTGCATTCTGCCCCATGCATTGTTTAACTGGCACAATTTTTTTTTATCTCTACCTTAACTGAAGCTATATCATCTGACCAGCATGTGTCCTGATTGCAATTATAGTTTTGTCATTCAGGCATCCTTATCCTAACACTTTGCGTAGGTTACCCATTGTTCTTTTCAGTAATCACAAAAGAGACTAGAAAGTCAGAGTAGGCATTGAACCAACAAAACTACTTTTTTTTGAGCTGTGGAAATGACATTACAAAAATCTATTAAAAGACCGTTACGATAGTCATACTTGCGAAACATCATGACTGTAATGTATAGTGTATTGAAACCCACTTAGTAATATACAGAGATGATTGTCATAATTAATACTGACTGGTTTCAAATTGGCATTATGTGAGAGAAATCAAGGAGGTGGAAAAGAGGGGGACTAGTTCTAACCCTGATATTGCAAAACCTGTGGGTATAACACAAAATTAAGTGGTTTTTGAATTGTCCAGTGCTCACAATGTGAAATAACCTCTGACCTTTTTGAAGTTTATCATGTGGTAATCATGTGACATTTGCAATTTTGCTCTGGCAGTCTATACTTTTGATGAATAATGCATTTGTATACCAGAGGTTGTATTAGCAGACAGCAGTATAACATGGAATGCAATGTCAAAGCCATGTTTTCATGATACATTTGACTTGACCTTGTAGATCAATCCCTAATGTTACATTATTAGATGGCGCTGCAGTGTGTTGGCTGCATGACATATCAATGAAAACATAAATGTAGTGTTTTATAACTGTATATTCAAAAAGAAACTAACTGCTAGATATTTTGATCACCATAACCTATTTGACAGGCGATTTTCACACTGGTAGAGATAATAGATTGTGAAAATGTTGTTTTTTAGGAAGGAGAATTTCCCCTCTTTTTTTTTTTTTTTAATCATTCACCAGACACCGGACTACACAGCCTACTAGTAAATATGCCTGGTGTCTCATTTGGCACTAAAATAATCAATGCTGGCTTTGCTTATGTTACCAATGTAATGTGTGGAATCATTTTAATTAAATCATTTGTCAGCAGTGACAAATCACAAACGAGTCAAATTGGTGTTAAAAATTTGGCAACAAAATAAACATAACATTTCTAGGCAGCTACTTTATTAGTAATAAAATGTCATGGAAATTGTGAGGGGAAAAATCTCAGATCTAGTTCACATCAGCGCTATCTATGCATGTAATTAATTGGCATGGGAATTTTTATTTTTATTTTTGAGGGAACGGCTGCACTTTTTGTGGGGGTGGGGTAACTATTTTGTCTGGAAGTAAGAATGCAAATGTTTGTTTTTACACCCATATAAGATGCTGTCATATTTTACACATTCTTTAAAGCAAAAACATTTTAAGCAAAATTTTCAATATTGGAATTATATGAAAGTAAGACCTAAATTATTATAAATGTAGAATAACTAATTTGTGTCCTTGTAATCTCTGAGAGGCTTATTAGCTCCTATATAACTGCGGAAATTCCAGAGGCCTAGGTCTCCCCTCTGTCTTGATATTTGCCACTTCACTACTCACAATAGCAGTGTTTGAGCCATTATAGAATGGTAATATGACATTCTGTGACTCATCATTTTGTATTCCAAGACCCCTCCAGCAAAATGGGCTCCCACCCCTATTTCCTGGTGAAGCTGTGCCTCTCCTCTTGTACATGCTCTCACACGTGTGGTAGCCAGGCTGTACAGAACCCCCGCCCGTTCACTCCTTTCTGCACTACTCAGCACAAACTTTGTAGTATTCAAAATGCGCCGTGATGGGAACAGGTTTTCACAGGTTAGGTTGGTTATTTTCCAACAGTTGGCCCTCATTTCAGTTCTTAAGTGCTCAATATGCCAGTTTTAATATGGTTTTATAGATGTCGGTATTAAAAAAAATTAAATAAATAAAAAGCCATTTAGGGATGGTAAATCTTGTATGTGTGATGTGATCACACTTTTGTGTTTGGGTTTTAAGATATTATCGGTTCTATGTTGATAATAACATAATGGGTGCATGCATACTATCTGCAAGCTTATGTTTTGCATTGGCTTCGCTTTTTGCTTAGGTCATAGTATGTCCTGTTGTGGAGTTTGTGCATAGAAAACACACTTGTACCTCAATGGGACTAATGTCAAAATAGTTAATTTTAATATTACTGGTATAAGATCGCCTATATAATGTAGGTCACTACATTAAAACAAACATTTTTGCCGCATAAAATTATTCCCTGGACTTGATAATATATTAAATTTAACAAGTATATTTATTTTTTTCAAAAAATGAAACTGCTGGTAAAAGTGTAATCAGAAAGCTTTAATTGTGAGTCTGGTGGCAGTACTGATAACAGATATAGAAAACATCTTGTCCACTAATGGTATGTAAAGTATTACAGAGACTAAATTGAAGTCTGGTTGCTAATTACATCTTGGATATTAACGTTTTGGGTAATAACCTGTGAAGCAAGTAACTCAATTCTCACATGGCACGAGTGTGTCCACCACTGACTTAGACTGCAGCAACGGTACCTTTTCATCCATAGGGAAATGGATAATGCTACACAATGTATTTATATTGTGTAGAAATCCCGAATAATTTATAATGCATTCGAAATATTTTAAGATTTCACATTTTATTTTTTATTTTTTAATAAATATCCTACCCTTACTTGATGATCTTGCCATCTCTGCTACCCTAGCAGTGTAGAAGCCCATGCATCTCTTCTTGTATTGGGACCAAATACATTGACTCTTCATTAGTTAGTAAAATTGCAAATACATTTTGGCTACTATAATCTTGGATTTCTTGTAAGTAATACCCCTAATAGTTATGATGTTTAATTATCACTACTAGTGCCCGGAGACAGTTCTTACCACAATGTGTGTGTGTGATGATTTAAGAGGTGTAACTCTTTATATTATATCTTATATGGAGTCAGTCAATAGGGTGTGACAATGTTCTCGAGGTTTTAGATATACACTGAACTGTTCAATCACCCCCTGTTGTTTGACTTGTATATGAAAAGGAGTGCAAGTATAAATCTAAGCCTAAAACTCTGCATGCATAAAAATTGCACGAGTGCGTTTTGAGGCTAGTCTGTATCTGTTTGTGTTATGGTTGCACTAGTATACGGGTGTGTCACTCAACTCTACACAGCTACCATTTCCTCTCCTTATTTCTGTGCGAACATGCAGACACACAACAGCTTGGATCCTAATCTCACCCTTACTCTGTTGATTCTCAAGTCTTTGTGGTGAGTCATTGGCATTAAAACCGCATCGACCAGTGGTGGCTTTCAACGCATTTTCAGGTGAGATGTTTGAGGAACTGTTTTTCGGCTCTGGGTCAAGTGCAAATCAAGTGCTTGGGTTAGTGTTGGGGCGATGTGACTATATCTGCTGTGTGGCAATATGAATTTGTCTAACTATATTGCTATACAGTTTCTACAATGGTACAATTGGGCAACTTTGCATGCATATTCAGTAGTACCGGTACTTCATTTTCTAAATGAGCTCAAATGTAGGCCTTATCAGAAGGTTATTTTAGATAGATAGATATATATATATTTTTTGGTTTGTGTATATGTGTGTATATGTATGTGTGTGTGTGTGTGTATATATATATATATTTTGTTTTTGTTTGTGTGTGTATATAGATAGATAGATAGATATCTATCTATCAAACAAACAATTTCAATAGATTTTCTAGGAAGAGTGACTATATACATGTGATGTGAAAATTGCATGTACTGTGATAGAAGGTTGTGGCCCTATCGCCCACCACTAGTTTTGGTCACAGTTTTGAAGTTTCATCACAGAATTCTGCTTTGTCTGCATCCTATTTATGGCTGCTCTGTCCCTCGTGACTGTAGAATGAAGCTTGATATAGAAGCTCCAATGTAGTAAGCATAACATATTGGCTTTGTCAGCCTTGAAAGTTTGACTGGTTTTCGTTCTGTTGGTAGACATTGAGTTGTATTTTTCTCCCACCTTTTTTTTTTTTTTTTAGGAGGTGCTTGTGTAATGAGGGCTTTTTATGGTCAGCATTGTGTGGCCTTATGTGAGTTTTAAGTATTTGTGTGTTGACTAGAAATGTACTTGGTTGTGCAGAGTTTTTAAGCTTCAATCCTTTTGAACAGGTTTATATTTAGGTCTCATGGGAGGACCTGAACAAAATATATAGGTTTGACTGTATTGCAAAAGAAAAAAAAAAGTTTATACATTTTTTTTTTTTACTCATTTATAGGGTCATTTGTAGGGTCATGTTCACTTGTGGTGAAGCAATTTCATTGCAACAAATATGTGCTTTTAGATAGTTTATTTTTTATTAATTTATTTCAATAATATTTCTCATTGCTTTTAGATATTGTGTGGCTGAAATGTGAGAAGACTGCTACTGTCACTCTCACACCTGACAGTAAATGAGATATTGCGCACTAAGCTGAGAGGGTGGTGTAAACCTGTGGAGAGCATGATGACTCAGAGGTCACTCACACATCTCTATCCGTGTAGTCCTTCAAAATAGGCTTATTTATTTCATGTTTGATCTCAGGTTTGTACTGCTGTATAATTTTGTGTGTGTGAGTAAATTAATTTGTAATTTTTATTCAGAGGGGCAGCTGTAGTGTGTCCAGGGAATCCCGTTGACTCTGGCTCTGCAATGCTGGACATGTGCTGGCTGTGTTGGAATGGGACAGATTTTTGCAGGATTAACACCTACCGTTGCAACACTGTTGTTTCTATGGCACAGAATAGTCCCTATTTTTAGATAACATGCCTGTTGTAAATTTCAATGAACAATTACAATAAGAGACACACCCCTGCCTGCGTTTTTAAGTGTGTATACCCATATTCAAGCATTATAGTACATTTCCTGTTTTTAAACATGCACTATGTAATTTGTAGAACCGCTAGAAGGTACCGCGAGACAATACAAACATCATTGTCTCAAGTCTGCTTTTGCTTTGGAGGAATCTTTTTGTGTTATCTTTTCATAGATGAATTGTAGTAACATGTAGCAGACCCCAACAAGCCTCTAAATGGGCAGATTTGACAAATTGTTTTGTGCATATGACGTGTTATACACTCGACTCCAGTAGCAATGTTAAACAAACAATTAAAATGAAATGAAATAACAATTAGTAAGTAGATTTCACAAATTACTTGGTTATAGAAGTTTTGTGGAAATCTGACTGTATATTTTTCCTTACCTCAATAAAAGTCCAAATGTTGCCGCACAATGATATTTTAAATTTAAGTCCATTCTCTTCCATTGTTTCTAAATGGGAGTCTCTAAAACATACTTGTAACTGAAATCTGTAGCAAAAAACAAGTCCGTGGTCGTATTTTTTTTTTTTAACGTTGGAGTGCTCTATTTAAATTATATTAGGATTGTTTCCTATTAGTGGACGTATACACTGGCTCGACTGGATCTACTTTCGCATATTGGAAATTCATATAATGGAAACAAAACACTAATGTTTAAAAGAATGACCATTGCCTCCTCTTTTTGTTTCAACGTGTCTTATTTTTAAGTATCATACTTAAAATTATGACACTTGAAACAAAATGTCCCCAATTTAAATCTCAAACGCATAGTATGTGTTTGAGATTAAAATTAGGGGACTAATGGAAGTGAATGGCAAAATGCGCCGTGATGGCAAAATAATTGACTGATTTTGGCAAACTTGCTCTATGGTGTGTAGTTCATTTACTTTCTAAAAATCATACACAGTGCAGTGTATGATTTTTAGAAAGTAAATGAATATAACAAATTACAATTAGAGGCTGTAATGTATACAGGAACTACTTTGGTATTTTATTGAAAATGTGACTTGTATATGCTAAATTCATTCTGAAATTAGTCTGTAAACTGCATGTTCGCTTTTTCAGGCCACAACTTTGTATCATGCTCTGTCAAATGCAGATTTATGTCAATATTATATATAACGAGCTTTAAAAACCACATCAAATTTAAATGATGTGACTAGTCTTATTAACCACTCAAGCCATTTACCCCATCTTGGAATGCCATTGTAGATATCTTGTTTTACCGATAATTGTTGCTTCTATTATAAAGATGGTGTAACAGAGTAGATCAGCGGACGCTGGCCATGCCACTTGATCTGGGGAGGCAGTCGGTTGTCATGTCCATGCCCTCGGCTCCTGACAGGGATCGAGGGGGTTACTTGACCTTTGCCCTTAGGGTCAGGGAACTCTTTGAGGCAATTGTTTGAGGTGCAAGTGTAGTAGGAATGGGTTAAAAGGCTGAGCAGGCAAGACATGTCTGGACATGCTTCCTTCATAGAGAGAGAGAGAAACAAGGGGAGAACCATATTGAGTATGAGTAGTTCCACCTGAACTTGTTAATCAGTGCATTGCATAAGAACCAACTCACCTGTTTAATGCCAGAAGAGAAGTTCCATAATTTACCACAAAGTTGATCAGAGATTGAAGTTAACGTGAGTGTGCGAAATGCCTTCTTTACTTTAGTTCTTACTTGCAGTAAATGAGAATGTTAGTCATTATTCTCCTCATGTGAAATCTACAGTTAATAAATTAATCAATGTCCTTATCCATGTCTATGAACAAATGAGCCAAAATAGCATATGCAGATAAGATTTTCTGGTCATGAATTCAAGTCACATGTTTAATGTTTATTTGTATATGCACTCGCATGCACTTTGGAATGCGAGTTTAACCCCCTAGTTTATTCTATGGTGAAATTAGTTGGCTACATTTACTGTGGTATGTAATTGTAACTTGTATTATTTCTATTTTTTGCCTGGTTCTTAACGAGGGATTTGGTCCCTAAATACTGGGAGCAAATTGGACATGCTGCCATATTTTGCTTTGTTTGACCTTGATATAGGGAAGTACTACTTACTGATATAATTTACATTTAAGCATTTATTTATTTTTTGACATGAAGGCAGAAATAATACACTTTTATTTATATATTTATTTATATAAAATATATATATTTAATTAGTGTAATGAATGCCTTTTTAGAATGAGGCATCCAAGACTTTAACATCAAACAAAATATATATGAACTTACATAAATATATATATAAATTACCGAGATGTGAATTCATACTGGACTAAAGTGATCAGGTCAAATAAACTGGTAATTCAATAAGAACATTTTGTTTTTAGACTGGCAGTGATAAAATCAATTATTGAAAATACACATGCATCTAGACTACTCAGTGTTTGCAGATGGAGAAATATTTATGCAAAATTGCATCCTTGAGGTTTTTTGTTTGTTCTATGTGGATGTTTTTAGTTTTTTTTTTTTAAACATAATCTACGGTTTCTTTATAAATGGTAAGAAAAATATATGCAGTCCTATACTTTTTTTAATTTTTTATTTATTTTTTAGATCTTAGATATTTACAATTTGATACAATTCTCAACTACAATTTGTGGCAAGCCTAGGGAAAGTCCAAGCCAGATAACATTGGCAGGTTAAGTATTGCCACAATTTTTGAGAGATGACATTGTAAATATACTGAGGAGGTTTGACCAGAAGCCGTTTTTTGTGTGTGTACTGTACGTCATACTGATTTAGATAGATGTGTGTAGCTGTAATTGAATTTTTTGGGATGAATATTTTGTCCTAATGCTTTTGTGCTGAATTGGAGTCGTTTTCAAAATTACCCTTTTTGAATTATTCCTTTTTATTTTTATTTAAGGTGATTATTAGATTTCAAGGGTGAATGGTGTGCTTTTCCTCCCAGTATTTAAACAAATGTGTGACATGCTCGTAAAACCTCACCACCCAGTAACCTCATGCAAATATGGCGTGTATACAATTTTTGGTGACATGTTTACCCTTTGTGCTCATTTACTAGTGTTCAAATGTCTTGATGAACAAGGCCAGGTCTATTAAGAAAGTGTATCATGGCACCCACTGCTCCTCACTAACCTGTACAACTTTTCCCTTAAAGGAATACTTAACCCAAATGTTAAAATGGTAGATGTAAAATGTTTCTGATGCAGAGGAGTTATTAGGGGCTCAAAAATAGGGGGCTGGGAGGCTTTCCTTATCACTTCCATCGTTAGTTAGATTCTCGGTAAAGGAATGGATGTAATAACATTTTTCTTCAGGCAATACAGGTGATGAGGGGTGAGTAATTGATGCACTATTTATGGTTTTGGAATAAATATTCCTTTAAAACGAGGTGGATGTCTCTCAATGGATACTTCTCTTCATACCAGATGCTCTTTATACGTAACTTGCAGCAGTTCAGGAGTATAACATCCTAATAGGACGATCAGAATCAGAAAAAGCTTTATTGCCAAGTACGTTTTCTACGCATACAAGGAATTTGTCTTGGTGTAGTTGGTGCATGTCAAACACCCTCCAAATGCAAGACAGACAAGACATCAAGTACTAAAAACACAGACAATACAAATATGTATACACAGTATGTTTCAAAAATGAAAATAAGAAGCGCAGTGCAGCTAAGAACAGTAACCATGTGCAAATGTTCACAGTATGAAAAAGGGAAGTCTGAGCTGAGCGTTAATGTAACGCATAAAGTTGTAAATGCAATGTCAATGTGACATGTGGAGTGTCAGGGTGGGTTCCGGGCCTTGTTGATAAGGCTAGTAGCGGATGGGAAAAAAACTTGGCGTGAGGTTTTGGTCCTGATGGACCTCAGCCTCTTGCCAGAGGGGAGTGTCTCAAGAGTTTGTGACCGGGGTGGAAGGGATCAGCAACAATCTTTCCTGCACGCTTCAGAGTCCTGGAGGCGTACAGGTCCTGAAGCGATGGTAGATTGCAGCCAATCACCTTCTTGCAACAGTCAATGGCCAAACCCCAAAAAAGCTAATATAGAAACCTCTCGCACTCCTAATTTCGCTACAGTTATCATGCAATGGGGTCTTTTCAATTTTATTTATTTTGGGTGGATAAAACTAAAACATTGAACTAACCACTTGTACAACTGTAACGATACAGTAGTTGGCTGCAGTGAAGCATCATCCAACGGATCAGTACAATTCTATTTATGATGCCTGAAACATGTTCACAATTCATGAATTTAATGTAGTGACTTATCTTCTAAACATGCAACATTGATCCTCTATTATCAAATGCATTGGAGCAAAATATGTGACTGTTCCTGGGTATTGGTGTTTTTGGGAAGTGAGCAAAATATTACATAATTGCAAATCAGTCTTAAATCTGAGCTAAGCACCAATTTGTACTGGGGGTCAAAGTTTCAAGCCGATTGAGACCTCTAGTGGTAACACCACTATCGAAGACAATCATGCTTCTTCCTATTTAATTACTACTTTTCAATCTTATGTAGACTACATCATACTTGAACACATTGCAGGCTATAACTATTATGATCATGAGCATAAAGATTAAACTAAATCCTCAAACTGCTTCACCAACCATAAGTAACTTGAATTTAATTAAATGCATAATACCTGAACAGAATTGGCATTTTGGTTTGCTAAACAAAATAGAACAGCACTAGTAATGCATAAAACGCAAAGGGTTAATGGCCACTGGTGGTTTCAGACCTCTATTTGCCACAATATCTAGACCTGAGTAACGGATACAGTATAACAAAATAGTTTTGACTGATTTCCTGAGGTTTTACATTAAGCATTAGATAAAGTATATATGCATGATGGCAAAGAAGGTACCAATTAAGATCATGTAAAGCAATTTAGGCTCAACTGACTTGACAAAGACGGACAGGGTTTTAAAAAAATAAATTAAAATGTATGTAACTTAAATGGCCCACTACAGTCTGAATTTCTATTAAATCTACCCTACCCAGAAAGGCTTTCAACTCACTGTTGAGCACAACTTACTTGTGTTTGAGAATTTGAGGAAGTGTGTGTATTGTGTGGTTGTAGTTGGTTGAAATGAAGGTCGACTTATACAGCCGAGTAATTTTTGTTCAGTTTACCTGGCAAGATTCCAGAGCAAGCAAAGCCATGGTTAGCTTTGATAAAGAGCACTGTATATCGCCCTCACAATCTTCCCCCATTCTACCGCCACCTTCCCTACCTCTTGTAGTCTAGCATAGTGATTGTACATTGAATAACACTGTTAGCCTCATTTGCACCCAAATTGCTATTTTTGTACATTGTCCATGATGATGCCTGTACATGATTAATCATCCACAGTTAGACATTGACTATATTTATACGAATTGTGAGTGTCAGAATAATATTCTATTTCCGTTTTTGTGTTTCAGATGCAGTCTGTGCCTTCCTAAGAAGTCTAGCAGCAGAAAACACGCTAGTGGTTCTCACTTTTGGGGTAGATCGATATTGGATCATAAAAAGAGCATCTGTGCGTGTGTGCATGCACACGTGCCAGAGGAGCAACCTACAGAATGAAGAGGGTACAAATGACAGAAGATGTGTGGCATGACTTGAAGGCAAGAAGATGAGACCAGTTCTGGTGATACTGTAGCAGCACAGAATGGTTTGTGGGTTACACTGAGATGCAGGCCATATTGTGCTGCAACAGTACAGCCTGAAGAGACCACCACCCCCAAAGATAATCAAGTCTACTATGCGCTTAACAAGCTTTTTGGATTCTTCTCTCCCAACTGCTGGTGGCCTTGTTGTAGCAGCACGTAAATATTGGAGTTAAGACTAGCACTGAAGCCTCCAGTATTGATCGTGCTGCTGAAGCAAAGCTGACCACTTACCAACAGCATAACCACTGACTACTTAGGAAATGCTACTGGTGCTGCAAGCTGTGGATTGACCATTTTTGAGTTGCCAACAGGTACATGCATCTAAGCAGCCCTGACTACATAATCTTAAAGCCCCTGTACACCCACATAGATAACTGTTTTAAATTAATTTGGATTCTTCTGAGTCGTGTGGGGGGGGAATATGGAATGCACTGGCTGCTCTGTGGCTAATACTTGTTTTCACTGTAAAATGACGCAAGGGTGAAGAAAATGAAAACAATTAATTCACTGTTCTGTAAGATAAGTGCTTAGCAGCACTGTATGGAGTCAACTCAAACCAGATTGAAGATTCACTGTATGTATACCACCAATCCTAGTGCAAGCAAGGACAAAACAAGTGTTTGTCATAAAGCGGGCTAAATACAGAACAGGCTGAAAGCGGTGGGTGCTAGTGATGGCTAACTAAGGTTCCACCACCAAGCCAAGTTACCCCTCCTGCCACTACCTAACATTCCCAGGAAATACACAGCTAGACTAAGTCTGGTAAAACCATAATGATTTTCTCTGCATATTCTGGAAACTCCATTCAAATGGGATTTAAGGTGATTTGACCACCCTTAAACACAGACGTGGGGACATGCACTTAATTGCTGTTAGCACTTACTGAATTACCAACCTGGATTCTAATTGTCTGATTATTCTGTAAATAGCTGAAAAACAGTTTTGAATTTAGGGTGCGTTCACTAGGCGAATCGTTTGCTACATTCACTTTTAACTAAACGCTACGTTCTTGAACTCCTCAATTACGTTCACTGCGTTTAGTGGGCGTAACAGACCAAAAGCAATTGCTTTGTTATTAATCAGCCACGCTGACAGATCCAATTATCTAATACAAAACACATCTTTCTGTTATTTACCCTGGCGTTCAGACCACTGACGTTTCAGTTCATTGAACGGATACGCAAGACTACTGAATGCACCCTAAGACTCCCAGACTAATTTGCAAATCTTACAGGAGCTTGCAAAGAGAGAACAAGCAAAAGAAAAAAAACTAACCAAGTTATAAACTCAACAAATGTATATTTTCGACGATTATTGACTGACGCCAACATCATGGTTGTGTCTACCCTATAGTGCAGCAGCTTTTAGATAATGTCCGCACTGACGAGGAGGGACCTGTTTTGCATCATCAGCATCACGCAGCAGCTATGAATCTATTGCTTTCTTACTTCAACATAAGGTATTGGGGATGACTTTTTTTTTTTCTCTCAACCTCCATTTACATAAAAAACATTTTATTTTTTTATAACGGATCTAAACAAAATGGATGTCTAACTGATCAAAGTCTGCTTGTAGTATGTATAGTATGTTAAAACGGCTTTCGAAAACCCAAATTGCATTGTGTTTTGAAATTACATTTCCTTTATTTTGTATTTTTATTTTTTTTATATATATATATATATTACGTTAAAGTGTGTTTTTGAGAAACAACGGAAGTCAATGGACGTTGGAGGAGAAAGATTCCGAAACCAAATAAATCTCAGCCAAAAGAACGCAACACTAATGTGTGTGTACAGGGGCTTTAGTATTTTATTTTTTTCTTTAAAAAAAAATCTAATTTACCCTCTTCGTTTATAAAAAAACAAAAAAAACAAAAAAAAAACAATTGTTGTAATAAATATGTACATGAGTTTTTGCCAAAATGACTTGCACTGTACAAAATATTAAATAAACGTATTTAACACTGCCAATCAAGTTATAACGTGTATTCAGCAAAAAATCATGCAAATGGTTATTGCAGAAATTCTCGCTTTTAAAAAATCTGCTACATTAATTTAGTGATCATTTCATTATTCCGTGGAAGGCATGTGCTTGACTGCAATAAATGAGATTAGTCCTGCTTCTCTTATAAATCCAAAATGTATAATGTTTCCCGACAGTTATCAAATTCGCTGAAATCGTGGCCTATAGTAGATGTACTTCCTATAGACTGACCCCCTCTAGTTAGGCGTGCACAACCTGAATGTAAGGTTATGGGAAACGCAACTAGAGGGAGGAAGGCTATGTTGTATAGTCTATGATATCCAGTCACAATTTAATAATAAAATGATAATAATTAGGCTTGTCCTACTTATATCTGAAAATTGTAATTTACTGAAATCTTGGTAATAGCCATTACGAGATCTGTCAAAAAGACCACGAATGTTATTTTTAAAGGTGCAAATTTATCATTTTTAGACGCCAGTTGTCCACTCACTAGGCCTATTGCAAAATATATTTAATGATACATTTGTCATTAAATAGGTAAGCCTACACTAAATTACAACTATGTGTGGTAGGTTGCCTTTAAATCATAATACCACTGACAACTCTGTCTCAATGAGGATTTTTTTTTACCATTGTACAATGTGTTACTTAGATTTCAGATTTAACCATTTCCTAAAAGATTTTTCCCTCCTTGCGGTTCGGCTATGATCGATAATCCCAAGGAGGTTACACTCGAAATCAAGTCAGTCTAATTTACAATTTATCAGTCTAAAAATTAAAAAACATTGATATTTTTAAGTAGGCTAAAAAAGTATTATAGGTATAAGTATTTTATACCTCCATTGCTTTTTATATAGATTTATTTATTGTTTATGTATGTTTTGAACCTGCATATTAAGTGTATAGGGCCTACTAGTTATTTTTGCGTAACAATTCTGAGGCATTATAATTCATTAAGCCTAGATTGAATTAAAATTGCCCCTTTCACGCAGCACCTGCGAGTTTAAATATCTCAGCCAATGACAACATTTCTGCCTCTGAAATGAATAACAAGCACTAGGACTAAATTCCATTTTTAGTTTGGGGTTTTAATTTAAATTTTGCGCGAGTAGGGGGGGGCCCTATTATTTAGATGAAGTCCGCCCATACAGATCAAAGAATACTGAAGCTTTATCTTAATTTCACTTTCAAAAAAACATTTACTCTACCTATTTTTATATCTAGCCAGTTCATTTAAATGCTTTACCAAATTGTGTCTCTCTCTCTCACACACACACACTCTCTCTCTCACTCACACACGCACACGAAATCTCCCATAGCGGGAATACCATCTTAGACCTTGCTCGGTGGAAGTGTGGAACTGCTACATTGCTAAATATTTTCAGCAGCCTTTTCATGCATTTTTGCACGTTTCTGCAAGATTTGTAAAGGTTTCTTGTCTAATAAATGAACTACGTTCTGTCTGCAAGCAGGCCTAATAATCTATCCAAGCAATTGGCTAGTTTATGGCTAAATTCAAAGGGAATTTGGGCTGACCTCATCGACACTTTACAAGTTGTCAAAAAGCTGCAATATCAATATTCTCCTCGTCAATTAATATACATTCATCAATTTATTTTCACACATCTTAGCCCGGCAACACTCATGCTAGCATTCACCCTACATGTACAGTATGTGCCATAAAGTGTGGCTACTGCTGACCTTAGAGGCTCACGTCGTTTTATCATGGACTTTCTGGTGTTTTATCTAGCCGTGGGGGGGGAAACGACTCACAACCAGTTTCAATTTGCTTTGACATCAACTATCGTTTAAGCAGGCTATTGTTGATCTGAAGAACCTTTACTAGCCGCACGCACAAGCTAGTTTTACTGCAAACCGATAACTGTCTTCAACAGCATTGACGTGAGAGGACAGAAAATGGCACTACACGTGTAGGCTACATATGTCTCAGGGCGACACACGCAAGATATATAAACGACAGACCCGTTTAATTTAACCAAAAATATGTAATTAATTTTCAAGCTGAATAAAATGTATACAAGTTTTTACTGCACTACACTAATAACTAGTTACTGCCCTATACAGTAGCCTACGTCGTATTTATGAAGTCAAGTGAACGTGACACTCGGCCCGTTATGTAACTGTGCAGAGGTTGCACCATCACTGGTGATGTGCGCGGGTAAAAGCGCCTCAGCCTTCACTTAACTGCGTTCTTTACAGTTTCGTTTGATTTTGAGTCTCTAGGCCACACCCATGTCAGATGAGGAGCTTTCCTATTAAATAAAAACTTCAAAATGACACTTTGACAAAGACAAAATTTATTACACAATATATTGACCAGGGCTAAAAAGGATCACGTTATGTTAAATTTAAGTATTTATATAGCCATTTAAACGTTATTTAATACGAGCAACTTTAAAACTTAAATCCTTTCCTACGTCTTTCCAAAATAACCTAGTCTATTTATGGTAACGTTAACCTTTTGAATGCTATTCAATACACATAGGCGAAATAAAGCTGTTGATGTGAGAAGACTGTCTGAAGAACAAAATGTGTGAACATACAGTGTTAGACAAAGTAAGAAAGGGGTTTGGTCATAGGCCAATACTTAAAAGAACTTACAGTTGCCAATATAATCGATAGTGCTGTCTATCAGATTCAGAATACAATTCTGACACGCGACCATCATACATTTGCAGATATCAATCACTTCTTGCCAGTTCAGGCCAACATCACTGAGATGCGAGTAAATGGCAGGTAGTAAGGCCTCCTTCGTTGATGGAAAATATGCTGACGCTGTGGCGAGGCTGTCTGACTGGAAGAGTAAAGTAATTGTCAATATCAGACTTATAAGTAGACATGCGACGATCCTCTTGAACAGTTTAAGCCGTGTGATCGATGCGCGGTAAGAACCACTTTCATTGGAAACCGAAATCTTGTCCACTTCGCCGAGTCTGATCGAATCCCAGGTTTTAACATCGAAATTTCGTACGATGGGGACAACCTCCATATCTGTTCGAGATGGCAACGGCGTTTCCCTGACGACCCGCAACTTTTCCCTGAATTCTTGCATCTGCTGTAGAAAGCACAGAGGGTCTGACACATTCCTGAAGGACTCTGCGATGCCGAGAGCCTTGCTCTGCTCACTCAACGCTGCACTCAATTTGTTGATCTCCGGATCATAGGCTTGCATCACCACTAATTTCAACGTCTCGAAGTCAGATAATATCTCACTCTTTTTGTGCTCAATTGTGCTAATTAGTTTGTCGAAATAATCTGTTACCTTTTCCGCATCCCTAGAGACCGACTGTAGCGCTTTTTTCTTACTGGATTCCAGCGTCTCCAGGCAGGACAGCATATCTGTATTCTGCCAGTTTTCCACTTCTTGCGACAACTCTTCAAAAGCAGCTTTCTCTTGCTTATATGCATTATCCAATGCGCAGAATGTGTGTCCTTTATGATTACCAGTCGTTGCACAGAATCCACAAATAAGTTTCAAGTCCGTAGAGCAAAATATGTTAAGTGGCTGGCTGTGTTGTTTACAGAGGGACATCCGAGGCAAAACACGTATTTTGTTGTACTTCTCCACTATTCCACGAAGGGAATAATTAATCTGCAGACTGTTAATACCATTGTTAGGGGTCTCTTTTCGACATGTTGGGCATTTGAAAGGAGGTCTCCAAACTGGACTTCTGTTCCCTTCTAGAATCCCCTCCAAGCATTTCTTGCAGAAGCTGTGCGAGCACGGCAGAACTCGTGGATCATCAAAGAGACAGCAGCAGATTGGACACGTGAGATCCTCTTCTAGAAGCTCCATGGTTTTCTACAAAACACATCCAGAGGCGAAACGAAGGAGTCGTCAGGATAAAGAGTAACAAATAAGATCAACACTACCGCATTCCAACACCAAATAGGCTATCTACCCACACCCACATTTTGACATAGGCAAGGTCAGAATATGTTTGGCAAAATTGTAGAAGCGCATATGAACAAATTAATGTGAAACAATTTGCCCTGCCCTTTGAAGTTTATCCATACTCAAAATTTAAATTAAAACAAAGCTAACGTTATACCCGCCAGAAAGGATACAGGTTGAAAATGTAGAATGAACTCCAACGGTACCATTTTCCCATTTGAATTGCATCCTAAAAGTTGATGTCCTCTCCATTACATATGTCCCCGTCACCATTACGTGTTATAAACTACGCCGAATTGATTGCTGTTTATAATAAAATGCCGTAAACACATTGACTCATCAAACGCAGATAGCAAAATAGCAAGGCTAGCCACACGGTAGGCTAAATTACTCCCGTCGATCCAACCCTATGCAGCAAATTACTGACAAATTGAGTTTACGTAAGAGTTGGTCCTGTTGGCAAGGTACTGGGGAAGGCTGTGACAGATTTTGCAAGCGCATAGTAACATGCAACTACTGGACCAAAAAGATCACTTACCAGCTACTGAGACGCACTATGCAACGCAATCATGGCGCTTGTTGCTGTGCAGACTTCGCCCTTTCCGGGGAAGCGGTTAACTATTTCAATGCCATTGCAAGGATAAAGCTAAATATTCCTCTTAACTTAAATTAGAGAGGACAGGGTAATTTTGTGACTTAACATAAATGTGTGTCGTGTTTATATTTTCTGGCAAGCCTTACGTTTAACAATTGTATTTTTATGCGTTTATTCAAAATCGACAAATGTAGACGAACCCTGCAATTCCAATGGGGGAGGGGCTGTTGCTATGCAAAACATTACAGCGTGAAAGACTGTCAACTAGGTTTTAGTCCTGGCTTGGCATCGCTGGCATTATTGCGCCACTACATGCATATTATAAGGATATTTATCCCTATCCACATACATATTCATCGACATAAATAAAAAACTTCAATAGATGAAGTTATGAATGGCAATAGTTTTTACAAAAAAACTACTTAGAGACGACAGACAGCGCTACGATATATATTTTAAGCATCTGAAAACAAACCTCTGCATGCACTTGTCATGTATAGATATTAAAGGGGAAGAATTTCAATTTCCAAATCTCGCCCTATCTTAACTCATGATTACGCAACATTACACATCGATATCCAATAGTTACACAGTCACGTGTAGAAATGTTGACCGTAATTTTCTTCCCTTGTTTCCATGCCATCAGGAACAACTGCCTATCTTAGCAAGCAATGTGATTGGATACATTGGGTAGAAGAGCTTAGTCAAATCCAAGATCTACCGCGTGGAGTCGCTGTCCAAACTAGATGCCTTTGTACCAGCGCTCTTTGGCTTTTTATTGCTTGCATTTCCGGATCTTCGGCGTTAGCTAGCTCAATAATGGCTGGAATGTTTACGTGTTGTCTTAGCTGTTGCGGAGATGGAGGCTCGGGGCATATTCCTCTTAAAGAAATGCCCACTGTTCAGTTAGACACTCATCACATGGGTACGTAGTAAACGGTTTGTCTTTATTCAGTATAATGTGCAAGCTGTCTCTAAAGGGTGGCTTACTATTGCTCTGGCGTTACCGCGAGCTAACACTAGCTACTGATTCTGGTATCGTGACCATAGATAATGAGATGTTATGGTTATGAAATGTGTATAGCGTTGATTTGTCTTAATGCGTTATTCGGTCTTGTAGTAAAACTGCCTTTTTCTGCTTCCCCTACTGCAATGTCAACTTGTTGATATGGCGTTGACGTATAATATCAGACGGGTCGGGTCCTGCCAGGCAGGCGTGCAATGACCACACAACTATATTAATTCTCCTCATAAAATGTTAACTTGCTTATAAACTACTACTAAATTACTAGTGAGCATTTAAATTCCCATATGCCCCTAGGTTAAGAATATCAAAACAACTTGCAAAAATCACAAGTGAGGGAGGATATCTTACAGAATTGGAGAATGAGAACTCGAGTGTTTTGTTTTACAGCAGCTTTAATTAAAAATTACATGAAGTGTAAACCTTTTTTTTTATTGATCCTGATCCAGGAACAGATGTTGTTATTGTCAAAAGTGGGCGAAGAATTTGTGGCACCGGAGGCTGTCTCGCCAATGCTCCATTGCATCAGAACAAGAGTTATTTTGAGTTCAAGATCCAGTCTACTGGTAAGTCAGTCATCTGTTTCAGCTATCAGTGTCTGCAATTTTAAAAACGGTGATTGCTTATAGTAAGCATCTCTATTTGGAGAACCCCACTCGCTTGTGGATTTGAATGATGCTGAATAGAGACCATGTACAGTTTTGTAATTTCCTGACTCATCCTTTAGCTACTGCTCTTAGGGTGTCCTTGATGAGCAAGGTGGCCAAATCAAGTGCCTGAGTTTACTGAGTAGCTGTAGTTCTCTGGTGTGAACTTGTCTACATATGCCACTCTGTAACATGTATCTTTAATGGCATACCTGAAGGATGGTTGAAGAAACGGTGAATACCAGGGCTTATAAGAGTCATGGAATTTGAAAACCTGTTCCACAATCGGAAAGTCAGAGAATTTTTAGTATTGAAAATGTTTATTTTATCGCCCCATGTGGCTGTAATAATGGTTATGAACTGATGTATGGTTAGACAATGTTTTGATGGTCCAGATTAGAGGCCGACTGATATATTGGATGGAAGATATTGGCACATCACCAGTATATGGAAAAAATGCACTAAAATATATATATTTTTTGTCAGCTTGTGAGGTTATAGCTTCTTTACATAAAAAAAAGTAATTCATGTTCACCGCGATACAAATATATTGTGGTCTCAGTAGTTAAAACTGATCATCAGCTTTATTAAACATGGTTAGTAATTAAATATTTGTAATCCTGTATGTCAGCATGTGTATTTAAATTTATATAAGGAAGCTACAGTGTTAAATATCGTTTGTAGATAAATTAAAAGTCAGGTCCATGCATCATTTATTTAAAGGGCTTACTGAGATGTGAGATATTTTCTGTTTCTAGGTGTGTGGGGAATAGGTGTGGCCACCCAGAAAGTCAATCTTAATCAGGTACCTTTGGGCAGAGACACAAACAGCCTAGTCCTGAGGCATGATGGGTCAGTGTACCATAATAATGAGGAAAAGAACCGTCTCCCTGCAAACAATCTTCCTCAGGAAGGTGACATTGTGGTAAGTTAAAGAATCTGTCACATATGGCTAGCTAGTCATAGGGTGCAAATGCATTCAACAATGTAAAGTATGAATTGGTTTGATTTTACATTGTTTACACAATTATAAAAATGTGTTCGTGAATGGATTAATGTCTTTTTAATCACATTGCTATATTTTATTGGGTAATCACCAAGCCCCAAAAGAGAAGCAAAGGATTTTAAAACATAAGCCTAGGCCTGATTAGCCATGTAAATCCAAATAAACAGGCACATGCTAACTATGGACAGTTGATGATCTAAATAAAATAAACACTTATGCTTTTAATGTAAATCTGTTATAAATTTCAGCATGCAACGGATAAGCTATTGTGTTTTTCTTTAACTTGACCTAGGGCATTACATATGATCATGTGGAGCTGAATTTGTATCTCAATGGGAAGAACATGCATTGTCCCGCCTCTGGGATCCGAGGCACTGTGTACCCTGTAGTTTATGGTAAGTCCACCTATGTTTGTTATTCCTAGCATATTTCCAACCTCTTTTCCACATAACTGAGAAATGTACTGCTTTTTATCCATTAGGGGTCAGCATTTCTACATGTTCACCATGTAGCTTCTGTGTATGTAATATATATATATATATATATATATATATATATATATATATAAATAATATATATCAGTTGATAAGAAATAGTGTGGTCAGTGCTTGCTAGTGGTCACACACATATCTAGCAGACCCAATCGTTTTATTAGC
>JAOEHI010000014.1:1439925-1457469 GCA_025447815.1 Percopsis transmontana
TAATTTTTCCTTAAAAATTCATTAACCAAAATTTCTTTTATGTTCCTGTGTTTTTGCCCCCCCCCCCCCCCCCCCCCGTCAGAACAAACGAGACGAGCATCTACTGAAGAAAAGGAATGTCCCACAGGAGGAGAGTCTGGAGGACTCTGACGTTGACTCAGACTTCAAAGGAGTAAGTGTGTGAGAGAGAGATAGAAACGGAGGGGCCATCCTCTGGACACTGCGTCAATGCATTTCAAAATCACATTGAAGTGTAGCCTATAGGTAAATGCGTTGCAATAAATCTCTATAAACATGCTAGTTAATAATTAATTAGATGACCCACAACACAAATTATCCCCCCTCACACACCTTCCAAAGAGATGGATGTGTGTATGGAGTGCTGATGTAGTGACCAGAGCCATGCAGTACTTCTCTCTAAAAGTCCCTCAGCCTCTGGGACTGGCGGCCTCTCAGTTGCCTAACGAAATTACGAGGAACGACTTGTGCAGTATGCCAACATGTTGCCATGTGTTCTGATGATGAATTGGAATGGCTTCCTTAGCCGATGAGCTCACAGTCACTGCTGCATCAGTCACCAGGAAAACATGCTGTTGTGAAGGAGGGAATGTAAATGTTGGTATTAAACCTTACTGTTCAATAGTATTAGCAGCCTTACTTTCCAAACAGGGTTGACTGTTGCCCCTTCTTGTGACACCCCCCCTCCCCCCCCCCCAAGTATGCTATGTTTACCAATAGTTATTAAGCTGATATTTATATAATTAAAAAATGACCTTCTCTTTCTTTGCAGCAAAATGTTACGCTTGATGCCATCTTACAGGTAAGGTACAATGTAACACTAATCTGTGTTTATACATATTCCTCCTCGTAAAGGCTTTCTTCTTGTGTCGTAACACGTTCTCTTGCCTGGCCTTTCTCTGTAGAACGCCACCAGTGACAACGCCGTTGTGCAGCTCAGCGCAGTGCAGGCTGCCAGGTGAGGGATTGACGTGCACGCACACACACACTGTATTGGCTTTTTAAAGACCTAACATTTTTTCTCCTTGCTCTGTTAGAAAACTCCTCTCAAGTGACAGAAACCCCCCTATTGATGACTTGATAAAGTCCGGGATCCTGCCCATTCTAGTCAAATGCCTGGAGAGGGACGACAAGTAAGTCCACTTTCTAATCACCTCCGGTGTTAGATTGGTCTCTTGGCAGTGATAAAGTGTCTCAAGGTAATTATGCCTAGGGGTTAGTGTGTGTGTGTGTGTGTGTGTGTGAGGGAAGGAAGGAAGGAGGGAGTGCAGGGCGGTTGGTTGCTACTCGCTGAGCTGGCCAAGCCAAATGAAACAGCATTCCTGTCCCTTGGAGTTCGCCTATTCCCAAGACCTTGTGTCCAGTGAGGGGCTGATTGGGGAGGAGCCACCACTGGGCTGAAAGAACATGGGGAGGATATTACCCAGGGCCTTGGAGATTAAATGTCAAGATGTTTCATGAGCAATTGAGGCTCTTGGAAACGTTCGTCGTGTAAGATAGAACCAAAAATGGAGGCAGGAAAACAAAATGTGTGTGAACAAGAATATTCAACTCTTTTTTTGAAGAGGTATAATCAAATGAATATTGTTGAGGAAGGATATCATCATGTACCATGCGACTAGGTTATTCTTATTTTTATCCTAATTGCAAAATTGGGATAAAAAAAAAGAAAGTAATTCGGTGTGTTTTAATACCATAGGGATGACACGATATTGACACTGCCACATAGAGGCTAGCTCTTAATGAATGCATGATCAGCCATGTGTCAATCAGCTCGCCACAACTAGTATGTCAGATAACCATGTCCTAACAATGGGATTGGACCTCCCAAATCATAGTTTGATTCCTGCCAAAGGGTTTAATAGAGCATGTAATGACAGGCATCATCCAGTAATTTACTGGTCGATGTTCCATAGTTAGCGTGCCGTGTTTGCTAATAATTTGTGTTGCTCTACATAAAATTGTGTTAAATAACTAAATGCTAATCATGCACCCTGTAATCAATAATTTATTAAAACTGTGAGGCAAAGAGACCTTTGCCTTGATTTATTGATGCTGCGACTGATTAAAATGGGTAGCCCCACATTGTTCCATAATGAATTTATTTGACTCTACTGCATCCCTTGCAGACTTACCAGGCTCTTGGGCTCTCTCTGTGGTCATTCAGAGTGCTAAAATTGGTGGTTGTTAGAGGACTATTGTATGGAAACCAACTCTTGGGGATTAAATCAAATGAATGCAGTGACCGTCCTCTCTCTGTGCCCTGGTACTATTACAAACTTATCCTTCGACTACATTTCAGCCCGTCTCTCCAGTTTGAGGCAGCTTGGGCTCTGACCAACATTGCCTCCGGGACGTCGGCACAGACCCAGGCTGTGGTTAAGTCAAGTAAGTTGACTCTGAACCCCGTCTGGGTGTCGCCTGCTTTCCTCCCAACCAACATGTTTATTTGTAATGCATTTGTTTTTATTCCAGTTAAGCACAAGGAATATCATTAGACATCACACATCTATGCAATAACGTCAAGAGTAAATTGTTTTTCAATGTTGTATCTTAAAAATATGGAAAATGATTTTCTGTTTAGTCATTAAACATTGAATAACACTCTAGAATGTTATTGTTTTGTAAAGCAACCTAGTTGTTTATACAGTTATATACCTAGTTTTAGTAGTAGTGAAGAAAGTGGGTGCTAGGTGCGGGAATTTGGCAAATTCTGACCTGGACCCCATTTTCCCATCTCGTCCAACTGTGGCAATCATTTGTCCCCATAATATAATCAAATAATTCACTTTGGAGTTCTGGCCGTCTTCATAGTTTATAATAAACAAATTTGGCTAGCCAGTAACTCATCTAAAACATTGAGCCAGCCTTTTTCTTTTATTTTATAACCTCAATGCTGCAAAAACATTACAGGTCATCACTGCATTTTCTTGTTTTCACAAATTTAAGACATTTCTTGTCTGTTGCAACGCCTTTTAAATTTTTCTGTGATGTGCACATTTTCAAACTCCCTTATGTCAGCGGAACCTGAGGACCAGGGCTGTCCATCCAGTTGTCTGATGGTGTGTGTGTTTGTGTGTGTTTCTGCTGTGTCCAGATGCGGTGCCACTGTTTCTGCGACTGCTCCACTCTCCCCACCAGAACGTCTGTGAGCAGGCCGTATGGGCTCTAGGAAACATCATAGGTAAGCAACGGCTTCTGTGCCGCTGGTTACAGATAGTTTTTGTGTGCACACCGTATTCGGACCTGTAACCAACCCCTCTCCCCCGCCCAGGCGACGGCCCCCAGTGCAGGGATTATGTAATTTCCTTGGGCGTGGTCAAGCCCCTGCTCTCCTTCATCAACCCCTCCATCCCCATCACCTTCCTCCGCAACGTCACCTGGGTGATTGTCAACCTCTGCCGCAACAAGGACCCGCCACCACCCATGGAGACTGTACAAGAGGTGCGTGTGTGTGGGCCAAACGGATGGCTATGTTGACTCACCGACTGCAGACATGAGTCATACAGAGGTTTCTCTTTTGGTGGCTCTTTGCTTCTTATTCAGCATATTCACCCAGGGGAATGTTTGATGCCTGATAGACATCTGAAGTCTGTTTCTAAGTCTTGTCCAGTACAGACCGCTGTCCCATCCACTCACCGCCACCTTCTTGTCTTGCAGATTTTACCCGCCCTCTGTGTGCTAATATACCACACTGATATAAATGTGAGTATCACAGCCGACAACGTGCTATCGCAATCAATTACTGCACTAGTTACATATGACGTCGTCATTCTGCAGAGTATAAACACACTGGATGTTTGTGTGTTTAGATCCTAGTAGACACTGTGTGGGCTTTGTCCTATCTGACGGATGGAGGCAATGAGCAGATCCAGATGGTTATTGATTCTGGGGTGGTCCCATTCCTTGTGCCTCTCCTCAGCCATCAGGAGGTTAAAGTTCAGGTTAGTTTATTTATTTATTTTTTTTCTCCTGTTAAAACGTATTAAAATTATATATTTTTTTAATTAATTTCAATCTGTAACATGCTTTCAACCATTTCTTTTCCCTCTAGAAATGTTTGGTAGCCGGTTGTATTGTAGCTATTTGTTTATCAAGGGCTATTTTGAAGTACTTGTTAATTTATTGGGGTTGAAATAATTGGATAGTAGCTACAATACTAAATGTGTAGATTTGTGGAGTTGTAAGTTAAAGTTTGTTACTTGTTAAACTTGACTGTGTTTTGATGTTAGGGGTTGAGTGAAAGCACATTGGCTATAAGCTGTGTCACATGACTAAATGCATCTCCTGCAGACGGCAGCTCTTCGGGCAGTGGGTAACATTGTGACAGGCACAGATGAACAGACACAGGTTGTGCTCAACTGTGATGTCCTCTCACACTTCCCCAACCTGCTTACACACCCCAAGGAAAAGATCAACAAGGTAATGTAGTCACTCTCGCACACCCCATAGTCCAGTGGTTTATACAGTACGTGCTATATTTTGCATACCGTCCGTAATCATTAATAGTGTGTTGAATAGGGAAGCTCGCGTCATACATCCAGCTTACTTGGCATACTGCTGCCATCCCAGTGGAAGTTACAATGTTTAACCCACAAAGAAGAAGCTGTGGTCTTCAGACAACAACATATTAGTACTATACTATTAGTGTATATAGTATATTGAATTTGAACGCAGCCAGTGTTTTTTGGGTGCATGATTTTTTGTTGTTGTTGTTGAGAGTACCTGACCTCTCCTGATTGGTTTGACTTGCAGGAAGCAGTCTGGTTCCTGTCCAACATCACGGCTGGGAACCAGCAGCAGGTCCAGGCTGTGATCGATGCAGGACTCATCCCCATGATCATCCAACAACTGGCCAAGGTCTGTGAATGTGTATGATGGAGGGGAAAGAGACAAAAATGCCTAAAACAATCTATTTAGTTATTGGTCTTTTTTTCCAAGGATAGGAATATAATTATTTTTTTTCATGGTCTAGGCTTAGCCCATATATTTGTGTCCATTTGTAAAGTTTGTACTCCTATGATATGAATGAATATATGAATTCTATAGTTCTATTTTCCATTGAACTAGCGCATATTCAATAGGAAGATAACACAGCAGCACGACAAATTCAGGAATTCAATTAATCTTTCTCTCTGCACTGTTTTCTAGCAACATTGGTTTACAGTCCAGGCTGTTCAAGAATATATTATGGGCCCAGTTGCGTCCCCACTTTGTGGAGATACCTTAACCTTCTCTGGATTTAGCGGTGTTCACACATTCTCTTTAGGAGCGTGAAACTAATTGCAAACCTGGCCTATGTCCTCTGTTAGCTTCTGGCGTCACACTGTAGTACAAATTTGCTATGTTGGCACAGCTTGGTGACAGCCTGTCTCTCTGCAGGGTGACTTTGGGACTCAGAAGGAGGCAGCGTGGGCAATCAGCAACCTCACCATCAGTGGGAGGAAAGACCAGGTGAGCTGGACTTTGGGACCGACACGGGCTGTTCTGGTTCTTGTTTCTCAGTACTTGTGCTGCATAAATTACTAGCCTATTTACCAGTGCTGCACAATGGATTAACTGTGTATGGACGCTTTTGGGGGATTCCCACACTAAATAATGGCATTATTTGATGTACAGTGGAATACGATGTTGCTGAAGCACAGTCAAATAATAATCTTTATAAAATCAAGATAAATTGTGATTGGAAAAAATATTAAAACATTACAGTTAAAATGATTTTAACCATATCATCCAGCCATGCTATCCAAACCACAAAATATAATAACTGAAGTTGCATACATTTCTAACGATCCAAACTTTTGCAATATTTTGTCTTTTGTTGAATGCTGCAGTAAAAACAAGAAATTATTACATGCCGATATCTTTTGCAGTCTTGTCTGCCTGTTCCTTGTGAATGGAAAACCACACATTTCCCATGAAGACACTTCCTACATTTGTAACCATGTATGTATGTTGTAAACAAGTATGGCTGTTGTGTGTAGGTGGAGTTCCTGGTGGAGCAAAATGTGATCCCTCCGTTCTGTAGCCTGCTGTCTGTGAAGGACTCCCAGGTGGTGCAGGTTGTCTTGGACGGCCTGAAGAATGTCCTCATCATGGCTGGTGATGAAGCCAGCACCATCGCCGAGATCATAGAGGAGTGTGGAGGTTTGTATTGGTGCTGTCGCGGCACCACGCGTTGAACCAGAGGGCATAGTAGATTTATTCTGCTTAAATAGCCATGCCTTTTTGCTTTAAGTGGCTTATTATACTTCTACACCCTTTTAATGCCTATTCTTCTTCTCACTTCTCAGCTCTGCCAATTCTTTAAATTAGTATAGAATGAATTAATCTATATTTTTAGAATGACTAAGTGTTTCTCTTCCGCCCAACATTAAAATGTTTAGTTTTTATTTCAACAACTTGATGTTTGTCATAATGAGATAACCTGATGTACTGCAATAGAAATGGTGACAGCACATCACCTTCATGTCAAGGCTGCTACACCGGCAGATAATCTGATATTGTAGGGTATTTTGTATAATTTATTACTTCATTGACAGCTTGTAGTTATGTTACAATAGATTGAGCTTTTGGAGTTGGTGAGTGAGATTAGTTGCCTCTTGCATCTCATTTTCTCATTTTGTCAAACTCTCTACAGGTCTGGAGAAGATAGAGAATCTGCAGCAGCATGAAAATGAGGATATCTATAAACTAGCCTTTGAGATTATTGACCAGTACTTTTCAGGAGATGATGTAAGTATTCCTCCATGAAGGCATGCGACCTTGCAGGGATTGGATTTCTTATACAAATAACAGTAGGCTTGCTATGACTTGATCTCTTCATATTTGCCCTTTTGAACTTTTCAGATTGATGAAGATCCAAGTTTGATTCCTGAGGCCACTCAAGCAGGAACCTTCAACTTTGATCCATCTTCCAACATGCAAACAAAGGAGTTTAATTTCTAAAAGCCAGGAGGTCTTTGGTTGAGCCAGCTGCACGGGTACTCTGTAATCACAGAGTACATTCATCCATCCCCCTTCCAACCTGGCAACCTGGTACCGAAGGATTTATCTTGCATCACTTCAAAATGGAAACTCGCTGTTGAAGGATATTCCCACCCCACCTCCGGCAATGAGAAGTGCTTTTGAAATGGTCATCCTGCACAGAACATGGCAACCCTACACAGAAGTCCTTGTCATTCATCAAGCACCATTTTAAAATTTGGCAACCTACTTGGGAAGAATCACATTCGGCATTCTTTGCCAGAGCTTCTAAATATCACAACAAATTCAAACCAGAAGGAAGCAAGCCTTCACGGCAAGTGTTTAATTGCCAAATGTCCATCTTCACTAAGACAACACAAGCACATTTTCAGACACAAAACACACATAGTTTTAAAC
Organism: Percopsis transmontana; assembly: GCA_025447815.1. Taxonomy (NCBI): domain Eukaryota; kingdom Metazoa; phylum Chordata; class Actinopteri; order Percopsiformes; family Percopsidae; genus Percopsis; species Percopsis transmontana. Next base: position 1,447,327 of record JAOEHI010000014.1, read on the forward strand.
CTTGAATTTGTGTGCATACTTCTGTTTGAAGCCATCATATCACGTACAGGGAAAGAAATACTGCTGTTTGTTTTATTTTTGTGCTTTCCCTCCCCTGGATTGTGTCACTCACACAAGCGCACGTGCACACACACAAAACCTCACACAATACTTAATACATAAATACTTATTGGCCGGGCACCCCAATAACCCTCTCTAACCCAGTTTAAAGAGTTCATCCCAGAGCTAAGCCATGACCTACTACGGAGAGGCTGAGGGGAGCAAGCAAAGAGTTCCGTTGCCGATGGACGGGACTTCTGACCTCCTTGAATGCATCATGTTCAAAAGGTTTTTTTTTTGTTTTTTTTTTTTTAAATGTTTCAAAAAGATCGGCGAAAATGTGAAGAGAAATGCCATATTGTTTTTTGTTTTTTTTTTGTTCCAATATATACAACTTTAGTGCTTTGCTCCTTATGGGGCAGGAAACAAGTTTGTTTTTAACAATATGGTCATGGGAGAACGCACCCATGGGTGAAGGCACAGACTCAAGAGAAGACGAATATGTCAGCTGTAGTCTTTCTTCCCCCACCAGACATACGTTTCCGCAACACGAGCGCCGTCACATCCTGTAGGATAGGATGTGACCTTGGCTTGGAGTCCTCCTGTAATGTGAAACTTGCCTACGGGGCTTAGTGTCCACCATGTCAAACTAAAATCAACCTGCGTCTCAGACCTTGTAGTGAGGTTTTAATTATTTTAAATTCTCCCTCCTGAAATTTATATTTTATATAAATGACAAACAGTATGTTTATGTTTCCAATTTTGGTTGTTGTACTTTTCTTTAGTCTTATGCACATGTCAGGGAGGTATATTGGCGCTCTTTGCCTGCAGAAAGGGACCGATACTCACTGAAGACTTATGTGAGGAGTACTGGTCTGCTGACCTTTTACAGTACCTTGCTACTCTTGACGAAGAGGTCACGTCATCACCAATCTGAATAATTGTACAGAAAGAAAATGTTATGTGTCTCTGCCGTTGAATATATTTACATAAAGCCTGTACAAAGCTGCTGCAGCTGACAGTCATTGGATGGCCTCTGCAGAACCGACAACCTTCTTACTGTCAAAGATGGTTGGGGAGGGGTGTGTGGTGTTTTTTTTTGGTTAAAGCAATATTTGTCTTTTTTTTTTTTTTTTTTTTTATTTACATGCCTATGTTTTGTGATGACATGCTTTTTTCCCCTAGATGCGGTGACGGGCTGTTTAATCGTACCGTCCCAGTTCCCTATTGGTCTCTGAGTATTTCAGCTCAAGGTGTAAAACTCTGACTCTTACCCTCGTCCTGCTCTTGAACACTTCCCGCTCCTCTATTTGGCTGCTAACTACTGAGAGGGGGGTCGGTGGGTCACACTGGGGTTTTAAATAGTGCTTGGGGGTGGTGCGAGCAGCCCAGGCTTGTTTTGGGACTAGCTGTTTATTACTGATGAACAAACTATAGAGGAGGGTGTACAGTTATGAAATAGTCGACTAGACCGAGCCACTTTAAAGATTTACAATTTCGTTTCCTTGTATCCGAAATGGATACAAGCTTATGTTTGTTGCAAGATTTTTACTTGCTAATGAAAAGTTGTTTTAAATAAGATAATAGAAGAAAAGCAACAGACAGCGTTTTGGCCTCTGATTGTTTATATCTTTTTATAAATTTTAGATTGAATTCTTCTCTTTAAGGTGGCTCATGGATACTTTCAACTCTTGTGCATATTAAAAATGAGACTGAGTTGAAATTCATTGTGCCTTTTGTTTTTCATTTCTATTAAAAAAAAAAAAGTTTTCTCTTGTAAAGGACACACTAAAGAGCGCACTGACATGCTTAGAGAAATTGGAGAATTTAGCAATGGGGTTGTGCATCTCATATGGTCTCCCTGTGAGTTTGCCATGGAGCGGCGCATTACTGCACTCTGCTTCGAGAGCGTTCGTTCTACTCCCATCTTCACTCACTCAACATTGTAACACCATTCCTTCCACCCATCAGCCACGCACACGACAAACCATCGCCATATTCTTTCAATCTGGTATTTTTATATAATTTCCTATCATCCCGCCCTCAGGACATGATCTGTGTTACTGATCCTAACCAAAATAAACTTGCTGTCTAGCTGTTGTATCCTCCCTGCTGCAAGTGTTGTGATTCAAACTGTATGAAGATTAGTTGTTTTTGTCCATCCAATTGGGGCAGGCTTCAACTTTCTTGGATGAGAAAGCCGATTTCTACATTTACATGGGAAATGTAGCTTCCTATACATCAGGTAACAGCTACTAGTACCTAATCAATCGATTTTTTTAATTTAGGGACAGCCCTACCTTTTGCAGATGAGACATTTGAAAATTACAATGAAAGGGCAACTAACGGGACAAAGGCATCTCTCCATTGTACTTAATCATTAAGAAGGTGGATTTCAAAATCCCTTCTAGATCATTGTGTTCGAACATCCCTGAAATACAATACCAGGCCAATCGGAGTCTTTAAGTGGCCCATATGGCAAATTAGCCCAGGTCCAGACAGGACACTATTACTCAAAGCCAAACTTGCCTTAGCATTATAACCTCTACAGCCTGGCGTCGCAAGACTAATTCGCGTATGAGAATCTCCCAAAACAAATGATACATCAGCTCTCAGATTCGCCTGGTTCCCAGGCTATCACTTCTGTGCTGCATATATACATTTTTAGATGTCGATAGTTTGACTAGTATCAATGACACCTTCAGTTTGGTGAGCCTAATGTGACATTGTTGACACACTAGCTGATAATTAACCGGAAAGTCTGCCAAAACGTGCGTTAAGCAAACAAATCAGATAAGATGGGCATAAACACGAACTCAACCTCGACTGAAATTGATTCTGCATTTTCTGTTCACATCAATGCCATGTGACTGTGTTATTGAACAAACAAACTAAAACAGGAATGATCTTGATAAAAGTACCATGTTCGAGTGTTTTTCTAGACAAATCAGTGAAGAGACCACCTCGGACAACTTCTGTGAGGCTGTGAATCATTGAACTGAACTCGGAGTTTGACTACTCATGCCTTTAATCAAATCACGTGGTGATGTTTTCTTCTCACTTCCGCAATTACAAGTCAAGCGAGATCAGAGGATCGCAGCCTGAGCAGCAAACGGAGAGCGATGACCGCCAAAACATTAGCTGATAGACCTGTCTAACAGGTACCTTTAAATGTTGTCTTAGTATGTTTCGTCTATTATTTCGAACTTCTGCGTTGTGTCTGGGCAAAGCCTCGCATCGTGTGGCGGTGTTAGAATTGGATTGCTTCTGGTATAAGCTAACTTCATTGTTGTGTTGTCAGCTGCACAGCCTGCTGATTAATGAGTTTCCAACAATGCCTGACATTGTTATCAAAGTAGGCTATCTCCAGTGGGATCTAACATAACCCTCATAATAAACGCGCTCATAATAACTTACAAGTTTCGAGTTGACACTGGACCCTGGCCGTTTGGACGTTTGCTGTTTATATGCAATGTATTTTCGCCAGCAGGATAATTCCTTCCATTCAATCCCGCGCGCCGAAATCGAATCGGTGCTCCGCAAGGACGACGCTTTCATTTCCCTCAGCGCGAGACATCTCACCTTCACTGCTTTCTCTTTCAAGTTCTTCCTCTTCAGGCCGAATTGCTAAAAAGTCGGTAGGAACCTTGAAACAGCAACGCTGCGACTGGCAAAGGGTTGATGAAGTAGGTTATTAGGCCTCGATTATATCTTCTGATAGCAGGTTGGAATAAGGGGATTGGAATAGGATAAATACAATGCATAGCAGCGCTTATTTGCAGTCCACGCCCCTCTCAGTTGATGCCACGCCCCCCACGCCAGATCAGGTCCAAAACTCTGCAACTGAAAAAATATGATCTGAAAGTGAAAATAAGATCTGAATCTGAAAACATAAAAATCAGCAAATGGAAAAAAAGACCTCAAGTATCAAAATATATGAAAGTGAAAAATGAAAATAATTTATTCAAAATAATTCCCGAATTGAATCAAAATTATATTTAAACTGTAGATAGCACTGTCTAACTCCCAGTCCCACTCCTGCTGACGTGCCTACCTCCAGCCTGCCTGCCTTGCCACAGACCCTGGAGTGAAATCGACATGTTGGATGTGACCAAATGGCCCCTCTTCAGCCTAATGACCCCTCAGGAGCTCTCCTCCATACGGAAGGCCTGTGTGTTTGGAACATCTGCCAATGAGGTCATTTACATCAACAGTGAGGATGAGGTGAGGCACCAGCAGCAAGTCAACTGCAAGACTGTGATATCAGAAGTTTATTTGTTTTACTGGATTTATCCTGACCCATGACTTACTCCCCCATTTGTTCCTCTGTGTGGTCCCACTCAGGTTCATGTGTTTGGACTGAACTGCAGTAACTGCCTGGGGACAGGGGACAGCCAGAGTACGATTGTACCCAAGAAGCTGGACTTGCTGAGTGGGAGGAAGGTGGTCAGCCTTAGCTATGGCAGTGGACCCCACATCCTGTTGGCCACTGAGGGTAACAGCATCTCTCTGGAAGTACAGTCGAATCCGCATAAGGGCACACCAGATAACAGTCTTCTTAATGGCACAGTGTATGGCAAGCCCTTTTAACATTGAATCAGTAGCAGTAATGGCAACAATTACTTTTTGACTTGTTTGAATTCCAAGCAAACATATCCGCAATGTAATTTAGACTAGAAGCAAATCCAGTTAAAGATATCTAAAATTAATTTCTCACTAGTCAGTATGTTAATTCTTGATATCAACAATTAATTTCTTACTAGTCAAAATGTTCATAGTAGATATCTGTAACTTAATTACAACTACGAACACTGCAGTTGCCTAGGCTATGGTGTTTACTTTTCATTCTCTAGACTCTAGGTTTTAATATTGGCACATGCTGTGTAGGATAATACAATGCAAAATTGTTACGTTCCAGTTATGAGCATATTTCGGTTAACGGCACAATTTCACGTGGTCCCGACCCTGTGCCCTTAAGAGGAGTCGGATTGTACATGCATACAGTATAGCTGCACAAACATGTCATAAACAAACATAATTCTCAAACATTTAGAGCCACGACCCCCAAAATGAAGTTGTTCATAACTTGCTATAATAGCATAACATAAACAAACGGCAGTAAAAATTTATGCACGTTTCTATTACACTAGACAATATAACAATATATTAAATTGTTAAAGTTTCGGTTATCTGTTGGCACCTACAGTTTTAGAACCACTGCTGTACCACCTCTGTGATGCTTTTGTCTTTAAGACGGAGAGCTGTTTGCCTGGGGCCATAACGGCTACAGCCAACTGGGTAATGGGACCACCAACCAGGGAGTGTCTCCCATGCTTGTGTCAGCCACTCTGATGACCAAAAAGGTCAAGGCGGTGGCCTGTGGTTCTCATCACTCGATGGCCTTAACCGACTCAGGAGAGGTAGGAATCTAGACAACAAATGAAAATAGAATGGGTTCCAGTGATAAACTAAACTCTGTGTGTGTTGCATTTCAGTTCAATGCAACACACTCAGTTCAGCCAATATTATAGGCTAATAAACCTAATCGCAGGATTTGTTTAACCCAATGTGCTGGAAAACATTGTTATAGAGGCTCCATTGTACTCCCAGTCCGCTTTATGCACTGGTATGCTGGCTGAGTCCCCATCCATTCCAGAAGATGTATTTGACAAGAATTAACAACTGTTAAGTGCTGTTGCGTAACTGACGGGAAAAGTTTTTGTTTATAGATGTTGGTGTGAGTGAGTTGTGTGTGCGGGGTGGGGTTTACATCTCCAGAGCCCCTGTCAGCCCTGAAAGGAACCTGCCTTAGGAACATTGGTTCAACTCTCCCTTGTTAGCATATTTTACCTTACCTCTCCTCATTACCCTCCACTCTGGCAGGTGTACGCTTGGGGCTACAATAACTGTGGCCAAGTGGGCTCAGGCTCCACAGCGAACCAGCCCACACCTCGGAGGGTGTCCAACTGTTTGCAGAACAAAGTCACAGTCAGCATCGCCTGTGGCCAGACCTCCTCACTGGCAGCAGTGGACAATGGAGAGGTGAGTACCTAATCTGTTCTGGATTACCCGGTCAGTGTTTTCCAGCTCCCTCCTGAACGCTACAGTAGTTATCTTTGTGTTGCCCAGGTGTATGGTTGGGGCTATAATGGGAATGGACAACTTGGACTCGGAAATAATGGGAACCAGCTCACTCCCTGTGGTCTTGTGGCTCTGCAGGGCCTATGTGTACAACAGGTGAGACGTGGACCATAATACAAAAACACACAAACTCTCTTTTGTTTCCTTTCCTCTGGTTTTGTATTTAAGCAAACTCACAATCTTGCTGCTTAACTGTACGATATACACTCTGTCCTAACCCCTTTTTTTTTTTTTAAACATGCCTATTCTTATTCAGCCTGTGTCATAGCCTAACTTTTAAATCTTAATCCACTTAGACACAGTTGGATGGCTTACCAATGTCAATAAGGTAACACCTTTAGCCTGGCAGATTGGAGAAAATGGCTGAAGTGATGCTTTGTCTGCTTTTCCTGCAGATCGTCTCTGGCTACGCCCATTCCCTGGCATTGACCGATAAAGGGTTGCTCTATGCCTGGGGTGCCAACACGTACGGGCAGCTGGGGACAGGCAACAAGAGCAACCAGCTCAGCCCGGTGCATATAATGACTGAGAAGGAAAGGTAGAGGAGACTGACGACACACAAATAGAGATAAATGACTCTATGGTTACTACACTAGTAACCATAGAGGTCGCCAGATGCTTATAGTGGGGGGGGGTTAATATCAAGATTCTGAATCAATTTCTAATCTAGTTGAATATATTTTAACATTATGTTAAGAATATGTGGTTGTATACTATTATGTAGGTGGTGGTTCCCTTGGCCAGTATTGTACGAGTGGCCTCAAAAAAGTATTTTTGCTGACTGACCACTCCTCTCTCCTCCCCTGGGCAGAATAATAGAGGTCGCTGCGTGCCACTCCACACACACATCAGCGGCGAAGACCCAGAGTGGCCAGGTGTACATGTGGGGCCAGTGCCGGGGCCAGTCCATTGTGCTGCCCCACCTCACACACTTCCCCTGCACCGACGACGTCTTCGCCTGCTTCGCCACTCCTACAGTTATGTGGCGCCTGCTGTCCATGGGTGAGACGGGCACAGCATCTAACGCCACTTTAACCGATGTAGAACCATCCACTGTCGTCCACGTGCTTTTGTTTGTTTGTTGTTCTTATCTGATTGAATGTTTTTCCCACCTCGAAAATACACTTTTCGAGGTGAGGCTGGTCGATGCGTTTCCTATTACTCTGTACACTCTAGCTCCTGTCGGTCTACAGTGTTTAGACCGGCACCATTGAGATGCAAAAATAGAGATTTAGAATAAAGAAAATATACCGTCAAAGGTTTTACTTGAGTTCAATATGACTTGACGTGACGCTTGACGCGTGTTCTCTTTCCAGAGCATGATGACTTCCTAACTGTGGCCCAGTCTCTGAAGAAGGAGTTTGACAACCCTGAGACGGCTGACCTGAAGTTCAGCGTTGATGGGAAATACATCCATGTCCACAAATCAATCCTCAAGATCAGGTCAGGCTCATAATAACAGTTAAAATGTACTGGGCCTTTTCATGTGCATGTACAATTGTGTGCTTTCCGTCTCCAAACAGTGATCGTTACAATGCCCCAATTCTGCTCATGTTTTATGAATGAATACACTACATCTAAATACGCTAGCCAAAATGGGGGCGTTTTTTTAAATGCTGCATAATGATGAATACTGCCCACACATACCACTTCAACAATTTATCGTAAAATTGAATGCATAGAACACATTTCATGCCCCATAGTTCACCCTAAGCCCCGTCCCTGTGCAGGTGTGAACACTTCAGGTCTATGTTCCAGTCCCACTGGAATGAAGACATGAAGGAGGTGATTGAGATTGGCCAGTTCTCCTATCCAGTCTACCGCTCCTTCTTGGAATTCCTGTACACAGACGCCGTGGAACTTCCACCTGAAGACGCCATCGGTCAGCCACCAGGAGATGTCTTCAAGACTTTGAACAAGTCTAGTTTTCATCACTACTGTTGTCATGCTCATTGTGGTGTCTCTCAGGTCTGCTGGACCTGGCTACGTCCTACTGTGAGAACCGCCTGAAACGCCTCTGTCAGCACATCATTAAGAGAGGCATCACCGTAGAAAACGCCTTCTCCCTGCTGTCTGCAGCTGTGCGCTACGATGCAGAGGTTTGTATGCACCTCTAAATCTTTTGAGTTGCATTAAGCTACAACCTGATCACTAACCCTAGGTCTCTATATTCATCCAGTGGATGTTTATTTGCAATACATTACAGGTAGTAATTGTAATTATAACTCGGGTCCTCTGGAGTTTTCGTTCCAGTCCTTTGCTACTACTTCACTACTTCAATTCCCTCAAGGGAATAAAATACAAACCAGGGGCTCAAAAATATGTTTAATCCTGTAAGAAATGAAAAACCAGTTCAAATGTAAACCAACTGATCTCCTACAGGACCTGGAGGAGTTCTGCTTTAGATTCTGTATCCACCACCTGACTGAGGTGACCCAGACTGCTGCCTTCTGGCAGATAGATGGCAACATGCTCAAAGACTTCATCTGCAAAGCCAGCCACTGTGGAGCGTTCAGGAACTGACTTTGAAGCCATCATCCGATGGAAGGGCTTAACACAACTGTGTTGATGTCACTCCTCTCATTCCAGACGATAACTGGTGTCTACCAGATCACTGGGCAGCACCACAAAATGTCCACTTCACTGTGGTTTGCTAAAGTGCCTTACTGTGAGTGAGTGAGAGAATTTCACTTATTCTTACAATTGAAAGACCAGTCAGTAAATAGGTCTCTCCTAGTTCTATTATTCCATTTAATTTATCAGACGGAGTGTTTTGTGTTTGCACTTATTGGCTGCCCCTTGGCTGAGTTTTTAAAATTTCTCTCCTGGAGTTCTCAGGTAATTCAGTTTCTTTACCCTACACATGCATTAAAAATGAATATAAAATGGAATATACTCAACCAGGATAGGGCATCCAGCTATAGTTAAATAGCTAGATACTAGGTTATGTTATGATAGGTGTGAGACTTCATTTGTGGGCCATGTTCTGGATCTTGGCTTTTTTATTTTAATGAGTCGTTTACTAATGGGGTAAATCAGTGTTCCATTACTGATTTAATAGTAAAAACAAGTGAGCAAGTGTGGAATTGTATATATTTATTGGCCACTAGGTGTCACAATATTCACGTGCGCCTCTTATTATGCATGGACATTAGGCTACATGCATCTAAATACCCTGCACAAAGCGGCAGATCTTACACCACTTTAACAGTAATACCTTTAGTGTCAGCTAGACATGAAGACACGAACTTACTTGGTTCAGTGTTACAGTAAATGTTGCCCAGACCTTTTTTATTTTAAAATATCAAATGCAGAATAGCCTCGCAGATTCTTAGAAGCTAGAGGAATCAACCCCTATGGTGTATCTTGGCAGTATACAATGTTTTCAAATGTTACACTGCACGGGTTGTTTGTGGCATTTAAACTGCAAATGTTGCAAAATAAACAATTTATTCCTGTGCCCCATTGGCTACTGGAAATTTGACCATCCATAATAAATGTATGCCACAGGTATTTAATTGAAATGTCCAGATTTATTTTGTGACCATTGTGTCTATGCACATAGAACAAGATTTCTACACATATAGCTGTTAAAGTTTTCATTTTTATGTACATATTTTACTTGTGAAATGTACGATTGGTTCTACTATCTATATATCTATCTATATCTATATATCTATCTATCTATCTATCTATCTATCTATCTATATATCTATATATCTATATATATATATCTATATCTATATATATATATCTATATCTATCTATATATATATATCTATCGATATCTATCTATCGATATATCTATCGATATCTATCGATATCTATCGATATATCTATCGATATCTATCGATATATCTATCGATATCTATCTATCGATATATCTATCGATATATCGATATCTATCTATCGATATATCTATCGATATATCTATCGATATATCGATATCTATCTATCGATATA
>JAOEHI010000014.1:1459167-1469538 GCA_025447815.1 Percopsis transmontana
CCCCCCCCCCCACACACACACACACACACACACACACACACTACCCCACTCTCCAATTATTTAGTCGGGATGATGGTAACAGTTAATTGAGGCCACATTGAGTCCTAATAGTTAAGGAATCGAATAATAAAATGAAAACTTTTCCTAAACGTCTTACTTTGTATCTGCCAAATTGGACTTGCACGGCACACACAGTAAGAAAAACCACATGACCTTGATGACAGTTTATTCAAAAATGTATCACTTACAATACTGCACGACAATAGCAGCACAGACTTTAAAATTTAACAGTGTCCAGTGCAAACAAAGGGCTCACAAAAATGTAAAAAATAACTGTATAGATAATAATAATGATAGATATTATTAATAATTAGTATTATTACTAATAATAATATTAGTAATAATAATAATATGATAAACTCATATTTGAAATTCAACTACAAATGTCCACACTTGCAGTTCCATTGTGAGACAAACATCAATTAATTAATAGGACAGATTTTAGGCATTTAGCCTACTGAAGATTAACTGAAGTCAATAATTCTTTTCCACATGGACTAAGACTCTGAAAACACTGAATGTGTTCATTTTACCTCTGTCTAAATATATCAGAGATAATACATGTTCTTCTGACACTCCTTGTGTCAGTATATGTACATATTTCCCAGTTAGCTGGTCAGACGGCATGTTAAATATTGTACACTCAAGGCTTTACAAATATTCATTACAGGCATTTTGATGGGTTTCACAAATCTGAATATGCAGAGGCTTCCTGGAATACATGCCAGCTGAGGGACTAAGAGTATTAAGACAGTGGAGCAGGCTTAAGTGAACAGGAACAAGGGAGGGGAGCTGTCTTAAGACCATTTTTGTTTGTTTTTAGCTGAGATGGGTGAAATTCAGGGCCGGGATTGGCATAGCTACTAATCTGTGGAATGAAACACAATCGATGGATACCAATGAGCAGAATATGAGGAACAATATGGAGGATATTTGGGGCTCTGACGGTCAGTGACATTTCCATCTGAGCGTATTTTTTACATAGTAATGATGGGCTTCAAGTGCAGAAGGCAAGGTACCATCTGTCAATCACAGGTTGCTCTGGAGTGTCACTGGTCACAGTAGTCATGATGGATACCCTGTAGAGAGGGAGACAAGGCAGAAAGAAAGAAAGAAAGAAAGAAAGAATGAAAAAAGAAAAAAACAGAAAAAAAGAAAGAGGAACAGAGAAATTATTGATTTATTGAGACACCAAAAGGTCAAAAGATACAGCCAGGCATTGTGAGGTGTGAGATAGATAGCAGTAATGTATGTAGTCTAGCACACCCTGGTTATAATGTTATCGTGTGTAATTCCCAATGATGTGTACAAAATATGTACATACAAGCACAGATATGCATGCAAGACAAATAGACTTAAACGCAAAATGTACACAGACACACACATACACACACACCACAAAAACAATGAATAAATTGTCCACATGGTCCAATCAGGTGCTTAATAGCCAGTAAGTTATCAGTTCAATTACAAATGGATAAAATTCATCCCATATCACCGGGCTTTGCTAAACTGTCTGAAGGCTGACAACCATCTAATGGCTCTGCAAACAAATTGAGTAGTGTTATCATAATCATTAGGGGCAATTTATCTGTTATTTATCTGTACCTCTCTGACAGATTGCTGCAAAATACACATCCCTCACATGTTCTAATCTGACCTATCTAAGTGACCTGGTTTGTTGATCACTTGACCCCGCAGGGTTCAAAGGTCAGCGGGTACAAACAGCTATCTGCGTGCTGCAGGGCTGCAGCAGGCACCGTAAAACTGCTGTTTGTTATCTCAGGTCTTTGACCCCCCATTAACCCCATCGCTGCCTCTTGGAAAGTTATCACCTGTCACAGAGCTATAGAAATCCTTTACAGCATCGCTAGGTTTGTGTGTGTGCGCGCAGGTGATAGAGAACTGAAAATGTTGAATGCAACTAATTAAATAAAATAGCGCCAGTCAGTCAGTCAGTCATTTGTTCGGCGAGTTGAAGATTGGCCATGCATGTGTACGTGACAGAGTGACCCACAGACAGAAGGACAGAAAATGAGACATGGGCAAAACCCAACACAGACGGAAAAACAGAGAAACAGACAATTACCAAAGATTTTCCAGCAATGCTGAAAGGATTAGTTATCGTGACAGCAAGCATCATTGTGCCTCGTAGGCCTACTGTTGTCCAAGACAGCATCCCTTTCTTTACTGAAATATAGCATTCAACCTGCTGGGAGAAAGAAAGAGCCAAGCCCTCACCCGATTTCAAGGCCATGCAGTCTTTAAGTAATAATACTCCATGGGGGGCATCATTACTGCCAAACTATTCATGCTCCCCTCTCTCATAAGGGACACGGGCACACTGTTATGTGTGCTTGCTGTTGCACACATCCTCCAACCCCAATAACCAGACCCCACTGTCTATTTGTAATTGGCCAAGCTCACCACAACAACAACAACAAACAAACCGCCAGGCAGGATCAATGTGCGATCTATAAGCATCAAGGCTTATTCTTCTCCTCTCGCAATTATACTTAAAGCGTGGAGTTTAAACCATACTGTACAGTTGTCACACAGCCCACCAACTCTGCCTGACATTACTGAGAACATTTATTTTTCTGTGGGTTACACATTTTCCTGAAATGGAAATTAATAATGTTTAATAATGCTTAATGCTATTCTGTAATTATTACTAATGTGTTATTTTATTTTCTATCTCAAATAAAATATAAGTTGTGAAAGTTAGTTCGTTAAAATAGCAATTTCAATGCAGACATTTTTTCCCATAGCTTTAGAAGCAACGTATAAGTTGTAAAGAAATTATCCCTCAAATAACAAAATAATATTTTTGAGATGACAAAGTAAGAGTTTTGAAGCTAAAGCCCATTCATCATGTTACAATGCTCTGGTCTCTCAGTTCCTTGGTGAATTATGATTAAGTAATAAATAGTATTTTAACACAGCAATTGCATGCCTAATGGTTCTGACACAAATTTAGTTTAGTTAATTTTTCCCAATTTGTTTCTAAACATACTGTTTGATATTATAATATAAGACACATTTTCTGCCTTGCTTTTCACCACTCACATATCAAGTGTCCCACCATTTTTCACACAGACCCCCCCCCCCCCCTCCCCTCAGTGATGTTTCTTTCTTTAAACCTAAAATTTTTATAATGTAGAAACTAAAACATCGAGGAGCATAAAGGTATACTCCAGGATGTTACACACTCGTCTTTGCTTTAGTTACTCGGGATTTGGAAACCAATGTACACCGACCAAGCGAAACAGAACAAACTATGTAACCATTGCGTATACTGTAGATATACTGTACACTTGTACACTGTTTGTTTTTGTTCTTTCATATAAGCTCAGTCCTGTAGGACTCTTGATTTCACTTCTATTACCACGCACTGTATAGATAATCATCTGTTCGTGGCTGTATAGCGGCATAGAGGTCTATAATTGTGGCCCTATCTTTTTCTGATTCTTTGCTAGAGTTTGTACACTATCCACGGTGGAATAGCCCACGTTTGTACAGCGTCGGTGAGTGGCAGTTCGTTTACGAGTGGGACTCATTCTCATGCGATCCCCCTCGCCTTCATTATGATACACTGGTGGGAAATGAGGGGTCCGCTGCTGCTCGTGCGCTGATTACCAGCCCTCGGGGACCCTCTGTTTTTCCCCGTAATTGATAGTTTGCCGCAGCTCTAATCAAATCTACCGTCTGTCTCCATGATAGAGACCTATGGCCGGCCAAACGCACGCTTTTGGTGCAATGAGGGGGTATTTTCGATTTAAGCAAAGCGGTTAACCCTGTGAGACAGTTATTTCTGTCAAGTATGAATAACAGTAGAAGAGCGTGGTAGGCATATGTGTACGTAAAAGGCAGAGGCCTATATGTTGTTCACTAATAGCCATACATTAAACAGTGCACGATGTAGGCTATCCTGATTATCCTGGAAGACGCCTGTAAACGGCTATAAAATTGCAATATATTTTTCCAACCATGCGTATGGGGGGCGCTTCTCGTCCATTCATTTTCTGATGGACAGGCATGCCTCGGGTAAAACTCTCCAAAACTTCTATCTTCTTCAAACTCATTCTTTCCTTTCTCTTCCTTCCCCAGAAATCCCCGGTTCCCGCGGAGCACATGGTTTTGTGTGGTCTCAGCCCTGTCCCGTTTTTATCACTCCTCTGACGGGTTGCCCCGGTCCCCTCGCACCTGCATCGCTCCCAGGTCCCTTCAGGAATGCGCTGGGGCTTGTAATCGCCTTTGTGGGGGCATTGAGTTGTACGGCTGACTGAAACTTCCCAACCTCACAGCGCGCTGGCCGCTGAATGGGACCCAGCGTGGGGCGGCTCTCCAAACCACGGCCGCTGCCAAATTCCTCCAGTGGCGCTCACAATCACTCCCACACAGACCCCACTATACCGCCAGGCAGGAGGGAAGGGGGTGGACTGGGGTGAGTGGGATGGGGGCTTGCGGTTGCAAACGGAATTTGAGATGGAAAAAGTTTTTTTTTAACTTGCCACTAATGTGTGGCAAGTTGGGGCATGTGACAACATCCTAAAAATATTTTAAAAATGTTTCTTAAGTAATCATTTAGTCAATAATCGAGCTGATAAACGGACGTTTTAGCGTCATGTCAAAATGTGGCTTCAGTGATTGTGCACTTCCTGAAACTTCCGATTGGGAAGAAACTTCTAACTGTGGAAAAACAGCTAGTGTGTGTGCAGGAGAAAGTTTATCGACAGTAAAGAAACATTTTAGACTATAACTTTTGAGTGTTTTTAGAGCTGTGTTTGGCTGCATTACGTCTGGTTGCCGGCATATAGCAGGGTAGCTGTTGGTAGATAGAGCAGCACTGCGCTCCGCTCCTGGAAGAGCGCAGGATTAAGAGGCAGCAAGATTGTTAAACATGTCAACGTGTAATTGCACGATAAGGCCCTCGCGAGGAATTCATTGGCCCAGTGGCTTTCTCTATTCCGCGCTAATCTCACCCGGCACATTCGTTCTGTGCAATCTGTCTCCATAATCTTCTGTGACAGAGCGGGCGACGAGAGCAGCTTGCTTGGTAATTTTTTTAGGGGGAGAACGGAGGAAATATGCAGAGGCGTGATAAAGTGACGCTAATTATCCCCATTTAGGACAGGGAGTGCAAGGGATCGGGGCTTTACGAGCGCCGAGTGTGCGCCGGAGCTGATGGCCTCCTAGTGCAGAATATATCGGTGGCTACAAGATAAGAGTAGCCTATCGCCTGGGCGAGAAATATATGGGTCGGTCAGCACCCCTAAACGCAGGAAGCACAGGCAGACATGCACGCACACACACGGGCCACAAGAACCCTCACAAGAACCCCACCTATACTCGCATCGTACACTAACCCCTCTTCTAGCTCAAGGTGTGATTTATTCGGGTTAAATTTGCCAGAACGTGCCTCTTTTAGTCTGGCGATATGCCGTGACGCGCTCCGCCTCTTTGGGTTTTGGGTTTTCAGCGTTAATCCGCTTCTCTTTTCATCAGCAGATAAGACAGAAATAGGTGCACGACACAAAAGAGGCCATCTCGTCCCGTGCGTTCCACTGAGCTGCACAGATGACTACATAGATCTGCTATCAGATGGGTTTCGGAATTCCAACTCATTTCAAGACATGTTCATTGAATGGATTTTCGCGGTTCTAACGGGCCTAACGGGTTTAATTGACATCACGCAAGCCTTTATCAATAGTGTGAAATAGGCCCTTTAACTAGGCCTATGTTTTTCAATTAACGTATTATTTTAAAAGGCCCAGGGCATGCCTTCGTTTGCATATTTATGGCTGTCTAATTTAAAAATATTAAATGCAATAAAATGTAGGATTCCAAAATATCAAAAACGAGCTGTGGCATGTAAGAGATGGCAATTTAGTATATTGCAGGAATATAATTCATTCGGCTTAATATCGTGCAAGTCCACAAGCAATGTTTCGGGCAAAAAAACATTTAGCTAATCGAGATTGTGAAAGTAACTCTGGCCAAAACTCACAGACAAACAAATGTATGCTATTGCTATAATGACGCAACACCGAGAGATCGAGATGAGAACGTGTTGAAATAACACCAAACATTAGGCTTCAACGATTGGTTAGTTTAAGTGCACTAAATCTCAAATGATTTAATGGGCCACTTTGTAAAGTAAGTCTGTTTTGTGTGTTTTATACCTGCACACTTTTCTCGGATGCTCTACATCCTGTTATGTAAAAGCTTAGGACTAATTCAAGTGGTCGATCGATCCTTTGACCAATGGGAAATGTCAACTGAACTGACCCTTGATAAACTCGAATTTTCCTGTTGCAGTTCAATGTTTCCTTAAAAAAATTATCACATATTTTCTTTATACTCCTTTGCACTTCCCCTCCCTACCAGGTGTCACATTTAAACCAAGAGAACACATACAATATCCCAATTCTTCTAAATGTTTACGTAATATAATCCTAGCAAAAACATGAAAGACTGAAGTAAACATGAAGTAGCCTAATACAAATTATATTTAATTATGTTTAAGATACAAAAAGGAGGATGGTAATTACTTAAATTATATCCTGGTAGCCTAATTTGCACTTGAAATTTCCACTTTGTCACATAAAATTAGGTAAATCAAACGCACCTAAAACTAATATCAAGCCAAATCACGATTTTTGTCCAAAAGGAACACATTAAAAATTATATAAATATCATTTGTACTGCATAGGTGAGGTGAAAGTTCAATAAGAATGTACTTTTATCTGATCTTATTATATTTTTCTCTGGTCATTATGTTTAATTGTGATCTTCATATATTTTAAGCACTTACAGCAGACACCGGCAGTATGTGAATGGTTTATATAAATAAAGTTTATAAAACGTGAACTTTTTCTATAATAGTCTACTAAGTTCCCTATGCTTTGGAAATTAAAAACATCTAAATCAATTTGGTTTTGTAAAATATTGGAATGTAGGGATTTATAGGCCTATAATTTCAACAAAAAAATAAAATTGAATAAAATATTGTTTTTTTTTTGTTTTTTTTTAGCTAATTAGAACTCTCATCATCATCATCATAATATAACCAACGATTATCAAATTGAATGACGGAGAACATAAGTGAATATAGTAAAAGTGATTGGAGGTTTGCAAGCATTATCATTCTCATTACATGCTTTTAAAATAATCAAATTTATTTTGTTATTATATAGTATCCTAAATGGGGTTGTTGTCTTATTTATTGCCAACAACAGGTGGGTTGGCACGTTTGGCCTAAACGCTTATCATCTCCATCTGACCATCAAAATCAGTGTTCAATTTATAAACAAAAAACACGGCGTTAAATAATTATAATTAGCATTAAATGCGTTGTAAAATGTTGCCCAAAACATGGCCTGATCTAGGCAAAATCTGTTCTGATGTTGAACCACAAGTACCACCGCTGAAATAAACGGACAATAAGTTAATCAAGCTCGGTTTAGCTTGCCAAAAAAACAACAGAACCCTACCAAGAAAACTGTTTAGGCCTACATGCCGCCGCTTTTACCCATAATTATGCCTAATTACGCACAATCAGTATTTTTTGGAAACCTATGTGTGATCTTACTCTCATTATAAATGCGTGCATATGGATAGATTAGTTGGTTGATTCTCTCAAAGGCTACAACACCAACAATTTCTGTTAGACGGCACTGTGAAAATAATCAATCTAAGACCTTTCTTTTAAGAATCAAATCAACATATGTGAAATTTATTCATTTCTTCTTCAATGCAATATCAGGGCCTTTTACTTTCAGAAAAGCACTTAAATTACAACAGCAGTCGCCCGTCAATCTTGAAATATTAAAATTATTCACAATTTACAATAATTAGATTATCACAATAAAAAGAGATGATTTTGAGAATTAATAGACACAGGCTTCTGCAAATGAACACACATGTTTAAGGAATGTGTTTTTTTCTATATATCATTTAAAGCACTTTTTATGATTATGACACATCTTATTTTAATTTCAATAACTTACAAGAACCCCAAAATAATATGACAGTTAAACCAAATATCCGCGTGAAATTGGCATAGCCCTCAACTAAGACTGTGTAAGTAATGGACAAAAAGTTTGCACAATAACCAATATTTCAACATCATCTTCGTTATATAATTCCACTGGTGACTATTCAAAAAGCTGAGATGAATATGCTATTTACCCTTCATTTACAATATCATAAACATTCTGTACAAAATGCAGGTAGTTCTGGGACCAGGATAAATTAGAAAAGAGGTAAATATTTGGTTATGTGTTGGTTTGCAGTTTTCAATTATGCCGTGAGTTCTAAATGTGTGTTAGCGGGACCGTTCCGTTCACTCCAGCCGTCGCGCTCTGGTAATGCTGCGGCAAGGCGTGGAGTCTACTTTGCACTGACGGGTCCCCCGGCTCTCCGGTCGGTAAATACATGCTTATCATCTCTCTCAAGTCTCCGGGGCAAGGACCCCGTGAGTGTGTGCTGACGGGAGGGCTTACACTCGGCTCTGACTTCACCAGCGACCCTAACGTTCCCATGGCGGCTGAGGAGGACACGCCAGAGCCCTGATGCTGCGTGTAGGAGATCCCGCCGTAGCCGGACGGAGAGGCGCTCATGTAGCTCTGAGAGTTCGAGATGGGGCTGTACTGCAGGGCCGTCATGTCGTAGCGGTGCATCGCCTGGGGGTTGTGAGCGTGATGGTGGTGCGAGTGATGGTGGTGCGCGCCGCTTCCCGGGTGCTGGCTGTAGGCTAACTGAGCCTCCTGCATCATCGCCGCGGCCGCCGCCGCTGCGGCCACCTGCCCCGAGTACGCACCGTTTGCCCAGCCGTTCATGTGCGCATAGCCGGAGCTGGCAGAGCCCCCGTGGCCCACGGGACTCTCTAACCTCTGTCCGACCCCGGAAGAACCCATGCCGACCCCTAAACCAACTCCTCCGCCCCCACTGGAGCCAGAAAGCAGACCTCCGGCCAGAGAATATTTGTCCTTTTTCAGCAGTGTCTTGGTCTTCCGTCTTGGCCGGTACTTGTAATCCGGATGCTCCTTCATGTGCATGGCTCGCAACCGTTTAGCCTCGTCAATAAAAGGACGCTTTTCAGCTTCGGACATCACCTTCCACTCGGCGCCTAGTCTTTTGCTGATCTCAGAATTGTGCATTTTGGGGTTCTCCTGTGCCATCTTTCTCCTCTGCCCGCGGGACCACACCATGAACGCATTCATCGGTCTTTTCACTCGGTCTTGGTTCGCTTTAGACCCGCTGTTCGGACCCGTTTGACCAGTGGTCGTGTTCGTTTGGGGCCCGGGGGAATGGAGGTCAGTTTCCATCATCATGCTATACATTCACCTGGCTTTAAAACTTCACCACCCACAGAGAAAAAAAAAGTCTATTTCAGGGTAAGGCTAGGCTGGCGCGCGCAAGCTCGGTAGGTGCGCACTGGAAAATATTCTAATATTTTGCCCCAAATGAATCAAATTCAGGACGATTAATAATCCGAAAGGAATATAAAATGTTCTCCTCGTCGGTATTTACCCTCTCTTCGCGTGTTGGTTCACATCCACGATGATAGAATTCGCATTTGAGCCACTTTCCCTGTCGGAGTTGAGAAGTTAGTTAAAGCGGCGGCCATATGATGCGCTCTGACAGCGGTTAAATGAGCCACAAGCGGCCAATGACGTTCTAGAAGCACCATGATTTGCATGGCGTTTGGTCAGGTGATTCTCAGCTCGTGGAGAGAGAACACACTGGCAGAAGGGGTGGCGCGTATTTGGAAGGGGGTGTTAGGAGGGTCACCCCCACAAATAGCATAAACGGGGTTAGGCTATATGAAATCGCTCTCTCTATCTCTCTCTCTTACACACAGAGACAAACACTTTAAAAAAATAAACTCTAACATATGTAAGTTCTAGCCTAATCAGCAGTAGGCCTACTCAAATAACTGCTATTTAATTTGATATTAACATCTTTGTTATTAGTGTTGATTTTTTTATACCCTATCTTTAATTTAATAACATAATCAAAACGTAGCCTACTTTTTGGAAGTCCTGAAACTGTGGGCATCTCCGACCTGATTCATCAACTTTTGTCTCACAACGCAACTACAATAAACTAATTTAATTATTTTTTTATTTCAACTGTTGCGGAACAAGAACATAGTTTGGTAACTATTCGTCTAATAACAAATCAGGCTATATATAGTATATATATATATATAGTATATATACTATATATTATATATGTATCTGTCTGTCTGTGTGTATAACTGTCTACCTGTGTGTGTGTGTGTGTGTGTGTGTGTGTGTTAGA
>JAOEHI010000014.1:1516665-1541875 GCA_025447815.1 Percopsis transmontana
CCCCCCCCCCCCCCCCCCCCCCCCCCCCCCCCCCCCCCCCCCCCCCCCCCCCCCCCCCCCCCCCCCCCCCCACGGCGATGGAAAGGTTAGGGATTGTAGGGTAGAAGAGGGAGAGGGAGGGAGGCTGCAAGAGACGGCAAGACGGAGAGAAAGAAGCAAATCTGGGAATCTGACCAAGGCAATCCTGCTACTCAGATATGCAGCTGCGGAATTAAAAATTGGTGTAAAACCCCCCCCCCACCGCAGAACAAAAATATACTTCACACTCCACAAGCCTATTGAAGGGGGGGGGGGTGCTGGGATGGGTGACGGGAGATGTGCCACGCTAAGCCGGCACCGACACCTCAGGCATGAGGGCTAAACAGCTCCTCTCACCCACTTTTACTTTGAAAGGGGGGGGGGTTGTGGTGAAGCGGGGGGGAGGGGGGGTATTGAGGCCCTTGGGGGTCTCCTCAAGGTCTGGGGTGAGAAACATAGAAAGAAAAAAATAAAGAGCCCCTGAAAGACCGAGAAGCACCATCAAACAATTTCTACACTGTGTGTCCCCCGGAGCACAGCACACTGAAAGGCATTGATTCGCGATCAAAAGAGCGTGATCGTCACTCATATTCAATAATAACAGCCCTCACAATCAAAAGCGCGCTAAATATACTGTACCTCTACTTCAGGCCAGGATTAGGCCTTTCACTGCACACACGTGTGTTGATGTGCTGCGTTACGGAACAAAGACCTATCAGAATTGAAAACAACCATGAAAACACACAGTCAAATGACAAATCAATTACATTTAAATGTGCCTTTATAATTTGTACAAATAGCATTCTATCAGACTTCCACGACATCAATTGATTATGTTGATTAAAAAACAGTTGATTATGACTAACTTCAATTTATAGGTGCACAAGCACATATAGGCATTGCACATGCTGACACACGCACACACAGACACACAAACACACTGCAACTCATCCTTTATAAGAATGCAGCTGAATTGTTTTCACTTATAGCAAAACTGTTATTAGAGTTTTATGAGAAAAAATGAAAATCCAATTAATTTCAGCACGCATTCTGAATCATGTTATCATATCTGCCCAATGGGGCGTGACGCGGGCTAAAATAATGCAATCATCAGGCATAATGAGGTGCCATAACTAAGTTGAGAAGTTTCTCTTAATGCACATATCACAGTGAAGGCTTCAGGCTAAGCATTGTGTTACTTGAACACAGCAGGGACTAGATCTTAATACAAATCTCTATGTATTACAGGCCTATTCAGGCAGCCGGCCTTCTCCCCTCTGCTTCAATTATCATCTGTTCTTCTGGAGAAATATTCAATTAAAGAGAGCTCCTCTTATAGATTTATCCGAAAATAAATGTGCGCAATATATAATTATTTGAAACCACTCGCATGGCGCTGTGTGTGATGTGTAGATATTTTGCAGTGTTTTGTATTGAAAATAAAGTTTAGTGGATCATTTCAATTGCATCCTCAAAAAGAGCAGACAACATTAATGCACTTTATTCCATTTATTCACCACTTCCCTTTTTGTTGGGGGAAGGGGGTCCACCAGTCCCTGAAATGAAATTTAACTGAGCTCCACCCAAATGATGAGAGCAGATAACTGGAAATGAAGGACAATTGAGCGAGCGGGAAAAAAGAGCAACAACAGAAGAGCGAAAGAGGCGTACAGCAGAACAGTAAATCTCTCTTATTCAGTAAGCCACGCTTGTTGTGGAGTATTCTCTGCAGAATTTGCCCTCTTTCAATCTGTTTCTCCAACATTCTCTGCGTCTCACCATTCCAGCCGCTCTCCTGAGACGGACGAGTGGAGACAGAGTTTCCGGAGAGAGCTATCAGGATTAGGATAATTAATATCATCTCATTTCACTGTGGTCCTCTCTGCGGCCCGCTGCACACACAAAGACAGGGCGCAGGGAATATTGTGGCACGAGTATCCCAGTCGCCTGTCAATCTAGGCCACCTCCCGCCACACACACACACACAGACACGCACGCACACGCACGCACGCGCACACACGCTCCTCTGCGACTAAATTGCAGTTGAGAGACGACAGGGGAGAGGAGTGGGGGGGGGGTGCCGTGGATGTGGGGGGCTGCCGGGGCCCGGGGGACACCACACAATGGAGCGTGCGGCTGACCAGCGTTCAGGTGAAATTGAATTGGAAATCTTCCACGGCTGGTTAGCATAACAAAGGGCCTTGTGGCTTTAGACAAAGGCTGCTTCTCTAATGCACAAAATCAATCTCTCTACGGGCCCACTGCATTGTTCCCTCCCGCCATACAGGTGTTCCTTCAATGGTCCTTAATCAAAAGTGTCAAAACAAAGTTAAGAGTTATCTCTGCTCCTCTGCAGCTGCTTGTGCAGAGCAGGAGGAGGGAGAGGGAAGGGCTGGGCGTGTGTGAGTAAATGAGTGCAGGATGCTTACTATGGCAGAGGTAAAGGTAAAAGGTACTGAGGAGAGATGATAGGTAAAGTGAGCAGATCCAGGGTTAGCTTGTGTTAGAAGGACAGAGGGCAGGGAGGGAGGGAGGAAGGAATGGAAGAAGGGACAGAGGAATGAAGGAATGAAGGATTGAAGGAAGAAGGGGTGGTAGGATGGAAGGAATGGAGGAATGAAGGAAGAAGGGAAAGAAAGAAGGAAGGAAGTAAGGAAAGATGGAGAAAGCAAGGAAGCAAGGGTAGAAGGAAGGCTAAATAATTGAAGGGAGGAAGGGCAGGAGGAAAGGAGGGATTTTAAATCACAGTACAGCCATCATTTCCAGTTTACTTCTAGTCTAGTTTTATTAGCACTGAAATTCTGCTTTGCTATATACCTTCTCCCTGAAGGTTGTTTAACAATGGGAAAAGACAGAAGTACAGCCCTTGAAAGTGAATGTCTAGAGCCCCCCCCCCCCAACACACCGTCACCTCAAACCCCCACTCGCCGACCCCCCCACCCCACATTCTCTTCTATACAACACTCGACCTGTCTCTCTCTCACTCCTTTTCTTTCTCGCTCCCATCTACGAGCCCCTCACTGGGTCTGGGACCTTGACTCACTCAGGGTAGATGGGCTGAAATGAGAGTTAAGACACTGAATAGAAACCTCAGCTCATGGCCTCTCGCTCTCTGTGGGTTTAATGATTCATCTACTGAGAGATGATACGCCTCTTTCATTTCTCTAGGCCGGAGATTTCTCTCTGGCCTGATCTGTTCAGTGAGGGCCATGTAAGGTGATATTTTTATATTGACCAGGTTAGTGGATAGTGAAAGCGGTCGCCTTTGCAGTGACCTTACTCACGAGCAGTTTATGTCGATCAAAGCTTTAGGAAAATAATTACACTGTAGGGCAACAAGGGTAAGAATCCCTTAAGCGTGAGAGTTAGAATGAATGCACATGGTTAATCATTGCCATTTATTACAGCCTGTATTGTATGGCAATATTGATTTTCACCAGGAGAAGGACAGATTCTTGAAATGTTAGAGAATTATTAGCAAAGAGACTGTAGTTCTTCAAAAATTATGGTTCCTTTGGTTTTTTCACTTCCAAAGTTGTCAGTTACTGAAAATCACTGATGACCCTGGAAACCTTGAATTTTGGCGTAACAGTTGACTATTGTTCTCTGTTATTCTTACTTGTATGTGTACTGTAGTCTTGACTATAGAACAAGACATATACCCTTCATATGCACGTGTCCTAAATGTGTGTTGTCAGCTAGCTCTGCCCTTGTGCATTCTACAGGGTTTGTTTTATTTGTGGAACTGGTTGATTTCTGTCACCAGACAGAAATACCGCAACAACAATGAGAAGACTCTCAGTTGACTAATCCCATCTTCTGATGAAGGGCACTAGACTCAATACACCCACCTACACAGGAGACGACGATCCATCCATGTCCAGCACACACTAAACAGACCTGCTTTTATGAAGGCACACACTTTGAATATCGGCTGACTGAAAGAGAAGGTAATGGTTAATGCATTGTGAATGTTTTAAGTCTTTTTGTGAGTGTGATTATTTGTAAAAAATAAACAAGTGGGAACCATGGTGGTTCAATTGTCCAATTGATAAGGATACCAGAGTCCCCCCAAAGGGCATCAACATAGACTCACAATACAGTATTAAAAGGCAGATTGTACAATTCATTTCAGAAGCATATTTTTTTATTTCTTGAAAATAGTAATATGAAAAAAGATCTGTGGCAGTAGCAGGACTGTAAAAAGCACGTCCAATCATTTCATTTAGTTTGAATGAAATGAATGGACGGCCTACCTGCCTGTCTACCCCTACCTACCTACATACTTGCGCACACTCTGCCCGTGCACTCATTGCCAGGACGTGGAGGTTGTACACACTGAAGGTGGAGAAGGACTACAGTTACATTGCAGACCACCAGAGCACTACCCAGCAGAGAAGGTTGTTTGCTACTGAGGAGTCAGCACACATATGATGCCATATGCACAGCCTGACCTGTCAGACAACACTGACCTGTTTATAATCAACAGCCAGTAAACATCTGGACACGCTGTTTCTTCCTTTATATATTTATGTTTATGGTAATTAAATAATCTATATATCTTATATAGGTTAATAATATTTCTATAATAGGTTATATATTTTATGGTATATATTTTATGGTAATAAAAATACAATAAACAAGTGTCAAACTACATTTGGTTGTCATTATTTGTGCAGCATGTAAAGAGATAATAAATGTAATGGCTTGCTTGTTTATACAAAGGAATTTATCATTTTCAAGATTTTATTCAAACAAGTTAGAACAGGATGGCCCGGTGGAGGAGAATATCAAAGATCAGGCTTGGGTCACGTGTCAGGCCGGCAGAGCTCCAGCAGTTGATTGTTCCAAGCTCAGTCCTCGGATTCTGGCCTGTAAAGCAATAGATCAAACATGATTAGATGTTTTTATTGAACAAAGAATATTGTCCTCAAAGAGGACTTGTGATTCCAAGGTACATGCCAGGTCAACACACTCAACACAGAGAAGCCACTGACCATCATATCCACAGATGGACACAAAGAGTTCTAACATGAGTTCTAACAACATGGGGCATGATAGTCTAGCGGTCTAGGAGTTGGACTCCCAGCCGGAAAGTCGTGGGTTCGATCCCCAGAGGTGGCCTACCTGTAAGCATCCTTGAGCAAGATGCCTAACCCCTACCTGCTCCATGTAATAACACCATGTAAGTGTAAGTCGCTTTGGATAAAAGCGTCTTGCTAAATGATCAAATTGTAATTGCAAAACAACGTGTTACTAACATGCTAGCTTGATAGCTGTGAGTACCAACAATAGCCGTCCGTTGTTTACGTTCATTATGATAATGTTAGGCATTATCTTACATGTGAATGAGCCATGAGGTAGTTGGATAAGTTTAGCGATGCTGTGATCCTCCAAAGATCTCTTTCATGGACTCCCAGCAGCAGTCAGGCAGTGCATGTTCATGTGTTTTGGAGGAGTGGCTTTGGAGGGGGGGTTTGAAGGAAGGGGCTGGGATTTCTTCGCTTGGATACTTTCAAAAACTAGCATAGTCAACCTGGTTTCTCCAAGATCGCGCACCCTACCTTTAAGCTTTCAGCAGCCTGTCTCCTCACTGTGTGCCACAAAGAAGTGGGAGATTAAACTAATCATTCAACTGTACTGACACTTCTTGACCAGCTTGTTCAACAAGCTTGTTAGGAGACAGACTAAAAGCTGCACTGTTCCAATGTCAGCCCTGACCTCTCCAGCAGCACCTGTTTGTCTCGGACCTGGTCCAGCCTCCACTAACCCCTCTATAATTCTCAGAGTATCTCTTCCGGCGCCCACTCCTCAATCCGCCCTGCTAGCGACTGCTAGCCTGGGCCATGGGGGGACTGATGCAGACCAGTTGATTAAAAATCACTTAGTAGCCAACTCAAACAAAGCTGTCAGCCTCTGGCTTGCCCTTGGGAGCAGAGAAAAAGGGGTGGGGTGGGGCGGAGCAGAAGGAGTAAGTAAAGATGAGGGTGTGTGTGTGTGTGTGTGTGTGTGTGTGTGTTTGAGGGGGGGTATTCAGAGTATGAGATTTTAAAGCTGAGAAATGTCTCAAATGATGCTCACAATCCTAGATCATGGCTGGTACTGCAAATAGCATATGTAATGTATTCAAATGTCTCTATCATATTACAACTGAATAGCTTTACCAATAAAACAAAGTGACAATCTCATGAGGTAGCTATGTTATAGGTTTCTCTATTCTACATTAATCACACGCACAGCACTGTCAATAGAACAATTAGATATAAAAGCAGAGCTGATTCAGAAAGCAATAATAACATTGAACAGCACTGTGACAAAAAGGCCAAAGCGTAACACGACCTACTATAACGTGTAATAGAACAGTGAATCAGTCAGTGGTGCTCTGGGATCAGTTTGCCTTAAATCAGAAATCTCACCCCACAATGTCCATTACCCATCTGAAACCCATGACAGAAACACAAACAGTGAGCATGTGTGAGCAGTTAGCTACGTCTGAACAGGGCATGTAGCGCACACGCATTCATAACAACGCACTCACGCGTGCGCACACATCCACACAGCTGTCACTGACAAGGGGAAGGCAGCGTGGCTCCAACGGTCCTCTGCCCTTCATTAGCAGATGGCTGTTGTTCCGACAAACGCACACACTCCCATACACACGCTGGTGTGTTTGTCACACAGACAGAGGCCTGTCTGTTGAGCTCTGTAGAACATCTGTAATTCTCGGTCATTGTCAATATTACCCTCGACTGCTGTTCTCCAACTACCTGAATTATAAATGCAGAAGTTAGTTTTTGTCAGACATCCAGTCAAATATAATAGTAATAATAATAATAAATTAACAATATGCTAATATTTTTAGTGTATATATATATACACACACATATACACACACACACACACACACAGTTTCTCTAAATGATTAGATTAAAAACAATATCAACATGCGTGCGTGCCTGCTGCTCCCGTGTGGTACACACCTGTTGGTGCATGGCTGGCAGGTACCAGACGTTGCAGACCAGAGCCCAGCTGGTCATCATCCTCAGCAGGTAACTGACCATGCTGTACTTGGAGCTGTTCCAGAAGGCGTCGCCAAACTTGGGGTCATACTGGGAACACAGAGTGCACAGAGTCAGTAAGGGGCTGGTAAAGGCATCAATACATACATTACCAATTGTGAAGTATGCTCTTCAAAACAAAAACTAAAAATAGCTTTGGATCGAAGTACCTTGATGGCTACAGGGTATATCGTTCCTCCGATTTCAAAACTTCCCTTTTTAAACATCATGACAGAGGTGTTATTTATACAAGTACCTATGGAAAACATAAAAAAAACAACATGTTTGAAAAGACAAAAAGAAAAATCTAGTAGTTTTATCGATGGCTGTGTTCAACCGACTTACCCTCTGGGAAAATTAGTATGGGAAGTTTTGTCTTGTCATTAACGTGGTCCCTTAACCTGGAGGTGTCACAAGAGGGAACATTGAGATTAACTGTTCTCTTGTAATGGTTATATAATATGTAGTGTGTGGAGATTGAATTGTGTACTTTCAGAGCAGGACTCATAAGTTAGTAGTAACGTTACAGGGAAAACGGTACCTAATATGAAGCAATTCTAGTCATTACTGGCATGGAGAAACATTGACCTAATATTATACCCGTGTATGTGTGCAAACCAACCTTTTGACCACTAGGTGGCGATCCTTCATTTCCGCTCTCTCAAACCACACATGGGGACAGGACCTCACCATGGCTCTCTGGATAATCCCCATCAAACCGCTGTGCACTTGACCCACCTAAAAAGATACAGCATGAAACAATAGGGCTCTGTGTTAAAGCTACAATGAGTAAGATTTCCACCTCAATCGTGCCCATATTCTCTAGAAACGTAAACATGTGTCAGTAAAGATGTTTTTTTTTAGCTTGCATCCAAATTCTCTTTGTCATTATCAGGGCTCCTATTGGTCTGTCAATTGTATTGTCAATTGTGTGGAGCTGCTAGCTCCTCCTATCAAGTCCACAGGCTTTACCCTTCCCTTGTTAATGTATTTGTGCAGATCTTACTTAGCATACCTTTAAACTCAAACATTTACATACATTGTTCTGTGCTTGGACTTGGGCGCACATACCATGGCATAACATCCGTCATTGCAGAGAATAACAATGTCTATCGGTGAGGTGTGATTGGCAACACAGATCCCTCCCTTTTTGGGCATATTTTCCCTGTAGTTAGGATCAGGGTATAAAATAAGACATTGTATGGAGGTTATGGCCGTCTTCAATGAGAGGGTCAAGAGCTTAATTTACTTGTTGTGGTAGTTGATCGTGGCAGAGAGTCCTCGTGCGCAGATCCTGTAGCACATGACATGAACCAACTCGCTGAGCCAGGATTTAATGCTGAAACCAGAAAAACCGTGTATATAAATAACCAAACGGTTATTTATATACACGGCAGTACTGTGCGGTGAAATGTGATTATTGGAAAATCGGGCTGACGTGTCGTCACCTCCAATTTGGGAGAAGCCCAACCGCAGATGTTCCAATGACAAGCCAGGTAATGCCAATGGTAGCCAAGGTAATTCTACAAGAGAATATAAAACACAACACAGTCGAAAAAACAACAACAGTCGGATCCAGCATAAACTAGAAGTGAATAAAGTAAGGGTTACAGTTTCAGTTATGCAGCGGTTGAAAACGAGTAAGAACTAGAAAGTCCTGGAAGCACTTTAATTATAAATCTGGTTCACCTGAGTGGGGCAAGGATGCAGTATCTGATAATGACACCCAGGCCATAGACCAGAGTTAGCTTCAAACTGATGTAGTGGAAATCATTGTTGGACCGAGTAAGCAGATTCCACGACACCAGCTCCTCAGATGAGAAGCGCTGGGTCACCTGGCAGCAAAGGAGGGTGATTATTTACAAACTGTAGTCACGTAGACAACAAGACCAGCAACTTCCACAAGAGAACCTATTTTGTTCCTTGAATTAAAAACAAATAAACATAACAAACAAACAAAAATAAAAAAAACATTGGATTTAGGCTACATAATTGTCGTCACAAAAATCCTCATTCAATACCTTACCTCATCTTCGACTATGCTTTCAACGCCTCTTCGGGAGAAATAGAAACAGTCACTGAGGGTGAAGACGCCACCCACTGGTGGTTTGGGGCGGCTGCGTCTCAGATCCTCCAACTCTTTCTCCATAGAGCCATTACACCTCTGAATGAGACCTGGCAGACAGGCAGATGGGTAGAAAGGCAGACAGACAGATAGAGATAGAGGCTGTACTGTATGTGGTTGTTTATAGGCCTATTGCATACATTTATTGTTTTATGGTATTACAAAGAGTGGTTTATTGCTTGTGCAAACACAAACCACGTGCTTTTGGGGGTCACGGGTCAAAAAGTTTGTGTATCACTGTATTAGAGGAAATTACGGTGAGAATAAATGGAAGGCGATTACAGACAGACAACTCAACGCCGTGGAATTACAACATGTTGGGAAACAGAGCTGAATTATCTTTACTGATAAAATGAGGACATAATTGCTGTAGATAACGTCTCCAAAGTGATAGAGCCAATGATAACATCCAGCGTGATACATTCTCTCAATAAGTTAGCAAGCAAGAGTTTGGAAAAGGAAATTTACAAGACATTGACTTCTGCACACAACACAAACCAAAAACAGACCTGCACTTTTTGACCGGAAATACTTCAAGACCACCTGGAGGTTCAGCTGGTCACAGAACACACTCAAGTAATCAAACTAGCTTCCTTTGTGATCCAACACATTCATCTAAGCTGGTCTCAGATCAGTTCAGTGGCAATCAGCTGAGAGGGCGACACACTATCTGATTACACACAAACAAAGTCCAAAACTCGTCTCCTTATTCAATATTGAATCAAAACCTTTTTCTTATACTTTCACTACCCATCTCCACTGTCCAATTGTAAACACTTTTACACACTTTGAAATTGTGAGTGCTTGTTGGTGACAGAGTGGACGCCACCCTATGTCAACCTGATGACTGTTGAGAGACACTATTGGGTAACTGCCTCTTGTTAAGAGTTCCCAGGACTGCATTACCTTGCTTAGCAAACATTCTCAGCCAACCCAGGGGCTGTTAGTGGATGGTACCAATGCCAAGCACAGACTATGAATATCGCAAGCATTGCGCAACACAATGATTTTGACACTACACTTACAGACAGGTTTTAGCATTTGAAATATGATGCACACACAACGAATATCATTTATCGACAAAACTTTTTCTCAATGTAAAGAAGTCAGTCAGTCCTTTAAACAAAACAGTAACATTGGTTTGTGGTTTGTCCTGACTTGAAAATCTTGAGTAACAGTAATTCAGGAAATCTAACAATGAGGCAGAACCACTATATTACACAATCAAGGGTAGGCCTACGTCATCAAAACGTTCCTTTATCTAAGAGATCTAGTCACCATACTAATATTGTCTAGCGTTTGTCATTAAAATCCAGCCATCTTTCTACTAACCGTTTGATGCAGAGGAGTCTGCTTTTTTCTTCTGGATCTTCAAGGTAGCCCACTGTAAAGGGAGGCAGACAGTTGGCATTCAAGGCCCAACTACTGCATTGTATACTGCTCTTTGACGACAGAGAAGGACCTCACCTCCAAGGTTTTGACCAGAATGGTCATGTAGAGCTCAGAGATGCCCAGCGAGAAGCCAAACATAGCAGGCACCATGATGAAGGCGACAACGAGGTATAGCCACATCTTCATCCCCCACAGGGCCATATCCCAGAAGTCCTCCATCGCATGCCCACTTCTCTACAGCAAGAGGGTATTCAAGTGTAACCCTCTAGGGGGTAGGGAGAGTTACAGTAACTTAATTGTCTCACTGACCTTTGTTTACTGTAGGAAAACAAATCACAGTAATTTAGACTTTAATCGATAGTAAAGTAGGAAGGGAAGGGTGAGCACCATTGCCAACCACATTGACACGTGGACTCGTGTGGCAAGATACAGATAGCCTGTGACTATGAAACACCAAGACAAAAACATCAAGAAATTAAATGCCGCTTCGGCGTTGTACGCCAAGACCCACACACACCCAGACTACACCCACAAGAAAATTGCGGATCAATGTTCAGCTTCGCTTCTTTAATTTTAGCAAACCAACAAAAAATGATAGACTTAGATTTTGTACGCGTTTATGTTTTTCGCAATCGTAGTCAGTGTGGCCTTAAAATTATGTGCTAAGCAACATAAGCGCAGCAGATCTTACATTACCTACCTGTAAAATCATGCCCTTAGTGTACGTCTTCAAGAAAAACCTAATGACTGAGTTTAAAGAGCAAGTCCGTCCCTTTACAGCACTATGGAGCAAAGTTCACGGCTGTAAGCCAACAGCGCCGCTCCGTGGGGGCACATGGGCACATAACGTAAAAAAATGCATCCTATTAGAAAGCGTACATTTACATAAAAAATAACAGACTCAATCAAATGGATGGCTTGCATCTCTTTGGCTTCACTTGTAACCATTTAATGAGGAATGCTAGATATCTCCTCTTATCTCTCAAATGTGATGATTATTTCACAAGCTCAGACATTTCACTTTACTGAAACTAGGGGCATCAGGGGGTCAGTTGGGCAATGCCTCTGGAAATGATAAGAAATAATTCCCACCATGTTTGAACCCAATCCAGAGAGCCTTTGGGATCTAAATGTGATACAATTGGTAATTCACATTTTCAACAGGATATCATAATTGTAATGTCTTCCTGACACAGTAGGCTTTATTGCATGACTTTATCTAAATGCATTTAATGGAAACCTTTATCTGTCCAACATCTATCCAGTGATTCATGCTGATATAGCTGCTGTTTTCTATATTTGTCTTCATGCTCAAGTCTTAACAAAGACAATTTATTGTGAATGCTAGTTTTGTTGCCAGTGACTACAACATACAAGGATGGGGGCACCTAAACCAAAGACACATACACACACAAGATCCCTGACATATTCCACACATCTTCTAAAAATACATCTTCCACACCAGGAGGACTAAAGCGAAATAAAATGCAGCCATTTGAATACTCCAGACATATTGTCCAACATGGTGCATTAATTTCCCTCACTTCCATTTTGTCCTCTGGTCATATCAATCAACAATCAACATTGCATTTACGGTAGCAGCTCCGTTTATAAATTAAACCTTTACGTGAGTGCAACAGTCTGACAGATCGTCCAAGACCGAAATCAAGTGACACCAGAATGGGACGCCTTCTGACTCCAGACTTTTTACAAGTTGCCAATGTGTGTCGTCCTGAACAATACCAGTCAAGGGAATGTTTCGTTTTGGTTCCCCTCCATGGAGGACTATGACACCTGATATGCAGACCAAAGAACTACCGCCTATTTACTGAGCAGGGAATATGCCTCCAGGAAAATTTGCTTAAAAACATTATCTTTAGATTGATCCTGCAATATGCTCACAGGAAATCGTAAATAACATGTCAGAAGCAAATAACATCCTACAAAAGTAGGCTATTTAGGACACTGGTTTAGATTATAATATATTATTATTATTAGCCTATATTAATAAATTTTATTGAATAAATAGGCCTATTTACGCTTAAACCCACATTTTTCAGAACCCCGTAAATAGATGGAACAACTTCATAAATATTTGCCATTGCTGCTTCAGTGTTTGCATACTAGATAACCTGTGTTTAACTTTTAGACAATATCGCCCTAAAAACTTGTGTATGTCCGAGGCAAACATTAGGAAAAAAAATGACATTTATATCACATTTAGCCAATATCATAGAACGGGCTACAGCTATTGCCACATGTAGAACACACAAACTTTGCGTGTCGCTGTAAGCTAACTGTTCGAGGCGGCCGGTTACCGTAGGAGATGCAAGTATTCACATATTTACAACGCATGCAGTAGACCTATAACTGGTAGGCTATATAAAAAACTAAATAGCGTAATTCATCTCATAGTGCGGCGTTGCAGTTACACAGTCGCCCCCTCCCCGCTGTTCAGAGAAACTAGATACTAGAACACTCCTCCCCTCCTTTGCACACTTGGAGATTTTTCCCCCCACTTTAAGTATGTTCTGTGATTCCCGTTCGGTGAATGTATCCCTTCGTGGGTAGACATTTTTTAGCCTATTCATACAGTATCATGACACAAGACTCCGTGGGATTGAAGTGGTCGCCAGACCGCCACTAAAGCCGGCGGAACGCCAATGCCTAAAACCCCTTTTCAGTTTTTTGAGTTTGGTTAGATGAAATATGCAATGTTCCCAGGAGAGCCGGGTTCTTTTTCTGTTACAATTTGTATTAATTTCGACAGCCATCCACGAAGACTTCTCTGGCAGACTTCTTAGACTTGCAGAAAAAGGTCAGTGCGCTGCGATTTTTTTGGAATTGCACTTGCACGTGTACAAGACTAGCTGGCATCACCTGGGAAAACCTAATAATTAAGTGCATAAGGTAACGTGCACTAAAGCAAAACTTTGCATAGGCTATATCACAAATCATGTGCCTCTATTCTATTCTATTCTATTCTATTCTATAGGTCCCTTCTTCCAGCCAACTACAGATGTTTCCTTTGTCCATCCAGAGAAAATTGCCGTGGATGGACAATTCATTTCCCACTCCCTGTCCCACCATTTCACTGGTGGGCGAGTCAAGCGTGACCTCCGACCCCTGGGATCGGAGGGACAGGTTTATTACAAGGTTAACTACAAAGGTCAGGCTTTAATTTTCAATTTGACAGCAAACAATGGTTTGGTTTCCGAAGACTACATTCTGGAGAGGAGGAACGGTAGCTTGAAAAGCACAGAGCATCGTCGCCCCGGGGGGAATTCCTGCCACCTCTTCGGGACGGTGACGAATTCTGGTGCTCAAGGAACTGCTGCCATCAGCACATGTGAAGGCCTGGTAAGAATCCCCCCCCCCCTAACAGGACAAAAACTAAAAACTTTTGTAGCATTGAATTATTGTCTTATGCTCATGTGAGCCCCCTTCGAGCGTAGTCGGTTTTGGCGGGGAGTTCTTTTTTCTCAGTAACACCGGAGGGGCGAGGGGCATCACCCAGGGGAAGCTGGTATGTGGTTTAGCCATTAACAGCCTGCTAAGCAAACCCCTTCAACTAACAGTGTCCTGTCTGTTAGCCAGCCCTTCAAAGACTTCCTGACACTATTTGCAGAACAGAGATAAGCCGCGGAGATGCTCGCTGAGAGGCTGTCACCTCGCTGACGACTGGGAGGCTATTTCCCAATCTATCAATATTTTACTTGTTTTATTTTGACCCCTTCACCCTTTCAGCCCATGGACACTCGCTCATGGATTACATGAATACATTGTTGACTGACTGACAGTCATTCATTCATTCATTCAGTCAGTCAGTCACTCAGTTTTTCTTAAGCTCTTAATACTTACAGGTCTGTTCGTCTGTTCTGTCGGTCTGTATTTTTGTGCCCTTTCATCTTCGGAATATTTTGACGGATTCCCGATGCTGTAAGTTTCTAATCATAGAAGCATTTTTAACCACAAAGGCCAGGAAAACAGCTGGCCAGCAGCAGTGGCTTATCACTGAAGTTATTGCAATTGTAAAGGGACACCCCTCAATTTTGCGTCTGGAATTACCCTTGTGGTTGAAACAAGCATTACAAAAACATTATTTTGGTTCCTGAGAGTGCATGCCCCTTGTGCACCTGAGTGCTGAGTGACTGCACTAATCAACCCCCCTCCTCCTTAAATCATTTATAGGCTCACACTGTTCCGTCAACAGAGAGCTGGGCAAAACTTTTGGGGATCTAGGGGCTCTAAAGTGCAATCAAGGAATGTAAACTTAAGACCACAGCATTTTACACAACATTTCAGAATGGAGGCTAGCCATGCGCTGACTACTGTATGATTTACAGTGATGGTGGAAACAAGCCAATCAGGAAGACGATATGAAAAGGGGGGTCAGACATGTCAGTTTTGGCTATAAAGAATGTTTCAATGTGTTTGATTCCCATTGAACAGGAATGTTTGTTTGTGTTGCAGTGCCTCATTCTGGCAGCTAGTGTAGATGCAGGTCCTTTACTGTACAGTGCAACGCCCTACCAAGCTGGTGAGTGTGAATCCATGGATTCAGTGGCGTGAATTCAGCATAGAACTACTGTACCAGGGGTCCTGTGGTACCAGTGACCTTCTGTGGTGGTCCTCAGTGGAAAAGTACAGTACATGTTACACACCTCTACTCAGACTGCTGCTCACGTCTAGTGGTCTTCTCCGAACGCTACTGATAACATCTCCAGGTAGGTGGAAGGCCCTGTGCCTTCTATTGCTATCATTTGCTGGGGCCAGCATATCATGCTATTAGGCTGGACTTCTATGCGAAGGCTTAAGGGATAGTAACATCATATATCTTATGTATATTGTGTTGTGTTGAACAGTCAGGGCCAGCCAGCTGTGGTTGAGGTCAGCCACCCTCAGGGATGGACATAGAGATGGAGTTTAAAACAGAGAACAAAAACCAAGCCAGACTAGAGGTTTACCCCTGCTTAAACAAGGGGTGGGGTAACCTTTAAAAACAAAACAAAACATATTACGTTCCTGATTACTGAATAGGTTTATCAAGAATATGACAATAATCAACAAGCACTATAAACCTTTATGAGGACATGTGGCAAAGCCCATAGTCTGCCAGTCTATCTCTAAGCTTGTGCTAGTGGGCGTACTGGAAAATCTGAGACATGCTGTAACCATTGCCTTGATGCTGGTGAGCATGATTGCCCTGTTATATTTTTGCCCAACATAGCATGCTAGGACGTAGCTGCCAGGCTTGGCCTACAAGGCCAAACAAAACAGCCTTGTGTTTTTATTTGACCACTTGCAATGTGGCTAAATTAACAGCCTGACACTGTAACCGCTCAAACCATTTGAGTGGCTGAGGAGTAAATATAATGCTGACATCATGACATTAGGTTCAAGGTGTTTTTGCCCTACCGTGTATTGGCTGCAGTAAACCTATGTGGAATTAAACAGAAATGCTTCAGTTGGGTGGCAGTTGCTGTCAGTTTGTGTTCATCTCCATGGGAGACCATTCAGACCATGGATACCATTATTGTAAGATTCTTAAACACAGGACAAGTAAATGCAAGTTCAGATGCAGTATTTTGTTAGTATCTCCTCTGCAAGGTGTATTGCTTGCCAGATGGCTTAAAGGAACGATGCATTTCTTTAGGGAGCATGATTTCTGATTGGTGCTGTGAGTACCATCCACCAGCACCATCCACCTCCAGTTCTCTGTGTGTCTAAGTGCACCGTGTTCAGGCCACATGTTGAGGCTCTGTGGCCAAGCAGAGAGCTTAACCCAGGCCCAGTTAGCCTGCCCTGATATATACCCACAGAAGCAGGGAGCAGACATAAAGCAGTTCCACATGGCTGCTGTATTTAGGCCCAATGTTATGAGGGGGTTGAAGAAAGGAGGTGGACAGGAACAGGAGGAGGCACAGGGGGAGGTGGTGGCGAAAGTGAGCTGTGCTATCTCTCCCTCTCCCTCCCTATTCCCAGACAGCTTTGTTTGGCACATTTGGGACACCTCCAACGTTGTCTCGGATCCACTAAACTATCAACAAATTCCCCTGCCCGCTGTCCTTTCATCTTTTGTACCATTGTTTGTTGAGCATAGACATCACCCAGAGGCTCTGTACGTAGCAGTTAAAGGATCACCCGTAACACTATAACTATACTGCAGGCAGCGCTGTGGCCCGGCAGGGCTGCGTTTGGTATGCAGATCCTTCACGCAGAGCAATGGCCTGGATATTTGGGTGGGCCTCTCTGTAGCATTCCTCCCCGGCCGATCCGCTCTCT
The DNA here is from genome assembly GCA_025447815.1 of Percopsis transmontana. NCBI lineage: Eukaryota > Metazoa > Chordata > Actinopteri > Percopsiformes > Percopsidae > Percopsis > Percopsis transmontana. The sequence continues at coordinate 1,533,544 of JAOEHI010000014.1, forward strand.
GACTCCTGGTCGTGTTCGTCTTGGAAATTTCAAATTCCCTCATAGAAAGAGCAACTGTCCACAGGAGGACGTGAGGTACAGTACAGTGTCTTTATGCCGCGCCCGCAAACTCATTTCGTTGGCAGGGAGAGATTGCAACGTGGAGAGTTGAATGAAGCCAGCCCATCATTATTCATCGAACCCGTAGATGAGTGGGAGAGCTGCAGGGAGGGAGCTGAACATTTCTGCATGGCCCTTGTGGGGATCTTTACAAGCTGACGGCCAGCAGCTATCAGGGGTGCATGCTTCGTGAATGAGTGCATCACACGTCCTGGGACCCCTGGCTGATGGCCATGCACTGAGTCACTGTTGGAGAGAACCATCTCGATCATTCTATTTAGCTTGGACAGGAATAACACAACCCCAGCTACCAGAAAAGGGCTTGTGGTCATTTGGAAAAACTAAAACAAAAAATAGTGAGTTTTGTTATTTTGAAAAGGTTTTAATTGCGGGAACAGGACAGCCTTCTAATTTAAAGGGGCAACCCTCAATTTATGTAATCAAAATGTTGTTCCTCCTCTCTACTCCTCTACCCTTCCCCCCACAGTCATAAACAATGAGCGGGGATCTGCCGGTGCTTTTGAGGAATATTATACACAAACTTCTCTCGTTTGGAATGAGTATTCAGGCACTTTATTCACGTCTCTCCCCTTTGACCAACAGGCGCTATTTGTGCATTCAGCGTTTTTGCTACAGCAGGTGTTGTAACGCAATCTCTCCGAGGAATCCAGTGCACCTTGTGAACTCCCAGCATAGAGTAACACAGCACACTCAGAGCTCTGGAGAGTCCTAAATAAGTATGGAGGGAAGATCGCTGTAATACTGGAGGATTGTGTGTAAAAAGTCCGCAGAGCAAGAAACAGAATTGCCCTAAAAACCCTGTCAGCACGACCCAGAAAGCCTCGCTGACAGCGTGCCAGGCGACTGGACAACCACAAGGCGCGCTGTGGCCTTGCTTGGCCTGTTTCCCCACGTGTCCTTGGCCCATCAACCTCAAGACAGGAAGAGCCATGCAACAACTGCACCCACTTTTAATACGCCTTATTCTTCAGAATAATTCACGGTACTTAATACATAATAGGGCCTACATGTAGAAAGAATGTTTAAATCTTTCTGCGTCCGACATTCCCAGTTTGTGGCTGCAGATGTCTGAATATTTAAACAAGACATGCTTTTTTTTTAGGAAAATAAATTAGATCTAATGAACGCCGTTGGCTGTGCGTCTGCAGGCATATTTCCCCCACATCTGTGTGGGTTCAGTTTCCTCTCATGTTCTCAAGCTGCTTTGCAAATGGGAGGGAGGGGATCGTCCCTGTGTAGTCTGGGCTTGTTTGGACATACACTGTGCCTGATACACACACACACACACACACACACACACACACTTTCACCACATCACCTTTCAAATTCAGCGTGAGTACGAGGGTGTGTTGGAAAGTCTACATTTATTTGTGCGTTTATTTATATGTGTGTGTATGTGCCAGGCTGGCGCGCGTGTGTGTGTTTGTGTGTGTGTGTGCAGAAAGCCTGCGATCAGCAATACACACCAGTAGGAACACGTCTGGCATTTGGAAACATATTTTGTGGAGAATGCGCCCTGGGGTGCGACGGACTGACAGCTGTTCATACACACAGCCATTGGATAATTATGGATTCCATTCGGATGGAAATTACTCTGGTAGGACCTTCTCTGCAGGCCCTAACACGGGAACCTCGGCCCTCACACCGTCAACCGATGGGAGCCTGGTTTTAGGAGATGGCTAGATGAGAACCAACAAACAAAATAGTCAGGATACTCAACAGGCAAGAATGCTTTTGTGACAGTGCAAGATGTAACATGAGATGAGTTGGAGTTGTATTTACTTTGGACTATTATGAGGTTCACCAGATGGACTCTGTTAACAGAGCTTCTCACAACTTATTGCGATAGCATTTAGCCTCGATCCAGTGCCCATGAATCGCAACCCTGCCAACTTATGAGCATTCCCGAAGCACTAAGCATAATTCTCTCCTGGTGATTAGTGGACTTTAGACTGACCAGTCTAAATATCATTAGTGTTGCATATGCATTAGTATAGAGGGATATACTCTGTCCTCTGAACGGTTCTATCTATTCTATCTATCTGTTCTATTTCTATTTACAATGATCTGCATTCTAATATCATGTAATTATTTTGAGAAATTGCCTACTTGGTACATATTGAACATCTGACCGTCTTCGAAAGAGGGAGTCTTCCGTTTTCCTTCCCCAAGGTCTCTTTTGTTATTGCTAAAACTTTTGAGGAGTTTTTCTTGTCCATCTTGGCGATCAAGGGGTGAAATGGGGGCTTGTGAAGCCCCTCAGAGACTGTGATTATGGGATCTACTGTACAAATAAACTGGACCTCGAGCAGATGCGTGCTGCAGATAATTCCTCATCCTTCATGTCTGCGTCAACAGAAAGGCCTCTTCGCCCTGCCAGAGGGACACTACTTCATCGAGCCAGCACAGAGACCCAACGGTGGTCCTTTGGGCGCTCCAGAGCCTCACATAATCTATCCGCGAGTTACTCCAGAAGCCCACAGAACCAGACGGAGCCCAAAACACGAGGACACGCCTGGCCCCTGTGGAGTTAAAGGTGCGTTTGTCACTGTGTGTCTGCTAGCATGCAGGTGTTTGTCTGATTGCCAGCCATCACTTTTCCCATTCTTGGCCGGCGTCAGGAGCCAATGGTGTGACCGAAGGGATGTTTTCCATTACCCAGATGCTCCCAGTGATTCTGCCCGGGTGGAGGGGGAGAGGGAGGCGTGGGAACGGGAGCAGGACGAGGGGCCGTCTCCGTCCCGCTCCCGCCGCTCCGTCAGCAGGGAGAGGTGGGTGGAGACCATGGTGGTGGCCGACTCCAAGCTCATTGACTACCATGGCAGCGACAACGTGGAGTCCTACATCTTCACTATCATGAATATGGTGGGTGTGCCGTGGGGAAAGACACTATTTCAGTTTACGGTAATGGTAGCACGTTAGCTACCAGACCAGTTAGCTAGCTAGACTTGGAAGGAACAACTGCCTTTCAGATGAATGTGAATATAATATTAGAATATTAGAATCTAAATATTTTTAGATTTTGGCTATGTTAGGACAGTGGAACACAGTGGAACCCAGTGGAAACCTACTGTGTATATGACAATGTACAGCATAACTCGCTACGTTTACAATAACAATCCAGTTCAGTTCAGACAGACATTAGTGGTTCTAGTGTTGTGTACAGTAGGCTTTGGACTCTCAGCCGGAAGGTCATGGGTTCGAGCCCCAGAGTTGGCCTACCTGTAAGCATCCTTGAGCAAGATGCCTAACCCCTACCTGCTTCATGTAATAGCACCATGTAATTGTAACTCGCTTTGGATAAAAGCGTCTGCTAAATGACCTAATATTAATTGTAATCGTGTTGTAAAAAACTGTCCTATGCCCACAGGTGGCTAGCATCTTTCATGATGCCAGCATTGGGAATGCCATCCACATCATCCTGGTACGCCTCATCCTCCTGCATGGAGAAGAGGTAACGCTCAGGGAATTAGAGCTGTATGGAAGTATGAAGTGCTTTAGGCTCACGTGTCCACCAAAGCGTTTTTTTCACACAACGCTACAAACACCCTGGTCTTGTCGAATGTCACATATCGACTGATAAGTGTTAATCCTACGGCCTGTTGCAGAAAGGGCTGAAAATTGTTCACCATGCAGACACCACGCTGGGTAGCTTCTGTGCCTGGCAGAAAAACCTCAACCCCCAAAGTGACATGCACCCGGCTCACCATGACTTAGCTGTGTTGGTGACCAGGCAAGTCTCGCACACACACGCACACACACACACACACACACACACACACACACACACACACACGCACACAAACGTAGGCCATGGAAATCTAACACACACCGGCTGACTAATACGTCGTTTTACCTCCAGGAAAGACATCTGTGCAGGCATGAACCACCCCTGCGAGACTCTGGGTCTGTCCCACCTGTCTGGGATGTGCCAGCCGCACCGCAGCTGCAACATCAACGAGGACTCGGGCCTCCCCGTCGCATTCACCATCGCTCACGAGATAGGCCACAGGTGTGTAGTCACAGCCCGCCAGAGCCACGAGACGCTGTGTTGCCCGCCGCTCTGTGACCGTTGACCGTTGACCGTTGTGCTTGAACGCAGTTTTGGCATCCATCACGACGGCCAGGGCAATGACTGTGAGCTCAAAGGCAGACATCCCTTCATCATGTCCAGGCAGCTGATGTACGACAGCTCCCCGCTCACCTGGTCTCCCTGCTCCAAGGAATACATCACCCGTTTCCTCGAGTAAGGCTCGCGCTTCGTTCCAAACCAAGCGGCGTTGGTTCACGTTAAAGGTGAACTCCTCCATTGCGTTATCGCACAGAACGAACCACAGGTCTCCTCCCCTTCTCACTCTTTATGAGGTACAACCATTTTCCCCACCCCTGCGGTTCACTGGTAACAGCTGGGTCTAATCGGACACTGCAATGACCCTTCATTGCCACAGCTGACTGAACCAGCTGGTTCAGAGTTGGTCACTGTGTGCCAAGGTGCTTCACCAACACCCTAGGTCATACATAAAGGTAAAAATAATACAGAAAAACAGAAGCAAAAATCAGTAACAGGAGGGTAATGACAAACATGCACAAGTTTGAGATTTTCTTTTTTCTGAAATAATAATAATAATAAGTCCCACCTGTGTTCCAATGTTTCTTGTTTCAAGTTGCCATTTGTTTCTGTTGAGCTGTCAGTTAACTTGTCTTGTTATTCTTCTTTATCAGGCCTTCTTTTTCAGCTCTTTCAGTCTCTGACTAAGCCCGACCGTGGGCCTTTGTGTTCTGTCCTAGTCGTGGCTGGGGATTCTGTCTGGATGACCGCCCTTCCAAGAGGGACCTCACCACCCCATTGGCCCATCTGGGTGTCCGCTACACTCCACACCACCAGTGCCAACTCCAGTATGGACCCAATGCCACCTTCTGCCCTGAGGTCGATGTGAGTAGTACGGGCATAGACGCGCACACAGACAAAAGCCAGTGCACAGTACTACAGAATGCCCAAATATGCGGGTACCTCTGCTGGCTTGACTGGCGTTACTGTTTCAGAATGTTTGCCAGATCCTTTGGTGCTCGGTGAATGGCTCCTGTCGCTCCAAACTGGACTCACCGATAGACGGCACTCGCTGCGGGTCTGAGAAGGTATGCGCCGACCGCAGTGTTGTGTCTTGTCATTCCCGTTGGCCTGGAGGGAGTTAAAAGATATTGGCCCCAGACATGTGGCTGGGCTGAGAAGGCATTGTTAATCACTTACTTTTAACGCCATCACAAACTTTTTTGTATATATAATTACCCATTTTGTTTAGATTAATCATTGCTTGTCATAATGCAATAACATAATGCTATAACCTTGGTTATTGTAAATTCACCAACAGTGTAATAAACTTGAAAATTCCAGAATAGATTCCTAAGAAACTATATCTTACACTAAGTTTTCTATCATGAGTTCATGATTGTAGCATTAATATTACTTTAATTATTATTATTATTATTATTATTATTATTATTATTATTATCATCAATATTACCACTACCACTAAGTGTGTGCCTTCGCCCCTAGTGGTGTATCTCTGGAGAGTGTGTGATCGTGGGCAAACTGCCAGAGACGGTGAGTGGAGGCTGGGGACAGTGGAGCACCTGGTCCCACTGCTCCAGGACCTGTGGAGCTGGAGCTCAGTCGGCTGAGAGGGAGTGCAACAACCCCAAGTAAGAACTGACTCTAGATCTGTCGCATAAACCGTGTTCACGCTTTCAGACGGTGGCCAACAATAAACGGATCTTAAAATTCGGATCTTAAAGCTGCATTCATTAAGCATTTTAAATTAGCAATGGGTGTGCTATTCGATACACCCCGTGCCACCCTTAGTCGGTCTGATGTTAATACTTTCTCCTTTGTCTTGTGGCTACGCTCTACCTATGCAATATGCGGCAGCCAAACCTGCTTGTCTATCTGCCTGCCAAACAGTAACTGCCTCCAAGCAAACTGGCAAACAGGCAAACAGAGGGTTGGAAGCTGCTTAGCTGTGAGCTAGTTTACAAGTTGTCCGTAGGGCCCTCTATCGGTCAGCAAACTGATTACAGGAGGTTTAATGGTACCAACCATCTCCGTCGCCAGGTCATTTTTCCGGGGCTTCAGCCCCGAATGTTTTGACGGTAGCCCCGAATGTAATTTTAAATGTATGAAACACAAAGTTTAGGTGCAGTTCAAATATTTTCTGAGTGAATATGCAATAATGTTCATGCCACAGCCTGTCTCGCCGGTCTGCAAAGAGCGCGATAATATTGCCACATTTTGTTTAAAGTTCACGAGACGTGACATGACCTCACCCCAGCATTTACCAGCTTAGGCCCTATGCACTACGCCCGCGTACAGTATGTGCGTGTGAGGTTAGCTTTACTATATGTACCGTTAATTTGTGCATTGCGCACTGGTTCTGAGCGCATACGGCAAGTTATTTTACTTGTGGTAACACAGACGGCCCAGTGTCGAGAGTCACGGTCCGCCACACACACACTATCATATAGCTACGTCCCAAAGTACTGTATATAAAACAGTATCACGAAAAAACTATATGAAGTCACAATGTCAAGTGTAAAAAGTAACAATGACAATTTAACTGCCCAATTTATTTAGAAAGCTCTCTCTGCTTTTCCTCAGACCAGAGTTCGGGGGAAAATACTGCACTGGGGAGAGGAAGCGATATCGCACCTGCAACACTAATCCTTGTCTGAAGAACAAGCCCAGCTTCAGAGAAATGCTATGCAGTGAGTTTGACACCGTGCCCTACCAGAACGAACTCTACCAGTGGATTCCTGTGGCTTACAAATGTAAGCGGTCAAACCAACATTCATACAATTAGATACAACACATTGCTTACTAATGTAGTTGCTCTTGTGGTGAAGGTGTCAGAATCAGGGATTCTGCCTAAAATACAAGCTCTGCTTGGATAGTTGGACCATGTTATCCTAGAACTTTTAAACAATTAAACTGCAGAACAAAGTTTACTTTAATCGTATTAACGACGTGCCTCGTAATCAGAATGCCACAGTCGATCCACAAATTCAGATTCAACATTTCACACGCAGAATTTCAGATTTACAAATGGCATTTCATGAGAAAAATATAAAGTATTTATTTTTACAAATTGTTTAAAAATAAGAGCACATTTATTTAAATGCAAACTTAGGAGTCACGAGTAAGAAATTCTGTTTTTGTGGATAGCCAAACACATTTGTAAATCGTGGAATATTCGTGGATCGTAGTACTTGGTACAAATAGTTTGGAGACATTTTTCTCGTGACTTTACAGTAGTTTTGCTTTACCTTAGGCCTTATAGGAACATGGCCTGTCAGCAGGGGGCACCATTTAATAACAATGTTAATTTGCATTTCTAAACCGTTTTTAAAACTCAAAAAGTAAAAGAATTTTACTTTTTAAGTAAAAGAAGTAAAAGTAAAAGAAATTATCAAATAATTCTGGTTCCTCTTGCTTAATTTAGATTTTTATAGAATCTCATGACTTTCATTTTATGACCTGAAGGTCAAAAGGATAGGCCTTTATGCTATTATGTTCTTGTTGCTGTAGGGACTCTTGTCTTGCTCAAGAGCGCTTCAGGTGGATGCTTGGTGGAGTTGAACTTCCTTATGCACATTTCAATGACATGTACTGTACTTACCACGCGATCAAAGCTACCATGGCACTCGATGGCCTTCTCAGCCTATTAGCCACTGTAAAAGTAATTACAGTGGCTTCAGCTCCAATAGTACTTCATTGTATGTGAGCTGAATGCTCCATTAGCAGTCCCCGACACAGGTGGGCTTTATGGTATAAGCAGATGTTTACACACACAGACGTAATTTCTTTACTTTATATATAAACCCCCCACCCCCACCCCCCTATACACACCCAGTAAGTCCTTGTGAGCTCCACTGCCGACCAGTAAACCAGAATTTTTTGGAGAAGATGTTGGACGCTGTGACGGACGGGACCCCGTGCTTCATGAACAATAATTCCAGAAATATCTGTGTCAACGGAGTGTGCAAGGTAGTGTGGATGGGTAAGAGACAGCAGGGGGGGGCAGTAAGTTATCGCAGCAGGAGCTTTGCACTGCTGAAGCCATAGAGAAACAGAATTTGTTAACGTGTCCGTTCCACACTGCATGATGTATTACAATGCACGGCATCGTGTGTGTGTGTGTGTGTGTGTGTGTGTGTGTAT
>JAOEHI010000014.1:1541975-1561340 GCA_025447815.1 Percopsis transmontana
CATCACATTGTCAGTTAAACTCTGGGCTCTATATTTAAGAAGAGTTACGAAACAACTCCATGATATGATGATGATGTCAGTCCTCTTCCACAACCACTTTATGTGCCCAATAGTCTTCAATTGAATTGACGATCTAATTTTTCCTAAGCCCTTAGGTATGGCAAAGCGGGCCATAACGGCGCAGCAGAACCTCCACACCTCGTCGGTGGCGTACCGTACAGGGGAATGTACAGTAGAATGCCTGTTTGATCAATCTCACACCACACTGCACTGCGCCAGGGACAGGAAGTGAGGGGAAACATCCTGACATGGTCCGTAAACATCGGCGGGGTCTCAAGGTGAACCTCGTCCCCCGAGGGAAGAGAAGTGAAGAAGAGGTGCAGGAGGACAAAGGGAGAGAAAGATAACGTATAAGGGGAGACAAAAAGAAACAATGAATATGGAAGTCTCTGGGGTGGCAGAGCAATGTCACCCTCCCCTCTCACTCTGTATCTTATTTTGCTGACCTATACCAGAGGTTGGCAGAGATGAACACACAATCTCCCAGCGCCCCAAACACAGGGAATTGGATCACCCCTGGGTTGACCTCCTCATAGCAACGCCGCGCCTATCTGTGCCCTCTACTTTTGAGGGGGGTGGGCTGTCGGGGACAGGCGGTGACCCCCGCTTGGCCCCTGATCCACTGTTCCCCTGCCTCTTTGGCTGGTCAACATGACAACCTATACAACGGCCTGTCAAACAGATGATTGACATCAGCTCCTCCCCCAGCAAATTACCCAAAACCCAGACAGACAACATTATCTTGTCTCCCCATTTGCTCTCTTGTCACCCTCAACAAATTACACACAAAAACACACACACGCACGCACGCACACAGACACACGCATCTATTGTTGAATAATTAACACGAATAAGTTCAAGTCACATGTGGATTAAAGTCAATTACAGGTGAGTTTCTTTCAGTCCCGCAATCATCCAGGGCGCTTACTGGTGTGAGCTATATATGAGGGCCTCAACACAGGCTTTTCATTATCAAACACCTAACAGCTCCAACAGGTTATGGGAGCTAATAAATCAAAACAAATGAGCTGTATGTTACCGAGAGCTTCCCCAATCTGCTCGATCATTGTCACTTTTGAATTTGTGCCCCTTTCATGTTGCGTTTTATTTTGTTTTGTTTGGTGTCACCGCTAAACAGTCAGACCAGTGGGTTTACTGTGGCAGGGCAGTTTGATCACGCACTGCTCTACATAAGCCACAATGTCTGCCATGGGTTAGCCATGGAGCCCAGATTAGCATAATCACAGACAAGACGAAGACGGAGTTTAAATCACACACACAAAACAAAACATGTATTTGTGCTGTACACACACACACACACACACACAGTACATACATAAAGAGAGTGTCCCCGCTGTTAGAAAAAGAGCTACCGTACTCCCTGAATCAACAGCGGCCTAGATAAACACAATACACACGACACAAAAGATTTGTCCCAGGAAAATAACCCTCCATCTAACCATCACTGCACTTATCTACTCATAAACATAGGGATAAATCAATTCACTGAGAACCACACATTTTTTTTCTCTCATATGAAATTACAGCTGTGGGACCAAAGCTAGCATGATAGCATAGGTCAAATACACTAACCTCTCCTCTCCATGGCAACAGCCTACCTCTTTCAAAATAAATGCTCTCTGTCGTTTGCTGAAGTAATTGTGAGATGCTTTGCCATGACCCTTGAATGTGTGTGCGTTTATGCTTGTGTGTTTATGTGTGTGTGGGCCCGCGTGTGTATGTTTCACATGGTACAAGTATATCTATGTATACATTGTCATCTACGTATCGTGTGTGTGTGTGTGTGTGTGTGTGTGCGTGCGCACATTTATGTGATGACAACCCTGCTATCACAGTGTGTGTATTAGCATAGTAGCGTCTCACCACTTTGTTTTACTCTGACCTGTATAATCAGTGTCACATTAGCAACACAACAAATCAAACGCTGTGTATTTCACCCCTAGCAACCTTACGCACGCGCACACACACACCATAGCCCCCAGCTGGCTGCCATATTGTGTGAAACAAATGCTAATTAATATGATAACTAATACCTATTACACAACGTAGAGAGTTCCAACACCACTAATTTGATTTCTTTCATTCAAAGAAGAGAGGGAATAAATCCAGGGAAATTCATCTCGCTGTTCTTAACCACTAGCCGGCCATTTGATCAGTCTGTCTGACTACCTGTCTGTCCATCTAGCTATCTAGCACGGCAAATAAAAGAATGGCTTGTTATATTAATATATTGGATAGATTTACACGTTTGTTTTGTATCCATGTTTTATATTATATTATATTATGACCGTTAAGCTACATTTTGATTCAATATTCTGTAGACATTCAAGATATATATATATATATTTTAGGCATTATTTAAAACCAATGTAATAGATTAAGAAGAAATTGCATACATAATATTGATATATTACAGAATTTTATAGAATAACCATAATATAATTACAAATAAGATACATTTTCTTTGTCTTATTTACCTTTAAGCCATTTAGCTATTAGCCTACAAATATATACTTTTTCTAAAGTCTCAAGATTTTTGTTATTGATCATTTCCTTATTGATTGTTATGTTTGTTAAATATAAGTTAATCATTTCACATACATTGTAATCGGCTTGGTAGTAAGACTGAATGTAAGTGGATTTTAGAGTGAATTTAAGGCAAAGGCCCACTTGTTACACTTGATATGAATGCATTTTAAAATGAATTTAAAGCAACAAAAATATAACATTTAAGAAATTACTGTTCATATTACAGTGAAATCCACTGCTTTACTGTATATTTTGGGTCTGGTGAGATAAGTGCCAGTCAAAAATAAATAAACTTGACATACAGTACATAAATCATAAAACTGACACACACCTAAATCCAGTTCCACTTGTGATGTCGCATCATCTGCCTAGCTTCTACTGTAAACCCTTCAGTCACAAAAAAGGAGAGTAGAGAGGAAGGAAGGGGAGAGAGAGGAAAAAGGGGGACAGGAAGGAGAAGAGGTGGAGGCAGATGGGCGAAAAGAGAAGTGCGGAAAGGCACACGGGAAGAGGGGGCTGAAAGGGAGGAGAGCGAGGAGACGGAGAGACCGACTGAGTGGGGAGAAAGAGGCATACTTTTGGGGATCCAGCTGACATTGGCGGGTGAGTTTATGAGATGTGATGATTAGCGAAATCCTGCTAATCAATGACACATTCACGTTGGTTCCTGCTCTGTTGCTAACGCCTTGCTTAACACTAATTGGTCTATTCTCCGGTAAATAGGGAGATGCTGTCTCCCACTTCACTGGAACGACAGAGGAGCGTGCACACGTGGGCACGCACACATACGTGCACACATACATGATGACATACACACAGGTTTGTACATGCAATGCGTAATGGGAAACACAGGCACGCACACACACGCACACACACACACACACACACACGCGGGACCCAAGCTTCAATACACTTATACTGTACATCTGTTGCCCTGGAGTGTGTAGCATATTTTGGTAAAAGGTCAATTTGAGACTGATTCAATTTGAGAGTGGATGAGCTGGAGAGAATACGGCTCTGCCCATTCCAAAAATAAGGAGCGAATGGGATCCTAGAGTGGATCCAATCGGATGGCAAAGACGGGAATGGGGGAAAGAAGTCTTAAATTCAATTTCACTTTGTTGAGTGTTTAGATAATGTTTCCTAATGTAATGTGGTGGCTGCCGTGGTGAGACGCACAGTGTAGCTGCAGCGCCCCCTATGGCCCAGGCAGGACGCCGCCTGTCCAGTAGGCAGGGTGGTCTCACTCCATCTGGCCGCGTAGGTAGATTAGGCTCGCACCTGGATTCAAGTGGGACGTCTGACGTCTGATAAACCTGGTGTTTCCCCCCCAACAACATGGGACATTTCTAGTGTGTTGCATTGAAAACAATCATGGATATGTTGACATATTGTAGTTATATGTCATATTATTACCACACAAGATGCTAACTAATAACAACAGCGAAAAAAGTGCAATAATAATTATATTAATAATAACAAGGAAAACAACAGCATAGATTCGTGTAGTATACAATGGGGATATAAATATGGATTCATTCTGCAGATAATCCAGTATTTGTCACACATAAAAGTGCTCCCTCTACCACTCACACACACACGCACACGAGCAGGGGTCATTGCAGGGTGTATTCCTCTCTGGGTGAGTGCTGGCTGTGAGCGGCGCTTTGCGCTGGAGAGTAGGACAAGAGGAGGTCTCGCTCCACTACGTGACTGTTACTACCTAAATATTAGTGCAGGGACCCTCTCACAGCATGCGCACGTCTGCACGTTAATGCGCACGGCCGCGTAATTACGGACGGACGAGAGGCTGTTCCTGGTAAATACAGATGCAATTATTCTTTTAACCTGTTAGATTGTCTGTCCCAGTGAACACACAGAAGGACAGACCTGGTAGAATTTGCATTCGCAATACAAACCATTTTTTAAAAGGGAATTTTGGTGGTCTGGACTTTTTCCATTTCATTCATTTTTCATCATCAGAAAATTACAAATTGAAATGGGTTTTATGTGTGAGTTATGTGTGCACATAAATAAATGTAGAAATGCAAAAAATAACCAATTAAATACTGAATCATTAATTTAATTGAGATATTTTCTGATTTAACTGTTGACCACTATATCAATAATTACTGTTTTCTGCTTTAATTTTGGTTGGTTAAAAGCCAACAGTATGGCAATGTCGGCAAATATACATGTACTGTATTATATGAGATACAGTATAATGTGTATACAGTATCAATATATATTTACAAGTGAGACTGGAATATATTAATGCCCTGATAAAGCTACATTAAAAAAGCACCACAGTAATGTTTCCACATAAACTGAATCAAGAGGTCAAGGATGGCTGAATGTGTTTTGGAAAAATGTCTGACTCTCTCTCTCCCATTCTCTTCCACAAACACAGGCTTATAACTGTTATCAGCTGAGATCACCAGCTCAGCAGATCTCAACCGCATGTCACCTACGATAACTCAACACACACACACACACACACACACACACACAGTCCTGCGTGTCAATGGCACGTTGAGGGTTTTGGCACTAATGACCAGTGTAGAGATAAGAGAAGAGAGGTTAATGTGTAGCTGTGGGCGATCTAGATAAGACCTATTCCCTCTAAAGCTCGAGGACAATGAGGAGGAGAGAGCAAGACAGAGAGAGACGGGTGGGAGAAAAACTGAAATTTTACACAGATCAATACAGGCCGTGAACAGCGGTGTGGGAGAACATCCTTTATAACAGGCGTGTACAGTATGCACAGTGCTGCTTGACTCTTGGCTCCGTGGGGATTCATGTCTGATTAAAAGACTATTCATGTGAGATGAACTCTATAGTATGAAGTACTAGTATGCAGTACACATACATACACACACATAGGGTCCTAAGCACATGCAGATAGCAGCCCGCAGCCACAGCCTTTCACGGGCCGCGAGCGAACGGGTTATCGGACCTGTTCAACACACCGTCAGAATATATGACCCTGTCCGGGGCACAAAAGCACCTTTGTTTGGACACTCTCTTTGTGCTGGGCAGTATGTGTTTGTACATATGTATGAAACGCCACACGGAAAAAAGCATGGGTGTGTGAATTTTGCCCTTCGTGTGTGTGTGTGTGTGTGTGTGTGTGTGTGTGTGTGTGTGTGTGTGTAAGCCATCGGGTGAAAGAATTTGCATCTCACATCTCACCTCTCGGCTTCAACCAGGTAATTATACACAACCGGCCATACACTCCTATCATGCATGCTTGCATACACATACAGGTACACCCCCCCAAACGCACGCACGTACACACACACACACACACACACACACACACACACACACACATTCATCCCTGGGAGTGAAAGTAAAATTAAATGGCTGGCCCCCTGTCTGCGTGGCCGGCTGGGTCGGCTGACATTTGGACACTTGTCAATCATCTCTTTCAATAGCCCAGCGGCGGGAAAAACGGAGTCGGGGGGTCAGCGACTCTGTGTATCACCATGGCAACAACTGCACTGAAGTTCATAGCCCGCTGGGACTGTAGCTCTTAGTGTGTATGTGTGTTTCAGCGGCTGTCTCTGTGTGTGTGTGTGTGTCACTTCTATGACTGTCTGTGTGTCTGTGTGTGTGTGTGTGTTTGTGTGTCCAATTGTTCTCTACCAGCCAGGGGCAAATACTCCTCCCATCTTACCCCTTTAACTCTCACCTTGACACAAGCGTTTTTAGCCCCGGCTTCCCTCCCCCTTCCGCTCCTCTACTCCAACCCTGGGGAGCGGGACCTTGCAGGAAATACAGCGTCCAAAAAAGAGCACTTAACCTTCCGCCCCCTTGGCCCGTCGCCTCTCCCACAGCCTCAGTCCATTTCACCGCACTTTAGTTCCTACCCTCACCTCGTCTCCGGGCTTCCGCCATTATTTCCTGGTCCAGAAATCCTTGTGCCGCCACCTGTCTGGCGCTCACCTAGACCCGCCGTCGTCCTCCAGTCTTGTACTGGGAGGGCGGGGGTGAGTCCCAATTATCGCACCTTGAGGTTCCCGTGGACCCGCATCCAGCCAGGAGCTAGACCACAACCACAACCTACCCATTTACAACAAGCAAACTAAGTAGAGCCGTGCCGCCGGTGGGCTGTTTACGTGGGATAAATACAGAGGATAATTTGTTTGCTCGGTCGGGGAAAATAGCTCAGATTGAGGTTGGGAGGCCCATCTACTGACCTGTTTACCAAACACTTATCACAGAGAGCCTCGCAAGCATCGCTTATGGCTCCTGGAAAAGTCTGGACGAGCGGCAGCGTGGACAACTCCACTGAGACGGTTAAAGTAGATGGTTCGCTACGTGTGTGCGTGTGAGTGTGTTAGCATCCGGTGACAGCGTTACGAGTTAAATCTGCTGATAATGGCTGTTTGATGTGGATTAACATGCTCCATTACCCCCAATGTACCAACACTGCCAGGATCATTACAGAGCGCATACATACTCTCCCAGACAGATACACATGCCATGGCATAGGCCACTGAAACACCACTGCATCCAGCACCCCCCCCCCCTTTACATACAGACAAACACACACACAGACAAACTCTTCCATCCAACATTCCCTCTCAGCCCCATCAATGTACAAGGCCTGTCTGGAAGGGTGTAATTCCGGAGGATAATTCATGGATAATTTTGGGATAATCTCCAGCCAGTGATTCGGAGCACTGCCACCCAGTTTGCCCACAGGCTGATTATCAGGCTGGGAGCGCCAGCCTCTCCTACTGACCAACGGAGCCAGCAGCCACTCTGCTGCATACACACAAACAAACAAACAAACAAACACAAGTACCTCCTAAGCACTCACGTGCAAATGGAATATATAGACTGATGTAAATACACAACACACAAATTAAACTCATGCTTACACACATATATAAACATGTAGATAAACACAATAAACACAGTATATACATAACAACACAATTATATATGCATATGCACAATGCACGTACGCACACATACATAGGCTACATACACGAGCACTGAAGGTTTTGGCAAGGTACGATTGCCATCTGGTGGTAGAAAGAAATGTTCCAATCGGATCATTATACCGATAAGAAATAACAGTTTTATTTATATTAGCCTACAAATTCAGAAGTATATATATATATATATATATATATATATATAAGTATATATTATTTTCAGTAAAATGCAAAGTCAGTTTAGTTTAGACATCACGCCGCTTATTTTATATAATTTCCCTCCGCAAAAAGCGTTTGTCAGGACAGGGCCTCATTACAGACAAATTTAGGAACTGCTTGTCCTATCTTAACTTAAGTTTTAAAGATATGATTTTTTTCTGTCTTCCTGCCCTTAAGCAATTCAAAACGCATGGCTATGTCCGATCCTACTTCAGAACTCCTCTTATCTTAAGAAATCCTAACTATAACTGTAAATTCAAATTTTCAATCGGCAGTCGTCCTGTATGCTTGGAATGTACGCGAGACTGCCTATATATTTAATTAGAATGTAGGCGTACCTTCTCTAACTGCTATTATGGACAAGTCGATCAAGTTAAAAATGAATCGTCTTGGCAGTCGATATACACAACATGGTCCAGGAAATTTAAAGCGTCATCATTCGGATTAAATATCATAATATTTCCGTGTTCATGTTCCTCGTCCATATTGCCATACAGACCTAACAAGAGTGCTGCTGCCATTTTTGGAAGTTATTTTGAATTTAGCCATCTTAATTTAGTATCCTAATTTAGAAAGTCCCTAAGTTAGGACTGTAGCCTAATAGAGCAAATTCTGTAATAGCTAAATTCCTATCCTAAAATAAAATGGGATTTTTTTCCTAAATGCAGTTAGGTTAACATGTTTCTGTAATACCAAAAATCCTAAAATTCATCCTAAACTGAGATAATTTCAGACAGTTTCTGTAATGACACACCCGTTTGTTATACTCAATATCTTGCAAGAATACAACAAACATTATAAAAAACAGTAGCCTACAACTTACACATTTTATATTATAAGAAAGTGAAAGGCGTTTAGTTAGAACAACGAAGTAGGTACTAGCCTACTTCGTTGTTCTAACTAAACGCCTTGCCAATCCCTTCCTGGAACTGGAGGGATTTAGCCTAAAAATGTTGTGTTAAGGACGGTTTCATATGTTGACCAACACTGACATCTAGCGACAAAACCAGAGACATCCCCCGTGTAAATACCGGAATTAGATACCCCAGCTCCACCCTCTCATAGAGCGTATATTGATGTCTTGGCAGGCTTTAAAAAAGGAGCTAAAGATGACTGGAATTTGCAGCACCAAGTCGTATAGCTATTAAGCCAACTAAAACAAAGTTTTATTCGTCAATGTATTTATTTATTAGGCTGTAGGCCTACACAATTTTTGGATTAATCAGACTTTCAGTGAGCTATTTTACCGTAGGCTAAAGATTAAAGTGGATTGTAGATGACTAGTCATGTAGATTAAATCTCACACACATTTCTCATAAGCATATGGTAGGAAAAACCTCATTCAAGAAGTCGAAGTCTACACAGATACACCCCCCCAAATCGTTGTCATAGCAGGCTTACTTACAACTGGCTGTAGAGTTTCTTGTTTTCTGTTCTAAGTATGTCCCATAGTGTTAGTTCCAGTCAGGTGGCAATATTCCCGGGTTACTCTGCCTTCACATAATGGATCTTGACGAGATTGATAGATCCACTCAGGAGGCGTTGTTTTCCCATTTAGCATCGGCGTGTAGCCGTCCAATATGATCTACTTATCCCTTACGTCCTAGATCGTAGCGGCCGCCAGGGGTCTATTTAGTTTGACAACGATGAACACAGAAACTCACTTCTTGGCGAAACACAGCGAGCGTCACGACTGACGACGAAAAGTTGAAGACAATACATTAAGTCCGACGCGTAAAGTTGAAGACAATACATTAAGTCCGACGCGTAAAGTAGTGTTCCTCGCTATTAGGCTACTCCCCGAAGTCCACGCAGTTTCATATGACTGTTGTTTTCTTCTCTCGCTTCCACGCGGTTGTTAGCTAGACTTCCCTGCTGCTCCCGTGCTCTGCTTGTCTGGATTTGACCACTCCAATTTATTCAGCTCCAGTCGCCAAGAGCATCGCAGACAATTGAACCGTGTAATCTATTCCTTTTTACTACACTCTAACCCATATCCCCCCCTCTCCATCCAAACCCCCATCACCTGTAGGTGTACTCATACCATTTCCCGCCCCCCCCCCCATCTGTCTATCACACCCATTCCCCTCATTTTCACCTTCCTCAGTCCCAGTCAGTGATCAGTGCTCCCACTTCTAGCCCTCTAACAAGACCCCTACCTCTGTCCACCATGACCAATTCTCACCCTGAACCCCCTCTCAGGTTGTACTCCTCCTCTCCTCCCTGCACTCTCCATCTCTGTTGCTGCCCATCCTCCTTATATACTCTCAGCCTTCGCTCTGCTTTCTCCCCATCTCCAGCGGCATGAATATATTATTATCCACACAATGGAGCCCTGCTTATTGTTTATGAATTACCAGCCTTGCGGCCAAACAAAGCCTATTTTCATAAGAAACCTCCATTTCATTTCAGCTCCAATTAGATTGGGGGCTAAAGAATAGGAGTCCTCAGGCCTCAGCCCCTAAGGATGGCAGGTCCATTCAGCTTCATTCAATGGGGCCTTATTGCTTCCCCATACAAAAGAGCACGTGGACGGGCTTTCAGACTGAAACACCGACCAAAAAATGACTGGGAGACAGTGCTGTACAATAACAAATCTTTAAAGAAAGGACACAGAGTGCTTATCCTTCCATCCATCAATTCATCCCTCACTCCTGGCTTTCTTCTTCGCCGCTGTTTGTATATTGTAAGACCTGGACATTAATGACAGACAGTTGAAAGAGAAAAGGAAGTGAAAGAAAGAGGGAAAGAAAGAAGGAAAGAAAGGGAGCAGCTCAGTATTTCACAATACATGTCAAGTCTAAATGATCACTGGCTGCTGAATAGTGAGTTGTGTGTGTGTGTGTGTGTGAGTGAGTACAGCTGATTGATTCTCCGCTTTGAAAAGCGAGAAAAAAAGGGTGAACGAAATAGAGAGGAAGACCTTGATGCTTATTCTGAGCTCCACAATAGTCTTGGCGGAGGAGAGGAGGGGTTCTGAGTCGCACTGTGGAGCCCCCACCGTGACAGGCTGTCACTCCATCCCGTTGGGGAGAATGAGTGTGATTGACTGGAGGCAGGGCGGTGCGGGTCAGGACCCTGATGAAGCACTGTCTCCTCATCACTTCCACTTCCTTCCTGCCTCGCCGGATACTTGAAAGGACAGAACAAATCAAGTGACAAAGAGACGCCGCACAGGTGATCTCACTTTCCATTTAGTGTATATGGGCTTTTATCCAAGTCAACTCACAGTAGGTATAGGCTACTTACTGTACGTCAAACCATAAAAGAAGCAGGTACAAGCATCTTGCTCAAAGGGGGTCCATGTTGGGGATTGAAACCAAGACCTTTCAGCAGGGATATGACCTCCACCTTTTGACTAGTGACTAAAAAGTTATTATTACAAAGAAAATACTGAAACATTTATGAAACAATTTTTGTTTCAAAGTCTTGAATTATTCTCAAATGTAGTCCTACATTCATTTATTATTCTTGGCTTTAATTTAGATGAATCTAATTTTAAGTCTAAATGTGATAATATGCGATAGGGATAATACAATTTAGATATAAATAAATATGATATTTCATTTTGAAGCCCTCTGCAGCCCTGAGATGCTATTAGGATACACCTACAGTACAGCACACACCTGCGGACATGTGGGCAATTGGTTAATCTTATTCATGGCCAAACATAAGTACTTCCTGAGTGGCACGACAGATCTGCTTCAGCTGAAAGACAGTTAGAAAATCAAGACTTATGTCTCAGCGGCAGGAGAGTCTGTACTTGGGCGCTCCACTGTACTGCCGATAACAACGAGGCAAATCGAATTCCTGTCTGAGAAGTATGGGATTTGTGACTTGACTGAACTGCTGGATTGGTGTCTTCAGGTTGCTGACAGGCCAAGCTGCTCTGAGCTGTTGGAGCACATATATTTCTCCAGTGATCACATCCCAGCCACTTTCATCCCAGAGCTCCAGACGATGATCCAGAAGGATACTGTGTTCAACAACCAGTTTTCAGCAGGAGATACGACCTCAGATAACAGTTAGGATTCTGACAACTTCCTACCAAGTGGATGAGGAGCAGCAGGAGATGGGTGAGGAGAAGGCAATGAAGAAAAATAAAGAAAACAAGGGAATTAAAGGTGCCTTCAGCAGAACATTCAAGGGCATAAAATGCATCTTCACCAGACGGCAGTCTCTCTCCAGAGGACAAGCCCAGGCAGACTGCAAATAAAGAAACCTTACAGATGTATGGGCCACTTGAAGAGACAAGAAACTCCAAGCAGAATGTGCCTGACGCCTAGAACTCTCCAGGAGAATGTGGCTGAGATCCCTAGAACTCCCCAGGAGAATGTGGCTGAGGAACCTAGAACTCCCCAGGAGAATGTGGCTGAGCAACCTAGAACTCCCCAGGAGAATGTGGCTGAGATCCCTAGAACTCTCCAGGAGAATGTGGCTGAGATCCCTAGAACTCCCCAGGAGAATGTGCCTGAGGAACCTAGAACTCCCCAGGAGAGTGTGGCTGAGATACCTAGAACTCCCCAGGAGAGTGTGGCTGTGGAGCTTAAAACTGCCGATGAGAATGTGGCTGAGGACATAAAGATTACGGAAGTAGAAAATAATCAATTGGTGTGTGTATGTCATTGTGGCTGTGGCTGTGGTTGGGTTATGTATCATCTCGGTAGCTGCTGCAATGGGGAGTCAACTGTAATGGGTTAGGCATTACTGTCACCTTGTGTGCATCATCTTCCTAATCTTCCACTCCAGTGCAAAGCCGTAAATAAAGAAAGTTTGGACAACTCAACAATAGGCACCATTTTGTTACCCAAGGTCAAACAGCTATACAATGTAATCCTATAGGGCAAGCAAAGTACAGTGCTTGTTTTCACCACTGACAGGTTCATAAATGTTATTATATGTGTCTGACAACACGGAAAGAATCTCTACAGAGATACTAACTTTTCTGTTTACCTAAATAACTGTATAAAATGACTGTACTCTCAGTGTTATCTTTCTCTTCTTCCGTTCTCTGACGTAGCTCCCCATTCAGTGCCTGTTGGCTGTTACATGGTGAGCTCTGTTGAAAACACTTGGCATATGCATGCCTGGCATATGTAAGCTACTGAATGTAGAAACAATGCATAATAAGATAATATAATGCTTCAATATGATTCCCACATGTATGTCAAGCAAGCAGTGTGTGGGAAAAAGTAATAAACTAGTATTTATTATTAGCATACATTTAAAATTTGAATACATTTGAATAAATTCAAACATGGTATTTAGCCTAATTACCATCGGCACAATCACATTTGAAATATTCACATTTTGTTACAATACAAATTGCCCATCCCTGCTGATAAATACTGATAAATACTGTAGAATCAACTATATAAACCATAAGTGCAATGTAATGTGATGGATCAGGTGGGTAACAAGATGGCACATGTGAGTGATATGACAGACCCTGAACCAATCATAGGGCCTACCAGTTGAAACCCAGTTATCCTCTCTTTATTTATGGCTTTGCTCTAGTGGAGACAGGCCTGCACCCTTGTGGCACGTCTGACCTTGTGCAGCACTTGTTTGCACTAATATTCCACATACTCGATTGGTTTTGATAAGCTATGAAAAGCAGTTACTTCAGCCCTATAGAATGCTACTGACAGAACCACTGAGCCATGGAAGAAGAAAAAAAGGACAGTCTCAAAGGGCTGCACAGGTCCACATTTCACATGGAAACAATGCAATGAACATTGTCAGCCAGCGTATGTTTGTGGTTTCTCTCCCTTGAACTACAGAGGCACAAAAAAGATGCATTCTGGGAGGGAGAGACAAACAAATGCTGTGATGTACTGTAGATCATTCAAAATAAGCTTTTTTAATGAGATACCTTTTTTCCCTAATGAGTATTTATTGCTTCTTTTAAACTTCCGTTATCGGCCTAATTTGTTAGTTCACTACATTTAAAACAGCAAGAACTGCAAAATAGCTAGCATGAGAATATTTATATTTAGCCTATATAGGGTGGTGACTTAAACAGTACCCTTCAACTTAACTGCAACACTACAAATAATTCACAAAATGACCAGAGTTGTGAGCACATCTTTTTTAATTATATGACCATTTTTACATTACTGTATATTCTTAGTAGAAATGTGAAAGTGTCATTTTACTTACCCAACAGCTGCAAGTAACACAATAGACAGTTACAGGATCATGGTCATGGTCACTCTGAACCCAAATTTATCAGCCATGGGTAGGGAAAGAAGAATGACCTAATGCACAAATTTCACCTTTACTCATTCTGCCCGCACGTACACACCAACATACAGTGACACCACAACACGGTTGAGGTGTTTGCTGCCTTCCCACCAGGCCTCAATCAAAGAATCAATTATATTATTGTATTGATATACTGTAGCGTTCTTTTTGAGGTCAAGGGTCAAAAACGTTGTAGTTACCTAGAATTTTGATCAGGTGTTCCTGTTCATTAGTAAGATTCCCTGATTAGTGAGCATTTGCCAGCAGTTGGCTTGGCAGTGTGGAGCCCAACAAGGTCACCGCCCTGGTCTGGGCTTTATCTGGTGCAATCTGCATCAGGGGATGAATCAGAATTGTGCCTTTGTGTCTACACAGGAATATTCAACAAGAGACAATAGGCGACTGTGCTCATGACTAATGAGTGGACAAGGTGAGAGCCGCAGTGAAAAGGTTGACATCTGTGTGATTCAGCCAACTGCGGCAGAATAGGATCATTACCTTGCAAAGCATATCACTATTATCAAGGAACACAATAGTTTTCAATGGGCCTGTCACTGTGATGAGAGGTGACATAGCCGTGCACGCATCTCGGCAACAGAGAAGCCATCAGTAATATCACTGTCATAACTATCTTGTGCATGCCTGCACTTACAGGTAAGAATCATATTATATTTCTCAGCTCTTTGAATCAGAATATCTATGCACTTCTAACCCATATGGCTGGTTTAGGGTATAAGGCATACTTAAGCCATGTTATATGTTAATTTCATTTAACTAAAAAAGCTTCCATAGTTAAGCAGTCTAAGTAGGTACACATTATTTCTTACTTCTAAGTGTTTTAAAGGCCACATATCATTTCATTTTCCATTTTGTCATTTTGTAGACTTTTGTCCCATCTAGCTGAACATTCTGTTTCTGACAACACAACTAAAACTGGAAAAAAACATTAAAGGACCTTTAATGGCTACACATTACTTCAGACTAATTTAGCTGCACATTGGAGTCATTGTCCTAAAAACACATTTATTTCTCACAAAGGGTTAAAAGGCTCATCAGTCCGCAGTATATACATCATACAGTACAAGTTGATTATCTACAATTCCCTCAGGACACCCTGTAAATATAGAAGGTCAAGCATACGCCAACAACGACAACAGCAATGGCCATGGAAATTAGTCAGGAGAGACAAGTTTACCTGGAGCAAGCTAAGGCTCACAACTAGGCTAAAACAAAACATTAAGCCTGGACCAGGGAAAGCCAGAAGATTAAGCAAATTAAAGAAATCAAATAAAAATCTTAAATAATATAATACAAGTTGTGAAATTATGAGGTTCCAGTTCATACTTGCCAAATGCATCATAACCATTAATGCTATTGGAGTACCACTGAAGTAACATTAGTGAAAATATTGCTTGTTCAACATTTGTAAACAGCGATGAGATGAGTTTTCTCCCAGTACTGTGTCTCATCCTGAGACATCCTGAGCAGAGTCATGGAGGCTAATGGGGATACCGTAGGACCAGGCAGTGGCACAGCTTGTGACCTCCTCTTTTTTTCTTGTGTTTGAGGGATGCCTACAAGAAATGGGATGATCCAGCCTGTTCCAACACCAGCGACTCTACTCTCTCTCTCCTCCAGAGGGGTGCTGTTGGCTAAAACACACCACTCAGTATGCACAATACATGCCACAGATGCACACACTTGTGCTTTGTCCACACACATACACACAGCAAGTGAACCCTCATGTTGTGTCTATATGTACAGCAACACATGTACGCAATTCTGCGTTTGTCCCACAATCCAGAACATACACAGGGCCTCACATTAAGGCACTTGAGCTTCACAAGTTGGTTTCATCCCATGTTGAGTCGTTCATGCTCTTCAACACCCTCCTCACAACCTTTTCCAGATCCTTTCGAGCTCGCTGTTCTTCTTCCAACGATCTCTTCATCTTCTTATTGTCCTGTCACAGGAATAATGGTGGTGTCTTTAAGATTACACACTATGTTAGCTTAAAACAAGAAGCCAGTACCATCAACCAGAAAAAGAGGAAAATAGTCTGTGAGTAACTATGTTTACCAAAAAGCATTACATAACAATTTACCTGTTTCAGCTCTTGAACCTCATCCCTCAGGGCATAAACCACATCCACAAGACTCCTTTAAATATAGAAGAAAAAAAAGTTTCAAATGAAATAAAATACAGTCTTGTCAATTTCAGCCAGAATAAATGACATCATTCAAGGGAGGACTACATAAGGCACGTTGTTCTGCAATGTTGACGCTCCTTCAAAGCGGGGGCTGACAGGGAACTGTGTATCAGAATATAAAGAAACTAAGGAGGTGGCTTGTAATCTTACTTCTCTTCCACTGCAGCTTGTCCGTTGCGACTGGGATCTTCAACTAGAACCCTCTCCTCTCCCGGAATGATCACCTGGAGGCCTGTGTCTTTCCGCTGCCCTATTTCAAAATAACAGGCCCTCTGTTAGAGATCGGTACTTTGCTTGATGTAAACCTTCAGTAAGGTAAACAAGAACCCATCACCTTCAGGAAAAGACTGTAAATCATTCTTGATTGGAGAGATGGACAAAAACCAAAGAGAGGATCACCAGACTTTGGAGAGCTAGATAGTTAGCCATGCTCAGAAAGGACACCAGAGACAACGAAAGACAGAGGAAAGTTAAAAGTAAATTGGAAAAGGTCCATACATATCCATTCCCCCATACAAACAGACAAGATGGACAAACAACTTTAACTCTTTTAAACTCTTTTTGTCACTTTCCCCATAAATGAACAGACATTTCTGACAAATCACCAGAATGCCAGGGTCTACCAAATGACAAATTTATTCAAAACTCATAATACAGCGTTTGGGACTCCTTTTTTTTAAACTTCAGCAGCATAGAACAAAGTACTGTGAAGGCGCTGTTCGTAGATAACACATGGTCACATTTGTGAATTGGATACAGCATTAGAGCACACAGGACGATGTTGGTCAAAGACAGTTAAGCCTCTTCACCCTGCCTGTCCTGTTGTTGAATTCAATTTCTCCACAGAATACACCTGTCACAAATGTATAGCACATGACAAGGACAGTCATATTCCTAGATCAAATACTCATAATGTCTTGTTTGTTTTTTTTTGCTCCCTGACAACAAATATTTACAGTAATGGGAGACTCTGTGCTCTTTACATTTCAAGTACACCCTGACAGTATTCTGAGATTGAATGTAGTAGTTCACATGGAAATTATGCTGGATAACCAGTCTCTCTTTTTTGAACACTCCCAGAACACTGATGAGCGTTTACACTACAGATAAGCACTTACTTTACAGTAACACTGAAATACTTAAGTCTACCTGTAGCACTATATCATACACGCTCTAGGCAGACAACAGAATACAGAATTGATCAGATTCTCTCAGACCCGGCCCACCCATTACACAATTGTGCAAAATAATTGAACCACTTTGTTATAGTTTCAGTGTAAACCTCGATATAGTTCAATGAAGAAAAAAAACAAAACAATATCCCAGGGGCCATTTGTAATTGCTTTGTAAACATCAAAATAAATAAAAATGTAAAAAAAGAGCCAGTATACAAAATAATAAATAGAAAGAAGATCACAAATATGTTAATAACATAGTGTAACATTCCATATATGTCTGGCTTCCCGAGGAGATTATTTCTGAATGAATGGCAAACTGTGGTCCTTATACCTTAAACTGGAAAAATACATCTTCATAAAAATAGTTATTAATGAAGGGAAAGGCATGGGAATGGTAGCGTGCTACAGCCGCTAGGCTATAGCATGTCTGCTAGTGCTGTTGGTTTATCTTAAGGGTACAGTAACCTGGTTGACTTAATTATTCCCTAGACAAGTGTTGCAGGCTACCTCTGCCCCCAGTAGTGACGAACCTTTATTTTAATCAATTTTCTAATGAACTCAGCCAAGGATAATGCATCACAATTGACCAAAGATCCATTTCCGTGTAATAGACATTATTTTTAAAATGAATGCTTTATCTTTTTGACATGGGATATCTGATCTACTGATCTAAGATGAGCAAATCAGGACAGACTCTAATGTTGCAAGTCTTAAAAGGGATTGGGAAGCTATTTAATGAAACATAATGCATGAATTTTCTGACCATATTCAAATAACTACCTTTTATTCAGTCTATTGAAACTAGACTTGCACATTTATTAACAATCTAACTTTTAATTCATCCATTAGCAGCTACATAAGACAGCATCCAGAGTCAAGTCTGACCTAAGTCATGCATTGTGCCAAATGCAAAACTACTTTGGGCTGGTCAAAGGGAATGCATTATGAAAAACAAGTAAAAAAAAGCAACATAGAATGTAGATAGATGTTAAAGGGACAATATTACATTTGCATGCTGCTATATTATCTGACAGCAGGGACATATTTGTGTGTGTGTATGTGTGTGTGTGTGTGTGTGTGTGTGTCAGCATGTACCTGTGCTATTTTCATACAGACATACTCTAAAAACAGACATACTGGGGAGTAGCAGTCTATCAGAATAAACTCCTTCCTGAATCACATCTGAATATCAGACAGGAAAAGCTTTGCCTCCAACCCTACATTGGACCCCCCATCCTACATTGGACCCCCCCATCCGACTAACATTCCTGTACACCGCTAAGAGAGTCCCCACATTTAAGGTCAAACGAGGGGAGCGGCCACATTCAAGATAAATAAACAAACATTACCACACACTTACTGCATGACAACTACGGAAAGAGAGGAGGCACATAAAAAGGGGTAAGTGGTCAAGGCAACAGGGAGATACATTTTAACAAACAAACATTTGAAGATTAAAAAAACAAAATCAATAAATAAGTAACAGAATGGATGGTAAAAAATAATGAAATAGAAAATAAATTACATAAATAAAAAAAACTAAATAAACAAACCAAACACTAAAAGCTAGGTTGTTTCACGACACCGAAGGTTAAGAGGTAAAGCGCGCTGTGCTTTGCGTGGCTTTAGTTCTGGTGAGAGATGCAGCTCTTACGCGACACTGAGCCCATCCTGTAACTGTGGGTGGTCCAGATGGAGTCATAGTCCGAGTCTTCCGAAAGGTCGGAGGTCACCTCCGGCCGCGACACGCTGCTACGGCGGCCCGGGGAGTCTGCGCAGGGCCGGTCCGCGTCGGCCAGTACGTGGTTATGCATCAGGTCGGTGCCCTGCCAGGCTGGTCGGGAGCGGTGGAGACGCGTGTGTGTGCGTGTGTGAGTTGGGGGGGGGGGGGGGGGTGTTTTGGGGTATGGGTGCGGTGTGGGCAAGTGGAGGAAGGGTAACATTTGGAAGGGTG
>JAOEHI010000014.1:1561440-1655425 GCA_025447815.1 Percopsis transmontana
CAGGAAGGGGGTGGGGGGGTCAAATGGGGGGTCAAGGCGTTTTTTGGGAGGTCTTGAGACCCCCCAAGACCCCTCCGGCACCGCCGCTGTGCCAAAGTAATACCACATTGACGAATTATTATGTGTCATGTGTTCATACATGGCAGTGACTGGATTATCTGCTATTCTCCCATAATCTCGATATGTTTTCATCCGCGTCTGAGAGGAAAAAATATATTCAGAAACATAATCAGAAACCACACAAACTAGCCAACAAGGGATAATCAGACATACTTTATAGTGCTATTATTACCATTATACCTTGCAGAAAACAATATATGCCTAGATTTTAGACTTTGTATTTAGTGTAATCACCTGTATTATGGATTTTATTTTCAAGGTCATGAATGGATGAGCCTGAAGTTCCACACACAACAGGTTCCACAAACCATCCAAATTATAGATACAGATCTGAGGATTTGAAAGATGTGCTGTGCTAAGATAGTGAACAAAAGAGGCCCTGACCAAAAATATTTATGACACCTGATATGTGTACACAGTGACATGTAGGTACATGCAAATGTAAAACTCCTCTATTTTTGTTCACGAATACGAGCTGCTACAGGATGCACTGTGTATCCTTCTATCATTTTCAACTGATCCAGAAATACATAACATCATCAGGGCATGGCAATGATGCACTCAACCGCTCCTCTTCTGAAGTCTCACCTATCAGGTGTTAAAGGCAACCCCTTTAGCACCTGATAGGTCTGTGATTCTGCCTGCCTGGAGCTAGATGTAAACTGTTTCATCAGCAGTAACGCCTGTCCTCTTTCCATGCAGAGCTTTATTTTTTTCTCTACTCTCATTTCTGGGCCTAAAATCAGGTTAACGTTAAGGAGCTTAGCGCAGAGGGCCACAGTGTGCCACTAATGTATTAGACTATCTCTCTCTCTCTCGCTCAATCTATCTCTCTTTCTCTCATTCACTCGCTCTCTTTTTCTGACCGTGTGTCTCATTCTACATTGTCCTCTTTTCTCTCCGTTTGTTATGAAGTGACCTTCTCTCGTTCCCTCTCTGTGCTTTTTTACTCTCCCTCTCCCTTTCCCCTCCTCCCTCTCTCCTTCCCTGCGGCCGCAGATGTGGACGACAGCAGCCTCAGGTTTAAAGATAGGACAGTCTCTGCTGTACGTTGAGGAGAAGAGCAGGGAAATGGCATACACGGGTAAGTACTCTTCTCTAGCTCTTCTACCATGGGTGGCGTATTAACACACATGTGTGAACATGTTAGTATAGCATTGGGTTTTATCCAGACAGAATACATATACTATTGTGTCTAAATTTCAGTGGGATATCAGTTGAAATCTGTGTTACTGTTAGTTTGCGATTATGCTGTCTTTGTGGATTATGATGCTGGGAAATTTTACGGGATCTCACTGCACTGTTAATAATCCAGAGGATTATCTACTGTTCCTGTTGCTGCACTGGATAGCTAGTGAAACTTCAACTATGAGGAGAAGCAATCATGTTTCATTCGGATCCACGGCGCTGGTAGTTTCAGAGATAACATTTCAATTCAACAAAAAAACACAACGCAGCTTCAGATGTTAAAAGTCACGTTGAATTAGCCTTTACATTACCTTGTTTTGCTTGAGTTTTGTGTGGGCACTATTCTTTGGTGTTTGGTGTAGACTTTGCATGTCAAAACCTTGTGCAATCGGATATTATCAGCCCTTCATTCCATAGCGTATTATGCTGTTTTATTTATGGCAGCTGGGCAACATTTGCATCAATGGATTTGTGTACTGGAGGCAGATTGTGTCGGCAAACAGCTCGCTGTAGTAGGCCTATATGCTTACAATTTAAGAGATAGCCTAAGCCTGGTAAAAGTTTGGGTGTTTGAGGATAGTATGAGTAAAGTGGGGCAATATTTAGCATTCCTGTATTCTTTCATCTTTGTTCAAAATTGTATGATTCATTATGAGTCTTATTTGGTTCTATTTCTTATAAATATGTACTGTATCAAACTAAGATAGTGTATCAAACATCACTAAAAACAATGTACTTTTTCATTTCTTGCTGAACAGTGTTCTCACCACACCTTTCCAATGAATGAAACACTCTCTCTGCTGATAATGATAATAAACCTTTGTACTCAGATGAACTGTGATATCCTCAGACAAAGATAAGTGCGTCCAGTGCATGTACAATCGTGCCACACTACATGGGGAGGCTGCACCTCTTATCAAAACGAAAATGCTGTGTCAGCTGCATGTCTTCATTATCATTGGGCCCGGTTTACACCGTGTTCTTTGCTTTCTTGGCTTCCTTTCCTCATCAGAGTGATGGAGTCTTTCACAGGAGACACAGAAGAAACCACAGAGGAACTTGCAGGTGGGACTCTCTGATACGTTGTCCAATAGAAATATACATTACAGCACAGCAACAGTGAGAAGAAATATGACAATACCTAGTTACTAAAACATTTAGTTACATTATCAGTTTAGGATATTCAGAAAATATTGTACATAGTCAATACACTGATAGATTCTAATTGTATTCAAAGACTTTATTATTACTAGAATTATATAATTTATTATTACTCGTTCTCAATGTTAATAACTGTAAATATATGAACTGTTGGAGACATCTAGACAATGGCATTGACATGCTGGACACTGGCTGTTGTGGGTGTGTCTGTGTTCCTGAACTCCAGGGAGGACAAAATTGAAGCTTAAATCTCTAAAAACCCGTCTCTTTGGGAAAATAAAAAAAGCTGATTGTGCCGTCAAAGTCGGCCAGTGACATCACAGCAAGACAGATGCTCGGCTCAGAGGAATACTTGACGTGAGTGTCATACTGTGTGTAGGCTACTGATAAAAACAACCGTCCTGTCTCCACGCGGCTTACTGAATTGATTCTCCCACAACCATCTGGCGAGCATCCTCACCTTCGTCATCCTCAGCGTTTCCTTTCCTCTGCCATCCTGCTCAAACTCAGGTGCTCCCAGGGGATGCTGGGATCTCGTGCGATGTCACATGACAGCATCTTTCTGGCAGATGACGTGGTGTCAGATCCAGGACCCGCCAGAGTCATCTCCCAGGAGAATGTTCACAGCAACATCAAAGCTCTGCAGGTGGGT
This sequence comes from Percopsis transmontana, assembly GCA_025447815.1. Taxonomy (NCBI): domain Eukaryota; kingdom Metazoa; phylum Chordata; class Actinopteri; order Percopsiformes; family Percopsidae; genus Percopsis; species Percopsis transmontana. Next base: position 1,564,562 of record JAOEHI010000014.1, read on the forward strand.
GGCTTACATATTTACCTCTGCTAATACAGTGGGTGGGTCGGGATGATGTTGTGAGGGTCGCAAGATGAAAATTATAAATAATAATAAAGAAAAGAAAAAGAAAATTTAGTCGTTTTTTTACTTTGCATCTAGTGTTGAAGTTTTATTTTAATAATATAGGCATACATGTTTAATGGTGGTCATGGTTGCGTATATTATATACTTCCCTACAACGTATGTCTAATCAACCTGATAATACCACAGATGAAACTTCAGCAGCAGAAGATGCATTTGGGACCTCCCCCTCTGCTTCCGTTGACCAAACATTCTGGAGACCCTGGCAGCCACTCGGAGGAGGAAGGCCTGCCCTCCAGTGTCAAGGGGGCCTTCAGCAAGGTAATGTGACTTCTACACACTCCTCCTAATAGATCAGTCGAAACTCCTATGAAATGTGTTTGAGCCGTGGGCGTCTCTGACATTGGACGATTAACGGTTATTGTTTTCCCCTTGAGGGATTCAACAAGCCTTTTGCCAGGCCTACAACAGCTTCACCAACATAAGCCCAAATGGAATATTGTGTGATCCATTCCCCTTCCACTCCCGCACAGTTCACAGGCCATGCTTGCAGCCGTAACTCATTTTGTTTGGCTTGCACAAGAAATAAGAGGAGAATAGAATAGGAGAAACAAGCAACAGCATGTCAGTGTGTGTATGCATGGTTGCCCTTCGCAAGAAGTAGGCCGTGCTTGTGTGTGTGTGTGTGTGTGTGTGTGTACGTGTGTGTGTGTGTGTGTGTGCTTGTTTGCCTGTGTGTTACATGTGTGTTTGTATCTGCTATCTATTGATTATTTGTTATGCCTTTTCCCTCGGGCCACATCCCAGCCATCTTCTTGCCCACTCTCACCGATCCCAAAACCTTCCCTTGCCAAAACCGTGCCCTCCCTTCCTCTGGCTGCGCTCTCCACTTCCCCTCCCAGCATTGTGGCCCTTCCTTTAGACTTCAGCACTCCAGCCCAGTTCACCCCCTGCCTGGATACATCCGCTGCTCGCCACCGTATGTCGGTCAAGCCCCGGAAACAGAGAGCCAGCACTAACAACAAGAGACACCGGACAGTGAGTGACCTTTTCTCTTTTGTACTGCTTCACACAGAGATGGTAACACTCTCTATCTCTATGTCTTGTCTGGTCAGGCTGAGTTCAGACCTGCGCTGAACAGCATCGACCACCAGGTGTTCATGGAGGAAAAGTCGTCTGCTCCAGAGGAAATCCCTCCTTTGTCCGCCAACACGGCACCAACGAGGCACATAAGTAAGGCAGGCATCACCTCTCAGGGTCAGAGAGAGCCTGCATCCCTCTCAGTGCAGCCCTCAGATGCTCAAGCAGCGCCAAAGTCACCAAGTCCAACACTCTCCCATCAGACCATACAGCAAATGTCGACCTCTCCTGGGAGGGCTACCACTATAGCATCCCCTACACTTGGCTCTAAACCTCAAAGATCTACAGTCTTAATTTCTAACCAACAGCCATCACCTGCTCACACAGACTCAAAAGAAAAAGCTGGTGTCCCTGAGTTTCCAGCTCCGTTTGACATTAAGAAGGTTATTCAAAGCAAGACCAGACTTGTAGACAACTCTAAATCAGAGCACAGCGCTAACAAAACCTCCGTTTTCTCCAAGCAGCTGTCAGCTAGCTCGGGCTCAGGTGTGGTCTTCAGGTCTTCCTCTGTTCATCTGGAGGTCCAGGGTCCGACAGAGGCCACAGTAAGAAAACCGAGGCACGCCCAGGGCTCTGTATCCTTCCACTCTTCTACCGTTACCGCTGCCAATGTCCAAGAAGGAGAGACAGCTAGATCTTGCAGCTTTTTGGGAATTGGTGAAGAGGGGAAAACGACACTGAAGACTGTTGGCGGGACAGACGTCGGGGCAACATCAATTGTGAGCCAAAGAGGCCATGACTTACAGACTGACAGGCAGGATGAGAACAAACGGACAGACTTACAGCCCCGTGGAGGCCCTGCCGTGGCAGCATGTGGGCAAGGGGATGCTGTACACAGAGGTTCTGTGTTTTTACAGGACAGGAGGGACACCCTAAAAAAGGCAGAAACGGTGACACCTTCCAATGATGCAGCCAGTGCTACAGGAGCTTTAGAGGGCAAAGAAGTGGAGGACAGCCGGGAGGGGGTGGAGGAAGCAGTCGAAGCTAAGGAGGACGAAGAGGAGGAAGGAAAGACTGCATTTGGTGTCACGCTGCGGTCCACTTCTTTGTCCTTGAAGTATCGGTCCGACACAGCTGTGGCAGGTTCCAAGGGTGGCTGTGGTGAGCTTGGCTCGCTCGCCCCACAGCTTTCCAAGCTTCACTCAAAGTCCCTAACTTCAGTAGAGCACAGGGACGAGGGGAGGGCAAGAGAAGACGTGGATGGGAAGGCAAGCCACGTGTCCAAGAAGCTGCTCACAGACACCCAGTGTATCTCCACGGCCACTGGGTCTCTTAGGAACGCAGGTTAGTTAGTAAACACACATTTTCTCGTTAAAGTCTAATTGTATAGTATGAACTGAATTTACTACCATCACATATCCTGTACAGTATATGTAATGTACTGTGTATAAATATAGATATTTTGTCATATAATATAATGTATATATGTAATATGTAATATTTGTGTAATATTTTCACTTCAGTAAAATATTTGTTTGTGTGAAATTCAAATAGACTTTTCAGAGTTGCTCTAGGATTAGACTTTGCAATAGTTACAGTCTTTTCCACCTCCACCGCAGAAGTAGATAAGCTACACACTAAACACTAAAATGATTAGAGTTTTTATTAGTCTCAGGGGGACTTTGTACCCATTAGAAATAGGCTGACTATAACACGGCACTAAATGTCTCTCACCCAATCACTTTTATTACTTTTATCAGATGGAAATCCCGCCCCACCTCTGCTCTCAACCCTGCTGGTCAAACAAAATCCATCGGCTGTTGCTAATCTTCACACTACCTCATCTCGAGAAGCCCAAACACTCTCCTTAAACAGCAAGGATGTGGAAACAGCCGTGTCAGCCCCTCAACAGCCCAAGTCTGTCCCACAAACAGCCCCATCAGAGGTGTCTTGGATGAGCCTGGCCGTGGAAAAGACAAGATGTCTCCAGCAACTTCTGACTAATAGATTGCCCAGGGACTTTAAAAGCATGCAGACTAGTGCTCGACTACAGACACCAGCTCAGCCAATAGATAAGGAACAGGCTGTGACACAATCACAGATACAAAAGGGGATGCAATCAGATACGCTAATTGGTACACAAATAAACACGCAGGTTTCACTGCAACTGACATCAAGTGAGTCAATAAAACAATCAATAACGCAATTTGAAAAACCTACACCAACTGACAAGCAATTACTGACTCCATCTATGGTACAACAGATGATATCGAATGAATCCACCTGTCAGTTATATACATCCAGAGTATCACAGATGCAAAACATAGCAGAGATATCAAAAGAGGCCAAAAACCTGCCATTACAATCAATGACAAATCAATCAAACACACAGCCTGTTTCTCAATCTTCCATAAACAACAATCTATGGGCAACCCAGTCTGTCTTAAGCTCTTCCCCCCAAATGGGAAATGCACCTCGATCTGTTCTAGGGAGTGGTCCTAAGTTCCTGGGCCAGTCTAACCTCACCTCAAACCCACACCCCACACACCATCAAGCCCCCTGTAGCAATAGAGGTCTTCTGTCTGCCACCAAGCCCAAATCCTCAGAAGCAGTTCAAGCATCGGTTTGTCAGTCCACCCCATCGCCGAGCTCATCCCAACCTCCAGCCCCAGACGGAAGTGGAGAAAGATGTGCCGCCTTGGAAGAATCAGGGGCAATAACCTCCCCGGGAGACAGACAGGCAGTCTGGCAAGGGGCTGTGGGGAAAAAAGCTGCCTTGCTCGAAAAACAGACAAACTGGACTTCAACACCTGGAAGCAAGGTATACTACAGCACAAAAATGATAAAAGTCAAAATAGAATTTTTTTTTTCACACTGTGTTAAGTCATTTACTTGCTATTTACCATTAATATTATCCAATTGTACTTATTTAAAGATGTTTGTATGTTAACTCAGTTTCTTGCTCAGGTGGAACTGAGGAAAAGCCAGTCAGAAACTCAAACATGTGTGGAATCCCCTCCTCTTCCCATCCCCACGTCATCAGTCAGAGACACAAGACCTGAGGGAAGGCCCGGAGTAAAGCTTGCAGGTCGATAGACACACAAGTATTACATTGTAGTAGTAGGGGCAGGGTAGTCTAGTAGTCTGGGAGTTCTACTCCCAGCCGGAGGGTCGTAGGTTTAAGCCCTGGAGTTCTACCTGTAAGCATCCTTGAGCAAGATGCCTAACCCCTAACTGCTCCTTGTTCTAATTGGAAGCCGCTTTGCACAGTAAAGCCACAGTAAATGACCTAATTGTAATTGTAGTATCTATAGCAGTAATGGCAGATAGTGAATCTTTATGCAGTATCACCATGTTATATAACACGCTGTGACCTACCCCTTTACTTTTTTTACAGAGTCGAGCCCTACCAATGTCCCAGGCCGCTTTGGCAAACCAGTGGCATCCTCATCATCGCCGTCTTCCTCACCTATTCCCTCCTCCCCGCTGCAGTCTATATCTGATGGCAGCCAGCCGTCATGGATGGAACTGGCCAAGAGAAAGTCAATGGCCTGGAGCGATAAGACAATGGACTAACAGTAAAACTGTTAGAAGCTTCATATGCTTATGCATCTAAATTAAAGGCCTTTGACCTTTACCCACTGTCAATACTAAATCTTATTTAAGTGAAATATAACATTCAATGATTGTGTATTTTATTTGTTCATTTGTTAATTTGACTTTGATTTTGCTGTTTTAGCTAAATGTTTATGTTCCCTAATAAAGTTTTAAATGTTGAGTATGAAAAAAGTTGTGTAAAGTACGCTGATTTTTAAATGCCAGATGTAATATTATATTGTAATATTATTATCCTAAAAGTTGATGCATTGTACTTGCTTGAGGGGGTAAGTGTAGGACAGACACGTCTACTTTTGTATTTGGATAATATCTTAATAGAAAATCTATAAATAAATCACTACTATAGACCAGTTATTAAGCGGCCAGTTAAGATTTCAATGTGAATCGCCAGAAACAAAACTGAAAACTAGACCTACAATTGCTGCAATTCATTGGCGTTTCTAGAGGGGTCGCTGTAATTTTATCTGTCCTACTTTCAAAACGTGTTTTGAGAACGAACTCGCGTGAGCGTGAGCGAAGTGGGTTTGTAAACAAGGCAAAGTGACTGGCGTTACGAGAGCCGTAGCTGATAGGTCAAGCAAGTGCAATGAACCCCCGTTATTTTCTACTGGCAACATTTGCCATTATTCTTTATGAATGTCAGAGTTACACCCTCAGAAACTCAGTTTCTTGGGCCGTCTCCTCTAAAGATGTAGTGGAAGAGGAGCTGGATGCTCTATCCCAAGAAGTGGCCCCTGCTGTGCTGGTGAACAGTGGTGGAATATGGCAACGGACATACCCGTCCCAAGTCCTTGGGGAAGGAGCTGAAAACCCAACAGAGTTATTTAAGTCAGAAGACAATAATGTCGCAGCGCTTGCGTCACAACTGTTTTCATACCGCATGGAAGAGGTCAAAGATGCGAACCGTCCTCCCCCGCATGAAGAGTTTGCAAGAACCGCCAGATACATAGCCCACTCCAATGATTGGGGACATCTTTCTACTATTTCCACCCAAGACAAGGTACAGTAGTAGGACGATATTACCTGGAGCAGTCCAGGTGTCAGAGAAATAACTTGCATACCGATCAGAATCAGAAAAAGCTTTATTGCCAAGTACGTTTTTTACACATTTGTTGTTGAATTTGTTTTGGTGTTGTTGGTGCATGTCAAACATTCTCAAAATATAATATAAGAAAATCAAGTATTAAGGGGAAAAAATAGGGGAGGATTGGGTAAGTCGAGCAACCCCCTGTATCTAGGTAACCATATAAAACAAAAGTAATTATGTGACTACAAATTTTAGTATAGTATTTTTTTTAGTATAATTTTAGTAAGTATAGTTTACATTACTCAATTCATCTTGTACTCAAGCACATGGAGAGAGTGGTAAGCAAACCAGAGCAAACAATTGTTTGGTCATGCTAAGTTTAAATAGGCTTTGTACAGAGTAACCTATGTATTTAAGTATTATTTTCTGATATTCTAGAGATAAGATCAAGATGGTAAGGCAGTACAAAAGAAAGACAAATAGAGGCTCAGCTTCTTTGGATGATTTAAAGTGAGCAGCAAGGCAAGTGTCAGAGGGGAGGTCCATTCGGTCTGTGGCAAAGGACCACACGACACTGATGAGTAGTAAAGGAGAAGTTCCCAAAACAGGTTATGCCAAACTAGCAAAAGCTCATCAGAGTTTGAACTTGCCAGCCACATTAAGAAACTTGCAGACCAGTTTCATGTACTAACCCCCTTAAAATACAGAGAACTTGCATTTGAGTTAGCACTTAGCAAGCAAGAGTGGAATTTCTATTCCTGAAAACTGGACTGATCGAAAGAGAGCAGGTTAGTCCTTTTTAAATTTAAAAAGTTATTTTTATATTACACAATTACAACCCTATTTTATATTCTTGCAAAATTATTACTTTAATGGGTTTTCACTTAGGTCGTCATTGGTTTGAGCTCTTCAAAAAACATCACCATCTATCACGCTGATGTCATTGGCAAGAGCCACTGCCTTCAATAGACAGAATGTTGGAGAATTCCTCAACAATCTGGCATCAGTGATGGAGCGGTATGATTCAGATGAGCTAACTATATCCGAGTACAGTTCTGAATCAGCACTAGAGGCTGCTGTCTTACCAGAGACCCTCCCAAAAGCGTCATCTGCTGAAAAGATGTAAGAGGGTCTAAACAAGAATAACTGACACTCCTGAGAAACTTGACATAGAGAAAGCAAGCCAAGAGAGAGCATAAAGGAAGGCTCTCAAAAAACAAGCAATTTCTGAAAGGGGGAAAAAAAAAGGGAAGCTCAAATGATAGTGACATGGCTGTCCTAAATGACTGCACAGATGATGAAAGTCTGGAAGAATCGAGTGATGATTCAAATTCAAATCATAATTTGAATTTGCTGGTAGGGCTGAATCCAACATATACCACTACATTGGGACGGGAAAACAGCCCGTCTTTCCATGCACTCTTGAAAAGTGGAATGTCAAGAAAGGCACAGAGGCACTGTGCTGAGTCACACTAAAAGTGGTCAGTCATCGTTCACTGCACACATACACACTTACACACAGATGCACACACATGCACACACACACACATACTGTACACTTTCTGTGTGACACTGTCACAAGTTAATGTAATGTTTGATCACTGTTATAGGTGTTACAGTGTTGTAATAAATACCTAATTGTTGACTAATGTTAAGTTTATGCCACATACAAACACGCTGTACATATCCTGAAGGTACATTTACATTTACAGCATTTAGCAGACGCTTTTATCCAAAGCGACTTACAATTAGTACATTTGTCAACAGTTGAACTGGTTAACCACCAGTGTTTGCAAGCATTTACAAATGCATTCTTTCTGTAGCTAACACACAAAGATCCCAGTTAAATCTTTACTGAAAATGTTTAACAATAGGACACAAACGTAGTGTTTTACTTAAAGGTAAGAGTTTTTGCCTTTGTTAAATTAAGGGCAATAATAAAGTTAAAAATTATCTCAAAAGTGTGTCATTATATATCAGTATTTAACGCTGGAACTATTTACCCCTAGAGGGCGCACACAACCTGATGTGTATATATAGTAACTATTATTTGAAACTAATTTTGCAGTAAAATCATCAAATGTAAAAAGTGGTTCTAATGTGACCCCCTACTAATTAATTATATGGGAAGACTAGACAATTTGATTTGTCATACATAATAATATTAGGTCTTTTTAACACATTTTTGAAACAGTCACAGCCCAGGCCTAGAAGTATGTGAACCCTTGTATTTAGTAACTAGTAGAACCTCCATTAGAAGCAACCTTACTGTAACGGCCGATGGAGGCAGAGATCTCTGCGTCTCTGCACACGATCTCCGCCTCCCTCCACTGCTGGAGAGCGCAGTAGAGCCCACACATGTGGGCTTTTGACTGTAATTAGAGACTATTTAAGTCGGACAGGCGGCGTATCTTGCCGTCGGTCGTTGTTTATGTTGCTTTCCTGTAGCCAGTGTCTTTTGTTAGTGACAGTCTGTGTTTATGTACCGTCTGTTCACTTATCATTAAAACGTGCTTGGAGCGTTTATTGCCTCATTCTGCTTCCTCGCCTGTCTGTGCTGTCCCTCCGGCTCGCGGCTACCCTCATCACCACGCACACTGGTTCCACTTTCAAATGTTTTCTGTAGCCGTTACTGTTATTGGTTTGAGCAGTGTGCTTGTCTATTATTGTGACTTTAATGAAGATCAGACCACATTTTATGAAGAATTAATGCAGAAATGTAGGGATTTCCAAAGGGTTCACATCCCTTCTAGCACACTATGAACACTGATCCAATATGCTTTCCATGATACATTTTATAACAAGACGTGTTTTCGCAATCGCACAGATCAGGGGTCTCCCCTTTGGTAATATCTTCCCTGTTAGCGATGGGCCATTGGACAACAGCACCGGAGTCATCTATTTCTATGTTACTCCCAAGGACAACAGCGTGTCAGACCTAGCGAGCAACCCCTATGCTTCGCTCACTTTCTCAGAGGCTGAGGGAGGCTTGTGCAGGTAGGCTTTACGGTTTCAACACTCTTTTGGCCACCTGCCAGGGCAATGACACAAAGTAACTGATGTGTATGTATTGTCACCATAGTAAAATTGTCTCCTGTATTCGAAGGCAAATGATGTACGACCCCGAGGATCCAAGATGTGCTCGGCTAACATTGACAGGCAAGATGGTCGAGGTGGGCCCAGCTGAGTTGGAATTCGCAAAGGCTGCCATGTTTTCAAGGTGACTGGGATTGTTAGGCTTAGAGAAAATGGGGCTTCGTCATTACTTATTTGGTGGAGGCATAAAAAGACTGACAACTTACAGTATTTTTTAATGTGCTCTGTATTTTCCCAGACATCCTGTGATGAAACAATGGCCCGTGGGACATAACTGGTTCTTCATTAAGCTAGAAATAGTCCAGATCTGGTTCCAGGACTGGTTTGGGGGAGTGGCACTCATTCCGTTGGAGGAGTACTTTAAAGCGACTCCCTTATGAGAGCATCCTTCGCTCTGCACAGTTTGAACACAGATAAGTCCAGTTGACGACAGCACATCCATTCTTATGGTGCAATTCCCCATAACCTTCAATTTGCTAACATTTAAGTTTGGGTAATATGGACAAAAATTTATATCACATTTTTTTATCAACAACCTTGATAATAATAAAAAATAAAATAGTAGGATAGGATCGTCTAGTGGTCTGGGTCTTGGACTCCCAGCCGGAAGGTCGTGTGTTTGAGCCCCAGAGTTTGCCTACCTGTAAGCATCCTTGAGCAGTTTGGATAAAAGTGTCTAAAAAAAGTGTGCTAAATGACCTAATTGTAATTGTATCGAACATGTATATGAAATCATAATTTTCGTCATCTGTGGATTTACTGAATTCAAGAAGTAAGAAATTGTATTTCTAGGAATGTATTTATTAGATCCCAGTCTCTGTTTAATTTACACTGCCCTGGTATCTACACTGGTATCTGCCCTGGTGTATATGAAATCATAATTTTCGTCATCTGTTGATTTACTGAATTCAAGAAGTAAGAAAGAGCATTTCTAGGAATGTATTTATTAAATCCCAGTCTCGGTTTAATTTACGATGCCCTGGTATCTGGTGCAGCTTTGTTGCACCAAGAGTGAGAAGTGTGTAGCCCAATAGTTCAGAAAATAATAGCCTAATAAATACAAAAATGTAAACTGCACGAAAGAAGAGATTTAAGTGAAGGTGTCTTCTTTTTTTTTTTCAGGCTTTAATTTTTTAAATGTAATAAACAAAAGCATTTCTAGACATCTGTAAAATGTGAATGTAAAGGCATAAACGCTCATTTACAAGATGCTAATAAATTATGTATCTATTTTATTGTTTGCATAAAATTGTTCAAATATAAATTACTGTTTGATAGTATTGGCTCTGATACTCAGAAAAAAGTCATTCTTAAAAATGAAGTATGCTAAAAACTCAACTGATGTTAGTATGTTTTCCATCCTGTCATCTTTATACTCAAGTTTCATCCTGCAAATATAAATTTACCCCGGGAAAATTGTGGGTAACGCACGCAAAAAGCCGTATCCTGCCTCTGATGATAAAAACATTTGTACTTTTTTGCAGGTGAAATTATGAGAATATACTGTTTTGTTTGGGAGAGTGCGGTCATCTAAATACCTTGTTAATGTTGTTGATGGCATGAACGCAAGAGGGCACTCTTGTGAGGGCATGACTCAGTGGGATGAATGAAACACATTGTGTTATCGGTCACTGCTGGATTTAACTGAATATTCTTAGCAATTTCCAGATTCTAATGTTGCGATACTTTTTCACAGTGTCAGTCGAAATGAATGAGCTCATCTCTAATGTGAAGCAGAGGGTGCAGATTTTCAACTGGACGACCAGAAGGAGGAGTTACTGAAATACAGCCTGCTCCCCGAGTAGTACAACAAATTCAACGCACCATGCTTCAGACCGATTAGGGGGATAATTTTCTAAACAAATTTTGATTCAGGCACAGAAGTATAGGCTTGGTCAGAGTCGGAGTAAAGCTAAACATTTTTGGTAAACAATTTTTCTTATAAGCTCACTAGCGAGTGGCGGTAATGTCTTATTTTGCGTGTTGGTATGCTCAGTTCTGACGGGCTGTCTAGGGGAGTTTAGGTATTGCATACAGAAGCCAACTAACCAAATAGAATAACTGTCAACATGTCTGGTATATTGCGTTAGACCTGCTGCTTACCACCACAAAATAGGCCTAGCTACTAACGCGTTTCTCATTGTGTTGCTGGTGCCAATCATTCACCTCGTTTCACATCGAAACGAGGCGAAATATGCGGGCATCCACACCCCGCTGGAGGACATTTGTCATGTTTTGAAAATTGTAGTTTATTCTGTGCGGTGGCCTATTGGCTGTAACGTTAACCCGCTAGCTTTGCCTGCTATCGCGAAGAACTGTGAATGCTATCAAGTCTTGGAAGGTCTGCCTCGTGACTGATCACTAGAACAGGAGGAGCTAGAGTCGTCGGAGTAGCAACGACAGAGACATTTACATTTGTCAGACCCACAACGGAGGATCTGGACCTAGTTGATAAATTCTAGCAATCCCCGTTAACACTGTAGGTTTTCCTGTTGCGGGGAGTTTACCCTGGGGCTCATCGCTAGCCAACATATGTACGCTCCCAAGCCGTGGTTGCTGGCGTCTTGAAGGCAGAGTGAGGCACGGCAGCCCCGGGGTCCCCGCGTGTCCTGAAGTGAATCGCTGAAATGAAATGAGGCTCAGAAATGGAACGCTTGCCACTGCGATTATTTTCTTCACGTCGTTTCTCAGCCTGTCTTGGTACACAGCCTGGCAGAATGGTAAAGGTAGGTTAAACTTGCCTGCGTCTCCATCTTCATCGTTAATAACGCCGGAAATATATTTTTAGTGACAGTTGAAATCTACTGGTGTATCCGTCTGTTTCAGACAGTTGGGCATCCTGTCACGCCTGCTCTGGGGAAGGTTGGCAGATTGACAAATATACATTAAACTGAACTGGTTTAAATCTTGCAAGACGATCATGAACATTCACCGGGAGAGCCGCTAACCCATTGCACGGTGCACCCCATCAATGTTTCAATCCTATGTATTGTTATTCACTAGAACGACATGATAGCCTATAGCCATCAATATGGACTTTCGATTTTACTTTTGTTGCCCTTTGATATAGTATTAAGATAATAAGGTAATGGACTTGAGTACCCGTTTACGTCACTTTGACAGCTCGCTGCTCAGCGATATGCTGTAATTGTGTTGTTCTGTTCACCCTCTCTAATCAATTGGAAATCATTTAGAAGGTCCCGCCAATGCAATGTGCCCAGCTGTACAGTTTAAAACACTTTATGAAATATAGGTTCGTTTTATTCTTGAATATGCATTCAAATTAGTGTACATATGAAGGTTTAAATCCCATTATCCAAAAGTCTGGTATACATTCATACTCTTCCCAGGGTCAAACAAGTAGCCTACATTGTGGGTTGGGCTTTACTGACTTGTTTTCAGCATGGCAGCCTTTTAAATGGATTCCAAGGAAAGGTTTTATGTCGTTAATATTTATGATTACCCAGTGTTTATCGGCTCAACTTAATTGTTATCTGGAGCCTAGTGAGCCTCAGCACCAAAGCAGAGAGAGATTTCCATAGCTGGACAAACTTAACCACGATAAGCCAATAAGGCAGGGACTAGTGACGGTGTCTTTGTTTGCACTTTTGATATTGCAGTTTATTAAAACCACTTTGTAAACAGTAGTACTTCAGAAATCATCACCTTAGCCCAGTTAAAATTCTTTATTAAAATGGTAAGAAATATTCCCTGTAGCCCTTTACCCCTGGACAGACACATTCTCAAGAATTCTTGATAAGTTACCTAAGAAGCTTCTATTTTAAGGCAATGCCCACATATAGCTGGCCAAGCTAGTGGCTGGTACGACATGTTTATCCTATGGTATTCAAACCCATTTGTTCCTCCTAAATACATTTTGACTTTATAGCTTACAAAAAATGTCTTTACATATCCTGTATGTAAACTGCAATCAGACTTCATGTAGCGTGAAGACTGCTTGAGTAGCTCTGCTTCACTTGTTTCCTGGCAGCATTGCTAAGCTCTTAGATGGGGTACAATGCCTGTCTGATTCCTTGAGGGGGTACCCATATAAAATGAAATGCAAATGCTGGTGTACAAAACCTCATGAAGATTATCTCTTCTTTCTTGTATGCAAACCTAGGCAAATGTACTCTCTCACAGAGCCACGTTTATTTTTCTTCACTTTTAGATGCTGGGACTGAAGGTCAGTATGAACAAGACAAAGCTTTACATTCATAATCTAAACCTGAAAATGGGTGTGTAAATCCCAGAATAACTTTTTGCTCCAAAAAGTATTGTTTTTAATGTATGGGTTTATTTTCCTTCCTCACAAGCCTACTTGCTACCACACTGCTGCACTTCTGTTTTAATTTAAGGTTTCTACTGGGTTCTCCTAAATATACTTAGAATGCTATGGTAGCGGTTAGATGAAAAATCTAAATAAAAAAGGAAACGTGTGTACATGTAAGTTCAATGTAAGGCCAGGCAGCCTAAAGACAATTTGTCTGCGTTTTTGTCCATTTCTATGCCTCCTACTGTCAGCCTTGTCTGTGTTGTTGGCCACTTGACTGCTGGGAACGAGCTGTGCCAGTCAGCTGTCCAAACACTCAACGCTGAATGACTCTCTTGAATGTGTAGCGTTCTGTTCAGAATCTACCATATCGCCCTGCTTGTATGTGTGCCCTCAAGTACACCTCTGCAGTTGTGTCTAATACTGCCCCTGGTGGATGTTGGCTAGAAGTTTCTTTTGAATTGGTTGCAACCAAAGCACTTATGAGTGCAGAAAAGCCGGGTTTGCTGGCAGTGCAGGAACAAGGCCTTCAGTACACTTCCGTTTGTTGTCCTCCAAGCCCTTCCTTCTGTGATCCAGTCTCCGCTTTCTTTATTGGTAAAAGGGTCCGGCCATCGTGAGATAATTCCAGACACAATGGTCTCAAAATAGCCCAAGAAGGGAGAAATAATGTCAAGTGACCAAGTGTCGAGGCAGATAAGGCAGTTATGGCTTTCCTTTGGGAAAGGGATTGGAAAGTATGAATGGGAGTGTCCAGTTGCCCATTTTGTACTTTTAAATAGCGAGTGTCCCTGTTTCTGATCATTCTCGGATGTTATGACAGGGCATTGAAGGCAGCTTGCCAGACCTATGCTAAGTGTCCCGGAGGGAGGACAAGCGATTGGGTGACAGGCTATAGGGTCAGAGTTTACAAGAGAGAAGAGGACAGAGCTGGGAGAGAAAGTGGAAAGTGGATGAAAGCGCTCTGAGACCAATAGTGAGTGTTTTGTAGGGGTGCGTTTCTTTTAGAACCTGTACTGTCTTTTCCGTTACCGAACAGGTCACCGTAGCCTGGTTGCTTGTGAGATCCTCCACACAGCTCTTCATTCAGCCTTGTGCCCCAAGTATGTCTGGACAAATTCCTCCTCTGTCAGAGACTTGAACAAGGCCATTGTTAGACTTTATCTGTTCCCTGTGAGAGGCAATGAGGAAGGGGAGATTACCAGTTGGACTTGGGAACAATCCCAAAGGGAGTAAATATCTGTTGGTTTGGGCTTTTTATAAAAGATAGTGAGAGTGACTGCGGTAGCAGGGCTGTAGTTTACTGCCAAGTGAAGAGTCGATGGGCAAGGGGGGTGGGTAAAAAACTAGACCAGGGAAAAGTGTGTCGAGTTGTTTTCTCTCCCTGCATTGAGGGAGTATCACTCACCTACTCTTGGATCTACTTGCATTTCGCTCTATAGGAAAATGCCACCAAAATCAATACTACTACTGTGTGCATGTGCACTTTTTAGTTCCATGTGTTAATGGGCTGTACCTTTTTCTTTTCTAAATGAACACAAGATTAATAGGACTTTTCTGATATTTTACAGTCATTGGTAGGTTATATGTTCAGATAAAACGGCCACAGCAATGCCTATTCCAGGTTTTGTCCTTGAATCAATCTGAAGTTCAAGCCTGGGAACATCTGCCCTACTTAAAGATAATTACCCATATAAATGCTTTGTCTTGCTCAAGGCAGCTGCAAAGTACTGTGGGCCCATGTTTGGTGGCAGGTGCACTGCACGATGGGGACTAGATGTTTGCACACAACCACACCTAACCCTAACCCATGATTTCCTGCAGAAATCATAACCCAAAGTCTAAAGTCCTTGCGACATATTTCACAACAAACCAAGCTTGCATCTAATGCTGCTGATGTCATTGGTTGGGTTTAGACTGCTTATTACTGTAATTGGACATCACTCCAGATATAAATGCTCACGTGATTTCTGCAGGAAATTAGCTAACTTTCCGTAAATTTACGCTAATATGGTTATGATGAAAAGGCATCAAAATTTTTCTTAAAGCCCTTGCCTAATGGCGCTTTTGGCAAATTGCCTTATTTTGGGTGGAGAGGAGAGAAGGTAGGGCTAGCCAGGTTTATGACTTGTATATTAGCTTATATTTTACAATTATTGTGCACACACACTTCCTAATCAGTGATTTCATGTTCTCTTAATGTGAGCCATGGGCTGTTTTCAGGATTTCACTGGTGTTAAGGCTTTTCTACCATTAAGGCTTGGTCAGGGGAAGAAACTGAAGATACTCCTTGTAAAACATTGGTGGCTGAGTGGCTTGGTTTGATATGAAGTGCTTCGAGGATAATATAACCATCACTTTTGATGTGGATGTCTACATGAATACTGGATCTCTCTTTCATACACATGCACACTGCCCTTATCAGCGCTCTACAACATATTGGCCCTTATTTATCAATCTGGCATAGAAACCAGCACAGATCCGAGCACAGAAATCATCTTACGACAGGGTTCACTTGAAACCAAATCAGTGATGTGGGCGGGACATTGCGCGAGACCACAGAGTGGGGACTACAGACAGAGAGAGGCGGATGCGTCAGAGCCAAAGTAGCGCATTTGAAAATGTATTTTATCGGCAATCGGATTTAAAAAACGATAAATGTAAAATATGATGAATATCGGCTCCGATAATCGGCCAACCCCCATTGGATGTAGCAAAGATCCTCCCCAATATTGTCAAATCTAATAGGATACACGGTGTAGGCTATTTATGCACACAGTCAGCAGGTTAGGCTAGGCCAACTTGCAATGGTTTAACTATTCTACAATATTTCTAAGAACATGAGAACTGTATTACTTTGAACTAAGGTTCTTTTTGGGAAATTGTGATGGGGTAAATCAGTTCTCAGTATACTAACTGGTTTAAAGACACTGAATTATCCCATAGAAATTAAGATATACTAACCTGTCACTGTAATGAGATTGGTCAAATTTCATTAATACATGCACACATGACAATGATTTAAATTATTAGTAATTAGTGTAAATTATTAGAGCTTTATATAATACATTTGTTTGTGGTTGTGTTGGGAGTTTTTATGTATGTATACTAAATTAGTCTCATTGTAACATTATGAGTGCACTTGAAGTGCACTTAAGTTATCAAAAGTAGTACTATTACAACTTAAGTGTACTTCATTTAATTCACTTTATATAAAGTTTATATATTTTTTTAAACATTTGTTTTGCAAATACAATAACTATCTCTGCAGCTAAACTGCAATGAAAACGAGTAATGGCCTGAATGTTGTGGGTAAATCAGACAATGTTGACAACATATCTCTCTTTGGCCTTAAGACTGGTATTTCCATAGAGCAAAGTGGTTAAGCATTGGTGCTGGTCTGTCTACAGACATTTCTGCTTTTGCGCATGCATGTGTACGGAATACACATTCATAAATTAGAGCCCTTCAGTCTGTGTGAAGGCCAGTGGCTGAAGTCACCCCACCCCTCCTCCCACACATCACATTAATAAATCAAATGATGAAGCAAAGACCCGAAGGATGCGAGTTCATGGCAGGATGTCATAGGAGATGGAAGGTTCCAAAGTAAAAATGGGAGAATGAAAATAAAAATAGATGGAGGGAACCGAGACAAGGTGAACGCTAAGTGTTCTACCATGCCATGTAGACGACTAAAGGATAAGAGTAAGGAAGACAAGCGGGAACATGGATTCAGCATAGATGAAGAGGTGAGATTGAGACTGCTTACAGCCCCTTTGTCCCCTCCCCCTGCTGAATCTAGCCCTGGCCATAGAGAGCACAAGAGAAAAATAATGAGATTGCAGCGATATGCTACACACCGCAGGCTGGTCTAACTGGCTAATGGGCTTTGAGCATTCATCCAGTTATCTAATTGGTCTACACCATTAGAAAGGACAAACCCCTTCATAGCAGAGCTTCTTAGACAGGAGGCAATGAGGGGCTGCTAAATGTGTTTAAAAAGGGGTTTTAACGAATAAAAGTGAACTGCAGGTTGTGACGATTGAAAAGCCAACTCAAGTGACATTCTACTGGAATGTCATGAAACTTGTAAACACCACCAAACGCATTTGGTCATAAGCTAAGATCTTTTGTCTGTTATTTGCAAGTGATCAGATCGGATTGGTCCAAACATGACCAACATATCTGCATGGGTTGCTGTGGTAATGATGTAGGCGTCGGTAACTACGTAGCTACGCGGCTGTCCAACACGGACGCAGGAGAAATTGAGGTGCACCATCTCGCCCTCCAAACAATCGCACTGTCAAGTCGTGGTGCAGAATTCCTCCGTCGCTGAGTCCGCCTGGCGCGGCGGAGGAGTTCAGCAGTATGCGTTGCGATGTTCCGTACTGACTGGCGGGAGCACGTAGACCTTGGGACCTCTGTGGCTGTCTAGTCCGTCGCGATATGGATGCCAAGAATCGGATTTGGCCTGGCAGTCCGAACAAGGCCTAACAAGGTTTCTCTTCCTCAGCAAGATTACAGGCGCGGGTTTCATCTCTACATAGCAGGGGGTGTACAAGCAAAGGCTGCCGTGAAGATGAAAGTCTAGGGTTCGTCTGCACCTGTCTTGTGTGTCTGAGAGAGCGTTGGTTAGGAAGGAAAATGTGCTCTCTTGACAAGCAATGAGACACTGATAGAAATGCAGATAATGGGATGGTGGGTTTTGTTGTAAAACATAAAGGCCAAAACATGTACTGTGAGAGAAAGATCAAAATAAACACACACAGACATGTTGGGACAAATGTTATTTGTATTCTACCCAAGCGTTGCCTGGAGGGATTGTGGAAGGCAAGATTGGGTTTTTTGGTCCTAATCCTGACACTAAGCCCATATGGGTGTAAAGACATTCCGTAACTACACGGCTGGTTTCTTTATAAGCAAGCATCCTAACCCCCTAACAAGCCACATGTCTTCCTTCTGAGGAAGTGCTACTGCATCCTCCGTGGGTAGGCAGGGTGCTCTGAAGCCCTGCACCAGCCCACTCGCTGCTTTACCAGAAGCGGTCGTATTTCCCAGAACGTGGTGCTGAACCACTGCCAGATCGGCCCTTTTTGTTATCCAACAAAATGAAAATGCGACCGTGTTCTGAAAACATTATAGTCTGGGTGTTTTATCAGGTGCCACAGGGTGTCCTGGAGGTTAGGGCAGTGAACTAGTGACCAGGAGGAGGGCCATTTAAAATCTCTTGTTTAGCTGGAAAGCACAAATGATAGGGGGGGGGAGCAAAGCAACAAATGATAAACTAGAGGGTTCTCTGTGAAGGAACATATCCAGATCTCAATATATTTGGTGGTGGTTATGGTTGTTTGCTACCTGGCAATCCTGTATCCAGAGCATGATTTAAATCTCCACCAAAATCTATCTAGATCAGAAAAGAACAATTGGGATAGTAAAACACCCGATTCAATTGGATAAAATCTGTATTTTTAGCAAACCACAAAGTAATGCTTATTTATCTTTTTCCATCTTTAGTTTAGTGAAACAATTTGTTAAACAATGGCATCGAATGGTTCCCTGTTTATTGAAACTGTTCCCTGTACAGTTGTTAAACAAAATGTGTTAAATGCAGGCCCCTTCTGTCTTTCCAGAGAAGCTTGTAGCATATCAGCGGGAGTTCCACGCCCTCAAAGAGCGGCTCCGCGTGGCCGAGCACCGGACACTACAGCGCTCCTCGGAGCTCAACAATATTCTGGAACAGTTCAGACGCGCCATCGCGGAGACTAATGGCAGCAGAGATGCCCTCACTCACTTTTCAGGTAAGTGGCATTTCATGTAGTACGTTGGTCATCGGAGGCATGCCATGCGCATCCTGAAGACTCACCAAGTTTACCAGATCTTTTTCCAGCTTGATTGGAGGAGTGAAGAGCGTTTGAATTTAATTTAATGGAATCTTTCATCCTCACCGCTACCCTCTGGCTTTGCCTGTACACAGGGTACACGGGTCCTGTACACGGGGCCTGTACACAGGGTACACGGGGCCTGTACACAGGGTACACGGGGCCTGTACACAGGGTACACGGGGCCTGTACACAGGGTATTCAACAGATAAATCCAAACTAACCACACACTGTGCTATTAGAAACAAAAGATCACACGCAATCACACACCCTTATGGGGATGTACAGGGGGTATCAACAGTTCTCTATTAAGGGCTGTGAATGAAAGAGGAACTGTCCCTCTGCATTTCTTCTTTTTTAGATGAGACACAGAAATTGCTGAAGGAGCTGGCCAACCGTAAGCCTCTCCACGTACCAAATATCTACCATCATCTGCCTCACCTACTCAACAATGAGGGCAGCTTGCAACCTGCTGTGCAGGTTAGCATGGGCCGCACCGGAGGTGAGAGACGCACGCAAGCACCCCTGTTACACGCGGGGAGATCCACGCGTCTCACCAGGCGCTCTGCATGGCTTGTAACAAATACACTCAAACATCTGGGTCAAGTTGATTGTTCACTGAACAGCTTGCACACGTTTATACCTCACAGGTACTGACGTAGGTGTAATATCATGTTCTTTTTGGCAGAAGGATACTTTTTCTCCTAAGGCACAGCTAAAAATGAGTCCTGTGCAGTTCCTCAATATGTAGTCCTCTTTAATGAAAGAGGGAGCATGCAGAGCAACTAGTCTTTTATTTTTGAATTTATTTGTTTTGTAATGAGAAGTTATTTATAGATGTACTATTGTTTTGAAAGATCTAGGGAGTCTAGTTGTCTAGGTGTTGGACTCCCAGCCAGAAGGTCCTGGGTTTAAGCCCCACCTGCTCCATGTAATAGCACCATGTAATTGTAAGTCGCTTTGGATAAAAGCGCCGCTAAATTACGTAATTGTAAATTGTAATTGTAAATTGTTTCCAGAATGATTACAAGGAAACGGAAGACTGCTGGAAGATGTATCTAGAGCTTGTATAAATAAATATTTATTACAAGCCATCTCCCATATTAGGTGTGTCCCCGACTAATCATGTTTGCTCTTGATTATATCGGGGGGGGGGACCTGCCGACTGGTAGTGCATTTTAGTTGCATCAATGGTTGGTTCAACCCATTTAATGTCTCTGCCATGGTGATTTATTCATGCACATTAAGGAGATTGATTAAAATTACAAAGGATATTTTCCCAATTTTATTAACATTAATAGGGTGATATTTATGCCAAAGTAGGCTATATAGCATGGTTATTAGGAGAAACCAAGCAATTCTATGTAAAATCAGACATTTAGTGTTAGACTTGCCTGATATTTGTACTATTACTGTAGCAACACTGTAATAGGATTATCAAAACGCTCGTAACAATCAATTTCAGTCTAAAGTCAAAGGCCAAAATACAATACTAGGCTACATGAAGTTGGGCGTGCGCATATTATTTATGAGTGTAATATGTGTGTAATACCATAATTATATAATATTATGCAGTCAAAACAAATAAAAGTAGCCTAAGGTGACTGTGTGTGCCTTCACCAATTTAATCCCATTATTCAATAGTACCATACAAATTATGAAATCAAAATGATTGATGTTATGAAATGAAATGAAATGATGTTAATAGACTGTGATTGGAAGGAACTTTGTAAAATTTACATAGCATTTATGAAAATATATTAAATTAAAAGAGATAATAACTGAACAGAGCGTGAAATACTTAATTTACGGTAGATCGCGCGATTACCCTTGTGTTCCAATCTGTCAAAATGATGGATCACCTTCAGATTTTTCTGTCATTGTTTAAAAAAATCTTTTTTTTTTCTGCATATGCACATGTATATCTTCTCCTCAACTAATTAGATGGTAAACGGGGATAATTATACTGGAATCTGCCACCCCACTGGCAAATCTCTGGCAAAATTGCAATGGGGGATTTGTTCAAAAGGTCCGTCCCCAGTAGGCAGCTCACGTTGTCATTGGGAACGTTTAGGACAGCACACACAACGACACAACCTGAATTTGTGTTCACATGTGCTACGTTGCACAAATGGATCGACTGTGTCCGTAAAAGTGCCGCTCTTTGACATCCGCCTGCACGCCCTCCTCGATGAAATTTCACTCCGCTTTCAAAGCACCCCTACTGTCGTCACCCCATTATTAGCACTCGCTTTTAGCTTCCTGCTCTCGTCACGCTGTGGCACACAGCATGGTCACTTCCGCTATATGGAGTTTGCTCTAAGAGGATTACCTGTCTGGCTGTGTCTGCGTGTGACAGACAGAATGGATTCGTGGTGGGGGGGGGGGCTAGGGGGATGGGTGGAGGGGCAGGGCAGCTTAAAGGGCGTCGTCTTTCTCCCAGTGGCCAGGGGAAAGAACAGAAGCCTGAGATGAATTAGCGCGGGGAGGAGGGGAGGATGGGGGAACAAACAGAAGTTTGTGTGTCTGGCCCGCGGCCTCTCATCAAAGCCCAGTGATCCATGAGCACAAGGTATTCCCACAGGAAGCGATGAGGGGCGGTGGGGCGGTGATGGGGCATGAGCTATCACTGCCATCTCTATCCTCACCTCTCCTCAGCCAGTCCGCCAGGATTTATGGCAGGCGGGCAGGTGTATCCGTTACTTGTAGACAGTGTTTTTTCTTCTACCAATTGTCTATCTTACTAGATCTTGCCTCCTTGCATACAGTGGGTGACGGTTTCGTGGCCTTAGTGTTGTTTTTCAATATTCTTGTTTAGTAATTGAGTCAGACAGATGTCAACACACTTAACAACACCCCCCCGCCCCCCCTCCCTCTCTGTCTCTTTTATCTGCACCGGTCCCTGCTTGCTCCTACTTTGTCCCATTCTCTGTCCTATCTGTTCCTTCGATCTCTATCTTTTTCTTTCTTTCCTATCTCCTGCTTTTCTGCTGCTCTAAGCATACTGTGTCTAACATTGGGATATTTATAGCCGTGCAAATTGGGACATCATTGGATTGAATGGTATACTGTACAGTATGTATCGTGGTCTTGAATGGTATGGTACAGGGGCTGTACATCTCATGTAGTATCAAACCTCTCATTTCCCTCCCAGGCCACTCACAGTTGTTTTCTTCCTATGACATCCATGGTATCCCTGGTAATATAAGAAATATAGCTTTTACCCTACGCAGGGAATAATATTTATTATTATTTATGTTGGATTCCTGAAACCGCAACCTGTCGGTGTGTCAAATCACTCTTTTTCACTTGTCTGTCAGAGAGGCCCAGGCCCTTTTTTTTTATTTATTTTTTTACATTTCTTTCTTTTTCTTCCTTTCTTCAAGTTGAGATGAATAGATGTGTGACAAATGAGGGCGGGTCGATGATGTAAGACGGGTAGGGAAATGTGTCTCATGCTGCGCTTGCAGTGCACAGCCCCCCTCTCCTTCTCTCTCTCCCTCTCTCTCCCTCCCTCCCACACCCACCCACACTATCTTTTCATCCTCGACCTACTTTCCTGGCGGTGGGCGTCGCTGTTTGACACGGGGCTTGTGCGGCCAAGAGAAGACAAAGCTAAACTGGGACCAAGGGTCCCCATTGCACCAAATCCGCTCGGTGAATGAGGCACGGCTGCTCTCCGTTTGCGCCACAAGTTGACGTACAGACGTACAGTTGCCCCCCCTCCCCCTTTTGACAGGGCTTCATTTCATTTCTAAATTCATGCGAGAGAGCGGTGCCCGGAAAACGCTTCCCATGTACTGTAAATATAGTCAACTAGTCAATGTTGGACAACCGGATCTTGTAACTTGTTCATTGTCCCATTTGCTTACTTACTATTTTCGTACTTTCGCATTATTCTCTCTCTCTCTCTCTCTCTCTCTCCACCCCCCCCCAATGAAAGTGGTCCTTGTCTGTCAAATGGAGTGAGATATGTCTGCAGCAGTCTGTTATGGTTGTAGAGCCCCTCCCCTCCTGGTCAAGAGAACAGGCCGTCTGTACAGAAAATCCCCTTTCCAGGCCCACTACAATAGGAGCAATGGGGAGACAACAATAGCCAGCCTCTCTTCTTTCCTCCCCAACCCCTGCTGTTGTTTCTCCTGCTCCTCAGTGTAGCTTAAGCTGTTCTTCCGGAGACCTCTCCCGGCTCAGAGACCCCCTTCGCCAACATATCACTTCTCTGTGGGCGTTGCGTTAACAGGGGGCCAGGCCTCTCTGGAGCTCGCTGCCAGGTGTCCTTCCATATTCTGCTTTTCTTCCCACCACTTTGCCCACTCACCATTTCGCTCGCGTTTGTTATTAATGCAAACAGACTGGTTGTATTCTGTGTTTTCCAACCACTCGTATTTGCTCTGAGTGAGAGTCTTCCTCTTAACTAATATCTGGAATCATGACTCAAGTGTGCGTGTTGTTGTGTTTCCACACGCTACCCACGTTTATTAACCTGTTTGCCCACGTTGAAGACTGACGCCCGGTCACGTAGGAACTGCAAATATGCCGGATGTCATTCATTCCAATAGGGAGAGTCCGGATTTTTATGACTGTACAGAATTTTGTTTATGTAGGCTTTTGAAAAAATAGAATTGCCTTTTCTATAAAGGTTTCAAATAGACATCAAGTTTGTCGTTGTTAATTCCTGATTTTTTCGCAGTCCTTCCTTTTATAATATCCACATAAAAAGCGTCCCCATGCGATGTGCCATGTCAAATGTTTGTGCATATAGCAGATTATGTGATCGGGCCAGGAGGGTTGGAATAGAAGGGAGGCCGCCTAGCTAAAACTAAAGCAGACTAACCATTCATACACTGTAGACTCGTATTGAATTTTTAAATTGATCATACACAGGGCAAAAATCAGTATTTTGGATTTGGAAGCGGTCAACCCTTGTTTGCTTCCCTAAATATTGATCCTTTTTATAAGAGTTTCACTAGCTGTATTCTCTGGGGAGCACACAGTGACTAAGCGTTTGGAATCGATTCAGATGCTGTGACCGCTTTAGACAGTAGTTCAGCACTTGATTCAGGGTTGCCGGTTCTCTTCCCTTATCCCCCCAGTCTCCATGGTGATGGGGATCCCCACAGTGAAGCGCAAGGTGAAGTCCTATCTGTCGGAGACGCTCCGCTCGCTGATCGACAAGCTGTCGCCTGAGGAGAAACTCGACTGCGTCATTATCGTCTTTGTAGGGGAGGTGAGCACTGGTGCATTACAAATACCCCCGATGTGTCTGCACATTACAGCAGGGCGTAGGCCGGTAAGGCATATCTTGGGATTTCCAGCTTTTAAAACCAACACCTCAGAGTAGAGTCAGTACCGCATACAGATTGCACATGGTTTGGAGGTAGTGCTAGAAGCTGTCAATCTCACGCCGGTCTGTTTGGTATTGTTCTGTGCAGACGGACGTAGACTACGTTCACAGTGTGGTGGCTGACCTGGAGAAAGAGTGAGTGAGCATCCTTACAGACGCACCACAATGCACTCTTCTCCTCTGCCCGCGGGCCTGTGGCACGCGCCGCTAGCATGCTAACCTCGTCACTTTCCCATTGGACCTCTCTAGCTTTTCCACCGAGTTGAATGTCGGCCTGCTGGAGGTGATCTCCCCCCCGGCCTCGTTCTACCCTGACCTCAGCAACCTCAAGGAAACATTCGGAGACTCCAGAGAGAGAGTCAGGTAAGACGGGACGCGGGTGCGGTCGTCTTTGTGTTCCAGAGCTGGCTTTAAATGGGTTGGAGAGAGTGTCATTATGGAAATAGGGTAGCAGCCAGGCTAGAGAGGAATTAGATGCAGGAGAGCCGTGATGAGGATTGCAGGAAAAAGGCTGGAAAGATGAGTCAGGAGGGAGGGTGGGGTTTATTGAGCAAGGGCTTTTAGGTAAGCTGCCTGCATACTTAGTATTCCACAGGCATTTCCCAAAGTCGCCTCAAGGTCATCTATCTACAGCACGACATCTCTCTCGCTCTCACTCCCTCCCTCCCTCCCTCTGCCCTGTTGTTATCTTGTTTACACTATGGTGGGTTTATGGTGGGTTAACGGCTGTCCTCATTAAGTCAGGTTATGGTGTAGTTCCCAGCCACTGTTCAAATAATAGTGTTGAGGCCCTATGGCCTACGCTTCCTTTGCGCGTGGGTGTACAGTACCAGTTAAATGTTTGGACACTGGCATACAAAGCACTGCCCACAAGATAGTTGACTGTTCACTCTTTCCTCACACCGATTTATTTCCCATGTATTATCACTCCACAATCAGCAATAATGTAAAAACACACAGGGCTTAAACACTGCCTGTAAATGTATCTTGACAGGACCGTTAACGGGTCCAGCTACCTTGTTTGCTGGCGTCTCTCCTGAGCTGTCGGCTCTGTGCTCCTTTCTATGGGAGACAGGTGATCATTAATTGGCCCGCATCTGTTCCAAATCCCCAAGTCCCATGAACCACACCTCCAAACGTTCCCTCCCACACACAGACGGGGCTAAACCATGCCCACACTCCCACAGACCTTCCCATACACTTAAATGAGAAAGTGCGTCCAAACTTTTTAGACATGCCTCCTAAAATATCATCACTTGGCATTATGCAGGAGCATGCCTTTCCTTATCCACTGTTTTTATGTAGCAAACTTCATTACACAAGGGACACCAGTTGAACTTCCATTTTTAAGGAAGTCAGTTTCCAAGCTGTTTTTGTGCTTTTCAGATGGCGAACCAAACAGAATCTGGACTATTCCTTCCTCATGATGTATGCAGTCAGCAAAGGTGTTTATTATGTCCAGGTATGTCACTCCGAGAAGAAACGCAAACTCGCTCCTGTGCCATTAGTCAGTGTTCCCATGGCAACTTGTTGTAACATACGACTGCAGCCAAAAATGCCTTTTAGTGTGTTACCAGGGCAACAGTAGTGTGGCTTGGGTTTGGAGAACACTGTTCCTAAGGAATGCGTACCAAGTGTCATTCAAGAGTGAATGCATTGTTCCACCATCCTAATTCTCATCTGCCGGTTTTGTAGCTGTGTTATTCCTTTTCCTGCCTTTGACATTGATTCTAATGAATGGGGTCTCCATCTCATCTCTGCTCACCTCTAGAGGGAAGAGGTACTGACTAACCTACAGCTGTTGCCCATGCTAGAGCCACTTAGCTGCCCTTAACCCCTTCTAGTGTACTGCATGTTTGTGTGTTAGTTAGGTTTCCCTGTTTCTTCCTGTCCCTTGTTTCCATCCCATCTTGCTGACAAGGTTTCTCTTCACGTCTTTCAATGCTTTTAGCTGGAGGATGACATTGTGGCCAAGCCCAACTACTTTGCCACTATGAAGAACTTTGCATTGCAGCTCTCCTCCGAGGACTGGATGATCCTGGAGTTCTCCCAGTTAGGTTTTATCGGTATGACATTACTTATCCCTCACCTTAAAATAATTTAGAAGTCCTTTTAGTGTCAAAGAAATGTAGAAATATTTTATTTATTTGAGAATCGAAAAGACTAAACTAAATGCTTATATTGTGAAGATAGTTTTGCCCTCAACAGCTGATATTGATATTATTACTAAGTGGTTGTCAATAGGCAATGTATGTAGTATGTAGGTGAAAATACTAGTTTTTGCAAGAACTCAGCAATTTAACATGTCAATGTCAGCTGAGTGGAGCCCTATTTTAGTTACAGCTGAGCAGTAACTCTACCGTGGGATGCAGAGTCCTGTCTGTTTTTTTATAATAGTGGGCTAATGGGCTTCAGTGCTGGATCAATGGACTCAAACTGCTTTATTCCCTCGGCCCTACAGGGAAAATGTTCCAGGCTCCCGACTTAAACCTGATTGTTGAGTTCATCTTCATGTTTTATAAGGAGAAGCCCATTGACTGGCTACTGGACCACATTCTCTGGGTTAAAGTTTGCAATCCTGAGAAAGATGCGGTAATGTATACATTCCCTCTGCTTCTTTGTGTGTGTTTGCGTGTAGTCTCGCAGGGCCAGACGTGACTACGGCACTATGTGACAAGAGTACACATCTGGGGACATTCAGTTTAAAATTTGGATTAAACAGATTGGCGAAATCTGGCTCTGACTTTCAGTCAACTTCTCCAGTCCATACACCTCCAACACTATAGACTATATATAAACTATATATACATTAATGTATATTTTGTATGATGATGTTTTGTATGCGATGTCCGGTTTGTTTTTAACTGTTTGTATTGTTTGTTTTGTATTATATTGTTTTAATATCTTCATGCCCAGGGACTGCAGATTTATATTAGCTAAATAGCTAACTCTGGCCCAATGGTTGTATTGTGCATGGCCCCTGTTAAATAAAACAATAACAACAAATAATGTGAAGTGGAACACAAAACTAGCAACCACATTCACAAGCCTCTATTTTGAACTGAAAAAGCTTTGAAATGGTTTAGAAGTTTCGAACTCGAACCGCCCCACATTTAAGCCAAATTGTTTCATCAGATGTCCCCAGACATTTTATATGATAATATAATAAGTCTGGCCCCGGGAGACTAGTTTGCGTGCGACGCTGGCTGAGGTGGAAAAAAAACAGGTTATGGAAGGACAATGTGTTTTCACAACACACACACACAAGAGTTTACACACTGGTTTAGTGTATGACTGGAGCAAATACGTAATTTACCCCCCTCCCCCGTGAATGGTGGCAGTTGTGTCACTTATCTTGTCACTGTACATTACAGAAGCACTGTGAGCGGCAGAAGTCCAGTCTCCGAGTGCGGTTCAGACCATCTCTGTTTCAGCATGTGGGCCTTCATTCCTCTCTCGCTGGAAAGATTCAAAAGCTCACCGTGAGTTGCTCCATCACCATTTTTACTCTGTTTTACTCTTAGCCTTAGATTTGTAAGGAGCCCTGGAATGGATACAAAGGTAAAAATAAAATCTATGGTTGGAAAAAAAATTAAGTTTTCCCTTCGAAATACAATGATACTTGCAAAAACAACTTTACTCGCAAAGTTTGTCATTTAGGTCAATGTAGTCTACTTAGTTTATACTGAACCAAACAGAGGTAGCATATTGCCTTCCCAATGTGTCCTTTTACATAGCAATATGGCGTTCCAGGACCAGAGGCATTGACCAAACAGCGGGACGTGAAGCACAGAAGTGTTGGTGGAGAAGGGTCTATCTGTAGTCTCGCGGATTGTAAATGTTTAATATAAATGCCTCCATACCTTTTACACATAACCGCGAGACAGAATGAAGGCGCAATATTCTCGCCTTGAACGCTGTGTATAAAGGGCTAGTGTTTGGCCTAAGTGAGACACGTCTGAAGAGAATACTTGACACAAGGGGACACATTAGACAATAGTCGCAAAGCGTACTCTGACCTGGCGGCCCTGGTTGCTGAGAAATGTTTTATATTTTTTTGCCGAGGGGGGGGGGAAATTGCAGAGAGAACTTTTGCCTAGGATTTTTCCCCCGTCCGCGTCAAACAGGACTGCCAGGTCCGTACGTTTTGCGACGAGTGTGTCCCCATGCAAGTATTCTCTTCAGATGTGTCTCACTTATGTGAAAACTGTACCTACTGTCAAGCACTGATTTAATGTCTTTATATTTGAGGACAATCTCAAAATTATATGAGCCTCTCCCACTCCTGTTGTTCTAATAAAATATACCAACAAAAGAAAATATTGGCTGATATGCTTAACCCGCTGAATAAAACAGAAGTAATACAATATTTAAACTCGTGCTCTATTGTTGTGATTTTCATGTTTCTCCTGCAGCTACTTCCCAATAAGGGGAGACTAAATTCTTCTTTCCATTTGAGTAGGATAAGGACTTCCTAAAGCCTCTGCTCCACAAGATCCACGTCAACCCTCCAGCAGAAGTGTCCACCTCGATGAAGGTAAACAAAGCTATGCAATGATAGACGATGCAAAAAGGGGACCCCTCTTTGTTCCATTGTTCCATTTCTGATGATGATATTAAATAATAAACAATTTAAACATTCATCACGTTTAATAAAAATATAAGAAATACAAGAATATATGTATGTAAAAAAAAAAAAATGTTTAGCCAGAAATAAGAATGCTTTGGCTTTTACATTTATTCATTTTTATTAAAGAGCCAAATAATAATGCTAATAAATACAAGCAATATAGGTCACATACAGCAGTAATCGCTCTGTCCTGTTTTCCAGGTCTACCAGGGCCACACGCTGGAGAAGACTTATCTAGGAGAGGACTTCTTCTGGGCCATCACTCCTACCGCAAACGACTACGTCCTCTTTAAATTTGACAGACCTGTTAGCATAGAGCGGTAAGCAGCGCTGAGGTGTCTGCCTTACCTCGATTAGATGTTTGCACGCATACTTTCATAACATTTACATGTACGTTTAATGGAGACAGTGGGAGGCCTATACCAAATACATACAGGAACACACACCTACACAAGCTCTTTATCTATTTCAGTGATTCAGGGCTGGCTTTCGTGAGGGCATCCCAGGGGATCAGGGTGCGTTAATGAGAAGCTTCTAAAATAAGCATTCTGGAGCCAACCTCCCACTAACTGCAGAGCTGGAAGATAGCAAGGAAGACAGTCAGGGTAAAGGGAGCCAATGGCTCTACACGGGAAAGGAAGGGTTTGTTTGGATTAGGGTAATGTGGAAGAGCACTGGGTATGTGGAGAAACATAAGATCACACATCCTGTAAAGCCTCTGTGACAAGGTAACGCGTACACAGGGGGGGTTTGTTTATGGCAGACATGGTCAGAACCTTTTTATTTCAAGCGTTCATACACACAGACGTGTAAAGCGTAATGCAGAGCAGCTCCGGCGTTCGTGTTCTCTACCCGCTCCCCTATCCTGGTCTGCCTTTTCTGATTAGCGACACACACCTGTTCCCAATCCCCAATTAGTCCTGTGAACCACGCCCCCAACACTCCCCTCCAGAAAGAGCTAAACCACACACACCTCCACAGCCACCATGTGGATGGTGTGAAAAAGGGGTTTCTGTCTGGCTTTGAGTGGCACCAATTACCCTGGCAGGGTCTGTCAGTGCACTGATAAGAGACAAGAGCTCATCAGCAGCTGACTATAAGAGAGCTCAGTTCATTGTCTCTTTCGGTCTACTCTTTTTGTAACCTTTTCCCTTTTCTCTCCATCTTATTTAGATTTACAAGTAAAGGTATTTCCTTATAACTATAGGGATTAGTTGGTTGACTCTCAACCGAAAGTTTGCGGGTTTGATCCCTGGTTGCTTTGGATAAAAGCATCTGCTAAATGTAAGATTCACTTTACACCAGTTGTAGGTTCATCCATTATATTACATATCATATTTTAGTCCCTGTGAATACATTTGTAAACTAAATATAACTAAATAGATGATTGTTCGACAATTCAAGACATGTTATGCTTTGATGTTAGCCTGTGTGTTTTTATAAACAGTACACGGAGGCAAAGAGTGAGAATGAATATTCATACTTGTCATCTGGTGTGTGATTATGAATCAAGCAGTGTTATTTGATTGACAGGTTCCTGTTCCGCAGTGGGAACCAGGAGCACCCCGGGGATAAGATAGAGAACACAACTGTGGAGATTCTTCCCTACTCGGTGAGGAAACCCTCCAACCCAGTTGTCCTAAATATAATTATTTTTTCTCTAAGATTTTTAGTTTTTTTTTATTTGAACATTTTCATCTTGTGACTGCTCCAAAATGATCCCCACACTTTGGAAACCACTACTCCCTAACACTACTCCCTAACACTTAAGTCCCCCTGCTCCTCTTGTGCCATGATGCAGGCTTCTGAGTTGTCTTCTTTGACATTATTCCTTTATCATCTGTGTATAATTTAGGAAGCAGGACTTCAGACCAAAGAGAAATACAAACGAACTGAAGACCGCTTTTACAGAATTGGTGAGTGGGCATTTCAGCGCTCAAAGCTTTGCATATTCACACACTTCTGCTTGAGGGATAAACACACTGTTTGATGACACTATGGGCCCTATTTTAACGAGCTAAGCACACGGTCTATTTAAACAATGTGGGTTGCTGGACGTAAAAATGAGATCTGCATTGGCCTGAAACTAGCAAAGACACTTGCGTCGCACTTGGCACCTGGTGTAAATTAGGGCCCTATGACACAACGTTATCAGATTACATGCAAACAGCTTGCCACGCACTCTCCAAAGCATAATCTTAATCTTCTATCACTTTCTTATCCCGATATATTCAAAGGCTTACTTAATATAATAACCTCCCCTTCTATGTGTTAACAGCTAATGTTTCATTGTTTTTTGGGTATTTTTGTCCTCAGTATTCCTTTGAGTTTCCTTTCCTTACAGTTTAAATTGAAGGTGAAGTGGTTTGACATACATTGTGTGTGTGTGTGTGTGTGTGTGTGTGTGTGTAAACAGGTCATTTTGAGAAGGGCTTGGCAGAGGGGGTTGTCGACCCTGCCTTTAATCCTATAGTGGCACTGCGGCTCTCGGTTGTCAAAGATTCTGCTGTGTGGGCCATCCTCAGCGAAGTAAGTCCCTTGCACACCTAAAATCTCCTATACAGTTCTACAGTGCTGTGATTAAGCCTTTGCCATGTGTAATTCTGTTCAGTGTTACTTAAACTCAGTGACATGTGTGGGTTTTGAGCCTAACCTGCTTCTTTCCTATTAGCCACATCTCACGGGTTCAGGTCTGGGTTTTGAATCAATGAAGCACAATCCATCATTTGAATTTTGTTTAAACCACTCTGATATAGACTTACTTGCATCTTTGCTGTATTACCCAGCTGTGCAGAATAGCCTGATTGCTTCCTATAGAATTCTCTGTTGAAAGGTCTTCAATAATCCCAGTGTTTAGGGTATTGATGCTTCAAAACACCCCCAAACACTGGTATGAGCCATCAACTAAATGATTTGACCTAATTCGTTGTGAGAAAAGCACAATATCATGTGGCAAATCTCTCCAATAATGTATGTGGTGCTTTGCTCTCCCCCGCAGATCCATATAAAGAGGATAGCAGGCTAACTGTCTGTCAGGTGGTACATCAATCATGGCCCCTTGGGTCCAAAAATCTCCCAGACTGCTAAAGCAGGCCCTCTGGTGCCTAGCAACCAGCAGTGACATCGTCAGAGCCCCAGTGTTGCTCTTCTGAGATTATCTGATGAATCTTATCTCTCTATATCTTTATCTTTTCTTTAATATTCTCTGTTATCCCCAATTCTGCTCCTGTATTTGTTTGTTTGTTTCCCCTGTCAATCATGTGCTCCAAAATTATTTCTTAATGTGAATACTACTTTACAACAACAGGGTTTCTGAACAAATCTGCTATGAGCTTTGGCTCTTGAAGTGACTATTTATGTGTTGCTCAGCAGCTTTGAACACCAGTCAAATGACTTGAAAGGATAATAGTACCAGTCACCTGGCCACTGGTGTTGTACATGTTGCCTAAACCTTTCTCTGTTGCTGTATGCTGCCACCTTTGGGCAATCTGGAGTACTAGTGCCACAGCAAAGCTCAGCTGACGAAGAATGTTGTCATCATCACTAATGGCCAGTTGCTCTTTGTACAGAGATGCTAGGAGCTCTTGCTGAACAGCTGGCTGACGCGGTCATGGCTCATGACAAATCATTGATTCGTACTAGACAAACTGATCTAGGACAAGCCAAATCCTAACATATTCAGATTGTATCCTGTTAGGGGCAGGGCAAATGTACCCTAGGCCATATTCCTTGGGAACTGTCCAAATCCATCAAGTAAACTAGACAATTGTAACGTTTTCACCCCCTTGCTATGTGTGACCTCAGCGTCTATTCATAGCAAACCAATCACCGATTACCTTGGGGGAATTTTTCCTGAAGATATATATTATTATATTGTAAATTACTAGAATTATGATGATATATGATGGTGGCTTAATTTATTGAAATAAATCTTTAATTTGTACAAGAGGTAAAATATATTTTTTAATTCTATGAGGAAATGTTTATGCCTGTTTAGGAATCTGTTTTGTTTGTGTGTGAGCGGATTTGTGCATTGTTTTATTTTTACAGCTACTTCTTTTGTTTGCTGTTTAAGGTAGCTAGTTCTTACTGCTGTATCTCCATTTTATCACCTCCAATCAAACATTGTGACTAAACCTTAAGAGATTTATGTTAACACAATGAAGTGGTCGGAAAGTTACAAATAACCTCGGTTCAAGCAGTCCTAAACTATTCCTCCCAGAAATTTGTAAAAACAAAATAATGTGCCTTACATCCACTTCCCTTGGAATTGCATTGGCAGCGTTATTCCAGTCACTTCACCCTTCCTTTGCCCTCACCCTGTGAGGTTATGTTATAATCAGTAACAATAAAAAATCACACACATCTATTCCCAGTAGTTAATGTATTAATACACTTGGTGTCAATTTAAGTACATAACACTTTGCTGAGGAGTGCTATAGTTTGTCAGCTAGATGAGGGGTTGAAACTGTAATAGTGCTCTATCTGAAATGGTATAATTTGCATAATTTGACTTTATTCCCTTTTACATGACTTTTTTTTTTTTTTTTAATGCCAGCCTTGTTGTTATGTTATTCCTGTATGTAAGATACTCGTACATTTCTGGTTGTGATTGCACAGGATATTTTGACTACTGTACTTTTTTATTTTGGAACATGTGCCATTTCAGTGTAGATTTATTTGACACGTGAAGATGCACAGTACTTTCTGTAATTGTAAATATCTAGGCCTATAGAAAAGCAATGAGCATTATCTGTCTTTCTCTCTCCCATTCCCTTGCTTCAGTTTTTGTTTGTTGTGCAGCCATGATTAGAGATTTTTATTTTATTTTTTGTCAAAAAAAGAGAGGAAACCACTGAACAGTGAGACAGGCTGTTTCTTTCAACATTTACATAGATTGGCTTCTGGTCCCAATGCACCAAAAAAGTGGTCATCACTAACATTCTGCTGATTTCAGTACAAGGGACCAATAGAGGAGAATAAAAATAACTTCGCCCTTTCCTGACAAGCCCCAACATCCATGTGCCTTCATCACGTACATATGTGTGTCTGCCTGTAATGTTCATTTTGACATGGGTTTTCATGGACATCTTTTAAATAAAGGAAATGGTTTATACATACAATTCATTTCCATTTCTTTGAGACTTTGTTCTTTTATAACCACACCCCCTCCCCCATCCCTTTTTCATCAGACTCGTCTTCCTTTCATTTTTCTATACCAGGAGGCAAGAGATGATTCTCTAAAATTAATTGTAAATTGGTAAGGTTTTGGTGCCAATGCAACCTAGTGGTCATTAAAATATTTAGGCCAAATTTTATTATATTAACATGGTGAGGGCGACCAATATCTATTTGGTTTTTGAACTGTCACAAAGGTATGAAAGTGGCTCACAAAACCACAGAAACTAAGTTTGCATGAAATAAAATGGGGAAACTACAATTCCCATCATGCAATGTAGTCCCTGACTACTTCCGTTTTCACGATTGATTTCCCAAAACATGGCTGACAGTGCTTAGGAGTGGAAGTGTTTAAATAATGCCAACTAGGTAACGCGTATATTTATGTGACTAAGTGAATTAAATTGGTGTTACTGCGAATTGATCATAATGCCGAAATACTATGAGGATAAAGAGGAAGACAGCCGAGCCTGCGCTGGTATCAGAGAAGACTTCAAGGCATGTCTCCTTCAACACGATTGTGTTGTTAAGGTAGGTTATTGCTCCTCTAGTACGCTACCTGCATACTCTAGGACCAATTTGACGGTTCTGATATCAGCGCGAGTTATTGTTAAAACAGTCTGTAAATCCTGCGGCTAGGATGCCGTTTCAAGGCATCCTAGCCTAGGTCTTATTTATATAGCCTGTAGCCGTACCTTGTTTGTGATAATTCGCTTTTAGCCAGGGCACCCGTTCTCTTTTACAAACGTGTTTGAAGTTAAACTAAACTGCCTCGCTTTTCCTAACTTCTATAAGACATTGATTACCCTTGGTGACCTTTCTTTTAGCATACTGTATTTTCTCTCCTAATTTTGAAATTGAAAATGTGTGACAATGCACAATCTAATATGCCCATTGGAATACCTCAAATGGTCTAAATTTGACAGGAGGGGAAGATGCCCAGCGAATGTCTAAAGGAAGGCCATTGCAAAGCTCTGCAGACAACGTTCTTTGAGTGCAAGAGATCAATGGTTTGTTACATCCTCTACATTATAGTAGTTAGCCTGTATTGTGTAATTGTATTGTTTTTTACCCTGGTAAGAGCACCCTGATTTAGCAAGTTTGGTGGTTTTAGCAGGCAAGCTATTTTGCTTTACAACTTAACATTTCTAAATAAATATCTTCTTAGACCAGATTGTTGCATTCAATTATAATCATGAGCCGAGTGGTATGTAGTGGAGGCAAGTTTCTGCATCTCTGGGAGGTAGCTTCCCCCAAAAATACTGACATTTTCAGCAATTGGCAATACTAAACCTGAGCTTCACTTTGGTAACTACATTTAGGTTTGAAAAATGTATGCTATTACATTACAACAAAGTCCAAAGTTGTCTGTTGGGGCTTTAACATTTGTGTCTTCTTCCCATCTTCAGCTTGACACAAGGTCGAGGTTCCGTGGCAGAAAGGGATATTGACATCACCATAGGAGTATGTGACGCTGACAGAAGGCCGGGTTGGAAATTGTAAATGTTCATAATTCATTTTAAGGACAGTTTATATGTTCTGCAGCTCCCTATGTGCACATGTTTGTAAGGAGTTCCTTCAATTGCCTGCTAATACCAGCAGAGCCAGTAACGTGCCTATACTAGGGATTCAGCAATCGTACTCCTGGAATGACAAAAATTCTTATGAATTGTGATTTGTCAGATTGTGGTAACTGGGTATGCAAGATGTGTTATTTAAAATAAATACGAGTACAAAACAGATTAACAATTTATTGTTGATGAACAATTATTTTATAAAATAACAAGGCATTGTGATGCAAGATTAACTTCAGGTTTATAATAACATACTTCTGTTTGTTTCATTAAACTCAAGCAGTATACAGTATTTAATGGCCGTTATAAAAATTAAGTGACCTACAAAAATAAGGTAAATAGTTCCTTTTCTGTCATAATCAACCATATCTGTAGTACCAAATCTTTGTCATTCATTCTAAATACAAAATATATTATGTTGAGATTAATACCCCACTACTGTGAAAT
Organism: Percopsis transmontana; assembly: GCA_025447815.1. NCBI lineage: Eukaryota > Metazoa > Chordata > Actinopteri > Percopsiformes > Percopsidae > Percopsis > Percopsis transmontana. Next base: position 1,600,762 of record JAOEHI010000014.1, read on the forward strand.
GGGATAAGCAATATAAAACTGGTCTGTGTGCGTTCAAACGCTTTTATTTTAGAGCATCCATCAACATCTTCTCGAACTTTTTGATATCCACCTTCTTTATGATGAAAGCCTTGTGGCTCTTATTTAACAGGTCTAGAGTATCTACAACCATCATGGCTCTGGTGTGCATGCCCGACAGCTCCACGCTGACAGGGTAAGAGTCGCTCTCGATGATGAAGGAGTCATCGATGGCGGCAGCCATCGCATACGAGTCACATGACACAAAGCCTGTGCCGGCGACCAGCTCCTTCAGGATACTCTCACTGAGAGACGCCTTCCTGCTAAAATTGAAGATCCTTTCCATGAAGCGGGCCTTCTTCGTGTCTTGGGCCAGCCAGGCATCGCAGAACTCCTGCCGTACCAGTGCAACAGCATGTCAGTTTGCATGACTTTGGAAAGGTTCCCTATCATAAAACTACAGTTGTGATGTCAGTTAGATTGTCTGAAGGGACCCAAAAGGGCTGGACTAATTGGCTAAATGACTAAGTCTTAACTTGTCATTTAGCCAAGACAAGGTCCCAGATGTGACATTTCTGGATTATAGCCAATCGTCTCTGCTCCGTCATGCCACTCATACAGCCACTACAATTGTGCAACACCAACTGTAATGGACTGTTCAGCTAAAAAGGAGGAAAGTATCTAAAATGACTTTGACTGTGGATTGGAAGATTGTTGCAATAAATTATATTTGACTGCACAGTATACAAGGATGACTGTCGCCGTTTTGATTCAATTAGCAGGAGCCCCGCTTTTCCCAGGCACATTTCTCAGTGGTGGTTCTAGCTTGTATTGCGCCCTGTGCAAACCCCCCACTAACAACTGTGTCCCTCGTTCCAACAGCACCCACCCCGCCAAAAAAACATTAAGACATTTGTAACGAGTATAGAAATATATAAAATAACAATCAAATGCCAAAAATTAGGTGAAAAGAATAGAAACAATTCTAATATATAGATACAAATAAAATGGAGAATCAAATGATTACCTATACGAATTACAACTGGTAAATACTGATCACTGAAAGGCTACTAAGACACCTCAGGTAGGATTGTATGAGCTTCAGCTACAGTCATTGGAAGAGTTAGACAAATTCTGAGAGCAGTCCACAAATTTGGATACATTTCAAGAGCTCCCTTTGATATCTATCTATATCTCAGCAGCTCAAGCAGGGTCATTGTCTTCAATTCCTGTGTAAGCTCTGCCATCCAAGTCTGATTCTTCTTTATAGTGCAGTGTGATACTAAACTTAGCTCCCACATTTTCCAATGTGGAAAATCTTCCCTGAAGTGCTGAAGCTGCAGCATCAACAATGACTTTGAAAAATGTCACCTCAAGCTTCTTCAGGGCATCACTCAAGGGCTCACCCAACGACTCGAACGTAAAGTGCCGCTTTGTGGACCTCAGTCTTTTTGGGTGAAGAACAGCCTCTACATTCATATCCTCACAAATATCTTTGGCTGACGTTTGTGCAGTCATAATGGCCTGTTTCCCTATAGTTGCAGAGACCCTTCCCTGTCTTCAATAAGTGCCTCTCTCACTGCAGCTGCCTGATACCTCAGTGGCTCGACACTTAACTTTACTCTCCCACCTTGTCTCAGTCCACATCTTCAAAGTGATGTCCACATGTGTTTTCAGGATGGCCCATCGCTGTGTGGAGGCTGAGAAGGTGTAAAGTTTGTGTAAGATGCCAAAGTATCCTGTGGCATCGACCACAACCAGGTTCAATGTGTGAGGCCCACATGGCACAAAACGTTTTTGGATTAATTTCCAGGAATCTGGCTTGGACACCTTTTGTTTTTGCCTCTCATGTTAGCCCCATTATCATAGGACTGTCCTCTGCAGTACTCAAAAGTAATTTTTCGCTCTTCCAAATCAAGAATGCCAAATGGCCCGTGGACTCCTGCCTCCAAAAACCCCATAAAAAGTTTCTTTATGTGGGGCTCCTCCTTAAGTGACAATTCTAATCACAACTGTTCAGTGTAGCAAACATCTGGAGTGCAATCTAGAATTATAGAAAAAAAGTTTTGCCAGCTTGATGTCACTCACCGCCTTGCTGCTCAACAAATCAATGCGTTTGTTCTGTATTTGGTTTCTGATTGCCAGAGATTGCACAATAGCAGTCAGACATGCCAACACCTCTCTCCATCTTAATCTCTCGTTTCCCATTTTTTTATCCTCATTGCCAGTTTTTTTTCCATGTTTTCATACAGTTTTGGATATCTGGACTGTTGTCGTGTGAAGTCAGCAAAGAACTTGCATGTTTCCAGTCTGTCAATCCTGTTTGCTAAATTAAATTCTTTGTAGAAATTAGCTTGCAGCAGAAGAGGCCATTGTTAATTTCAGAATACACCAACCATTTCTAGGTATTTGTTCACCACTCACCAAGGTCTTCCTGAAATACTGGTGATGGCAACCATCACTCTCATTCCTTGGGAAAACAAAGTTAGGTGGTGCCTCACTTGTTCCTCTGCGAACTAGTTGTGTTCTAATTCTTTCAGTCAGAAATGAAGGCCAGTCATCAGCTAATTCTAGGCATAAGACACCCCAAAATATATTAAATAGCAGAATATAGACTAGATTTAGGGGAATTTCCAATGTTGTAGGCTAACTGAGCTCAGGACCTAGTCAATACAATCACAGAATAACGTTATGATGTCACCTCAATGAAAGTTTACCAAAATATATATAATTAATTAATTCAATAAATATATAATGTGTTAGGTTGTAATCGTTTTGCTGCAGCCTACACACATTATCATGAGTAAACTGTAAATTTATTTCCAATGCTGGTTGGACAGAAAACGCAATATTGTTGCCCTATCATTTGTAATAGTATAGCAAGCAACCTAGCATTAGCAACATAGGCTAACAAACAAACAAATAAGTGTAATAGCCTATTATTATTTCATTACATGCATAAAATATTATGCCCATAGAGATGACATAGCTGCATACCTTTCTTTTGGACGTTTCTCCTCTTCTGTACTTTTTTCCGAAATTGGGTGCCCGATGGCTTAGACGTTTTGTTATCTATTTTACTTGTGGTGGTGTTTTAGAAGTGCGCTATTTGATAGATTCCCCCTACCTCGGGCTTCCGGGGAGACCTGAGGTGACGCCGTGGGGTCAACCTCCCCCCTGCCAATCTTCTACCTTCCAAGCAGCAGGCAGTAGCCTGCCTAGCACACAGACTAGAATTAGGGCTCCCACTCTGTTAACTGACCCACGCGGTGACATGAGATCATTGACTTGACGTGCGAATGAGCAATAGAAAACCAATCTCGCAAATGTCATTAAGAATTTTGTGCGGGTGGCCTTGCCACCCTGAGCGGCTCCCCATGTCGCCCCATACCTAAAACCTGCCACTGGCATTTCTTCTTCTCTCTTCTCTAGGTGCTTCTCACCCTCAACGTCAAATACAAACATGCGCAGATTTGTGGTACAACACCGGAGGCCATATTTGCTTCCATTGAGGCAGGTGGTGAGCCTATTCTAGAGAAATCCTTACCCAAGATAGCTTGCTGTAGCAGGTGAACTCCCAGCAGGCCAGATAAGTGGGACATTGGTACTCGTTCAGTACAATGTATGCCGCTTCTGGGTCAGCTGCAAAGTTAAACTCAGCACAGACACTGGTGTTTCCCCGTGCTAGGGATGAATAGCACACACACAAATAAAATCACAGATTACAAACATATGCACTTTTGTCTTCCACAAAAAAACCTGCATGTAGTAAATGTAAAGCTTTTTTCTTACATTCCGTGTTACCTCCCATGATGTAAAGGCCCCGGAGTTTGCTTTGTATGGAGGGATCTATCTTCACAGCCAGAGCCAGATTAGTGAGGGGTGCTATGGCAACCAGAGACACCTACGGGAAAAAAAACAACATATAATTGCATAGAGTGTACACACACGTGGCCACTATATATTGGACATCCCTTACCTCTCCAGGGTTCTCATTAATAATCCGGATCATAGCAGATACCGCTGGTTCCTTCTGGATCATGTCCAGACCAGGAGAGTTGGGATCAGGGACGTCTCCCAACCCATCCAACCCATGGAAGTGTCCTGAATTAAGGCATTTACTAAGGATTGGCTTAGCAGCCCCTTTGAATACTGGAATCTGTGGTGATTTATAAAGCGAGGGTAAGAGATGGTTTATGACTTGAAAATGGAACAAAATGTAATTTTGGCTATTTAAAATCAATCATATTTGAGCAACTAACGTAGAAGAAATTACACTGTTTTTGGTGCTGAAAATCAGTGGTGTATTCTCTATGGACAAACAAAACAACTGCCTGAAACTATATCTAATTGAGCTTATTATGCCTGTCCCTATGTAGCCCCTAGTCATGTGTCTAAAATATCTTGTTGGGCAAGTCTCTCTCGCCAACAGAAGAAGAGGTAAAGTTACTGGAGGTATAATACAAAAGTGTTTTTCTCTAGTTCTGGAATGGATTGTGCTATCTCAGCGATAGGGTCCCTTTAAATAGTGTATGTTGTTAAAAAGTTACGTAACATAATTTATTTTTTTTTTTTAAATCCTGGAGACTTTGGTCTGAAATTAACTGTGGTGATGCACCTGAAGTTTATCACAGACTTGTAAAACACGTAGGACGTTCTTGCACACGTTCTCAACGGTGGTGTTTCCTTGGACACATGTGATACCAAGGATGTCCACGTTGGGGGCTGCCAGCGCCAGCATGAGGGCTTGGGCATCGTCTACCCCGCAGTCAACATCCACTAGCAGCCTCTTTTTACCCATTCCGTACCCTAAACAAGACGCATACAATATTTTCCCACGGAAAACAACACAGCACTAAACGAACGTCTGACTGCAGTGTGCATAGTCAGACGTTAATTTAGTGCATTGCATACACAGTGCGAAAGTTCGTTTAATGCATTGCACAGTGAACTACCGTTATACCTTGAGAGTTAACTCTTAAATAATGATTAACCAAAGTACCGGATAGCCTAACTTTCCAAGGACGGTGTTCAAAATAGCAGGCTACAAACGTTCTTCTACTGCGTAAATTCCTCTAATCAGTAATATCAAATGTTTACAAACGTGGCCAATTAGTAATTTTAAAACAACAAATGAAACGTAACGTTACCTAAAGTTGAGCGTGAAGGTGGTTTCGTAAGACGCCGTCTGCCTGCTTAAAATAGGGGCGGGACTTAATGAGTCAGTCAGTGAACGTTACCCATTAAGACAGATGCGTTCCATTTGAACTGTGATTTCGGAATTCCTGAGTTCCATTCGAAAATGTCCACTGGAACGCCCCCTGTAGTCGGTGGAAATGCCGCAATCCAGTTACCTTGGAAGTCGGAACTTGGATCTGAGATTGACGTCACACCCGAGTTATTAGTGGACTACACGTTTGAATTGTGCGACAGCAATGACTTAATTAACAGCGACCCGAGGAGTGTCCGAAAATGTTTTAATTTAGCCAGTGAGCTCACTAGTCCTCTACATAGAATTCCCTACAGTTAGTAGGGAGTAGTGAATTTTCGGACATAGCACACGATGGACGTCTCCAGTTGATTTCAAAGCCTTACGCGATATTTTGCGCATACAAACACTGTAGCAATATGTCCACAGATAGAAGTTGGACAGTAGGCTACTGTGTGTAGGCCTACTGCTGATTTAATGAGACACAAATAAGACAAGTGCAATCAACAGTATCAGAGCTGCAAAGTTTCACCTAAAGTTTGTGAGTGCCTCACAATTTTTGCGTGTTTTGGCAGCCCCTCTCCCTCCCAATTATTTTTGAAACTTACAAAACATAATGTTCATAATTGACCAGCACAAGAAATGAAAACAATTGGAAAATCTGATAAAACCAGAGCACCAATTGTAGGAGCTCGTGGTGCCCATGGTGATGAATGGCCATTTGGTTGACCACTCACTTTTAAAAGTCGACTACACCTATAGGTGGCTGCTCCACATATTTTCAGTTTTTAAAAGTATCTAATACCTTCCAGTTCATTTTGATGTACTGTACAAAAGAACTAATACATTTTGAACTGAATAGCGTTTATTTATTATTTTACTTTAAACTGGAGTTCATACATCAGAGACAGTAGCTACCATCTCCCCCATTCAACTGCAACATCTGATCAGAAAAAAAATCATACATAACATGGACAAAACTATGACAGCATTTGGCAACATCTTGAGTTATCAGCATAAACAATTCTAAGCAAAATATTGTCAAAATAAAATCCACTGTCTCTGAAATAATGTACAAATGGATATACTGGCCTGAAGTTGTCAAAGTGACAACAGAACCCACTGAGGTGGTGTTGATTGTATAATATTTATGTTTAATATAGAAACGTGTTCTGTGAACTTCTGTGTCTTTATTTTTGGACATGCAGGTTAAAGTTAGTTTTCCGCATAATTAAATCGCAAGTGCTGATGATCATTCACATTTGAAGGACTGAAACCACTACATACTGCACATTTTCATGTGTAAATAAGTCTTAAATATTGTGTTAAATGTATTCAATGTGAGATGCACTAGCTTCCAAACCCCTGAAAAATCACATCAATCAACATTCCCATTGTTTTGCTGTAATGCTGTTAAGCCAGCCGTCCTTATTTTATAACATCAACATTTACTTTATAACACACTAGCATATGAGCTCATCTGTCAGATTTCATAGAAGGTTTGTACTGTATGTGTTTAATATGTTTAATGTCCGTGCTTACTACAGAAGAAAGAGAGAGAGAGGTGGTGCTGAACCTGTGCAAAATAAAATGGGGAGACAGCAGGGAAAACCGTTGGCTACGTGAATGCTCTCAAACTAACCAATTAAGCGTTCCTTCTTAAACAACCTAGGTCTTTAGGTCCAGACAGCTCAACTCCAAGGCATTTAATTTGAAGCAGATAATCTGCTCCATCTATAACAGTTTAAGACAAAATGAGTGCAGCTGCTTTTTTGTTATGATTATTTATTTTTTTTAACTTATTGGATAAGATCTAGAGCTATGAAATAGTGTGTCATTTCATTTTTTGAAGGTTGGGACATACTATATCCTGGAAAGTGAGAAAGTCAAGGAACTCCTCGAATGTCGCTCCTGATTAAGCAACCAAAGGTATTGTCTGCACACTAATTACAGTTTAAGATAGAAAGCCATTTCTTTCAATTAGCTTGCGTGGTAGTTATCATCATGGCATACTAAGAAAACACTGATTCTAATAAATAGGAAAGGAGAGAAGAACTCGCTATAAAACAAGCTAAAGTAGCACTGGCACTTTGACATCAATCTTATGAACTAAGCACAAAACAACAGGGTGTTCCACTCTGTTGTTTTCTTTGTTTGTTTTGTTGGGTGGCATGTGCTGTTATCATCCTGTTCACCCAGTTGGCTTCATGGTGACACTGGCAGAGAGCAGAGTTCACTCAGGTCTCAACCTTCCCGTATGTGCCCTCTGGTGGTCGGTACTGTTTAGGAAAGGCCTTCAGCTGGAGGGCGTTGAAAGCGTACTTGCGACATCCTACATTCTTCATGGTATTCTCTCTTCTGCAGCCCTCACTGTGGGCAGATGGAGGCGTAAAAAAAAAACATATGTTTGAGGAAGGATAGGCAGAGGAGAGGCTATATGAGATCATGTAGATCAGAGTGGAGGGTTTGAACAATAAATAGTCAGAAACAAGCACTTGGACTTCTGTTACACTGAGATATTAAACACTGCTTTGTGTAAAATACAACATTGCAATAATATATCAGAGATGTCAAGCATTACATCTAAAGCATGTCCCCATTATTTTGGGGATATGTACGGGGCTCAGTAAATCAGTGGTTGTGGTGGTTTACTCCCATCATGAAGGTCCCAGGTTCGAACCCGGACATGCCCAGCTGTTCTGCAGGCGTCCTTGAGCAAGATGCCTAACCCCTAGCTGCTCCCTAATACTTAAATAATACTCACTGTAAGTTGAAGGGCGAAAAGCATCGTTTATATCTGTTATATCTGTTATATGACCTAATTGTAAGTCTTTGGCGTCTTACCTGCGCATGCAGTCCAGGGCCTGGTAGAAGACCTGTGGCGCTAAGGCATGCTCCTGCTGCAGGATCTGACACTGCTCCAGAGTCAGAGACATGGCCGTGCGGTCCTTAGCACTCTTACAGCTGGTGAAACGCAGCCCATTCAGACGCCGGCAAGCCTGGCATGTGAAGGGAGCATAGAGATATGTCTTAGATATATATGACGCAACTGAACCTAGCATTAAAAAATGAGACGCACGATGGAGGCTCCACCTCTGCAGCCTGCCAGAGAATCTCCACATTCTTGCTTTTACTGGCGTTGACGTTTTGGCTCATCTTCTTCAGCAGCTCAGGCACACTGGTCGTACTGTGGGAGCGGGGGAGGGCTGGGGGACACAGAGAGGGGGAGAGAGATAGGCAATTTCAGACAGGCAGAGATGACTTTTGCTCAGGCTGTCTGCAGGATCCTCGGGAAAGGGGGAGGGGGGAGGGGGGTGACTTACAGTCCTCTGGCAGGACCTCTTTGAACTGGTCGTAGTAGGAGCTGAGACGAGCCATGCTCTCTATGTTGATCACGTCCTGGAGGGATGTGTCTCCAAACCTGAGCACGCACACACACACACATACATCACAGTGAAGCTCCACATAGTTACACTGGTTTATTTCGTCTAACTGTATATCATTATCACCTTTGCATCTACACTATACAAGTGCAAGCTGAATCGTTGAAGAAGCCTGTATTACATTTGACTCTGAATCTGCTAGGTAAGCCTTTGACAATGTACTTCATACAATGCCACATCATAAGCAAACATGATTTGTATTAGTCAAATAAATAAAAGAAGTGCTGGTCATGACACTTAGGCTGTATCACTGCTTGTAACAATCTTTTTGACTTTATTTTTATTCCTTTGCGTTTTTGACTCCCGCTAGCTAACGGGCTACTAGCACTAGCCTTGGTGACATGGTGACTCACTTCTCAGCCAGGGTCTGCTGTTCGTTGATGCCCACATTAAAAAGCACAGGCTGCACACGCAACAACATGCCATTCTGGATCTCCCGTGGCAATGTGTCAAACATGGCCCCCGGCATGGGAACCCTGACGTTGAAGCCATTCCTGTTTCCGGTGATGACCGGCAGCATGTCAGGGCTGAAGCCTGACGTTGCCTGGGTGACCTTAAAGGTGACATTCCTCAGGTCCATCACCCCAACGTTCATATCCTCCAGCATGGCTAGCTCCTCCCCTTTAAGGAAACACAGGGATCACCAAGCTTCAGGGAGATATCTGCAACGGGTAGTATGAAAACTGTACCTCTAATGTCCAACTAATACTGTAGGTCATAGGACATCTTAAATTAGATACTGTGTATTTATTAGCCAGAGGGGGCAGAGCGGAGTTAAGACCACACACACACACACAACACCATTACCACACACACACACACAACAATGGGAAGTAGAGAATTCTGCAAAATTTAGTTCCTCCCAGCTGAGGGATTTCACTGTGACTGAAAGCAACACTTCTGCTAAGGTATTATCAGTATTGGGGTTAACACATTACAAAGTACCGCATTATTGTAATCACATGACAGTTGTCTGTAATGCAGTAATGTAACACATTACTGTTCCTAAATTCAGTAATCACATTACAGTTACTAATCAAACAATTATGTCATTACTTTTTTTGTGAAGTGCTTTGAGCTGGTTTTTACCAACGTTGCTGTCAGCTTTGTGATATTATTTTATTAAAGAGCATAAACGAGAGCTTGTGCTCCTAATTAGTATAGGGATTTGTGCTGATAGAATGCCTCTCAGGCGATGTTGCAAAATTGCGCAAAAGTAAGTTGTAGTGTAACAAATTACTTTCTACAGGGAGTAAATATGTAACATAATACTTTTAATAATTACTTTTTTTTTTTTAATGTAATGTGTAATACCATACCTTTTTTGAGTAACGACCCCAACACTGGGTATTATACATTGCATATGCAAATACCCTGTATACTGAATGCTGGGGAAATACCTACTAGTATGCAGTACTGTATACTAAGGGAGAGGGACAGTACCATAGGTGCTGAGTAGGCCCTCATACTGCACCAGAAGGCCTATGGTGTGAAGCTGCCTGAGAAAGCCGTTGTCACACAGACAGTTCCTCAGTTTGATTATGAAGCCACAGATCAGCGCCGTCAGCTGCAATCATAACAACAAGACTCACTCACATATACAGCCCTTACAACCATCACATAGCAAATCTGTATCCTTATTTACATTCACTGTACACTGATTAACCACAAGCTGACAACCAAAAGGTCTGTGGTCTATTCACCTTATTTTGCAATGTAACGTCTCCCTGGTTGTAATAACATGAAAGAAGACATTTAAAAATTATGTTTTTGTGTATGTATTTCCTTTTAATATACAGTATACTGTATATATGCTGTAATATAATTTTATAGGAAGTACATGAACAAAACATAATGCTTTACTTTTACATCGAGAATGAGGTGAACAGCCTTTCTGCACATACATATTCCACTAATCCAAATAAACTAATAATCCCTTAATTCCAAATACAAATGTTCCCAATGTTAATGTGCATGTAAACAGTATCCTCTATGATGTCAACACATGGCCGCTAGGGACCCGCTAGCTAGCGGTAGCTCATGGGCACGTCCAACCCAAACGGCGGACTGACCGTCTGGCAGAAGACCACGTCCCGGCGGTACTGGAGTGTGAGGCTCATGGCGATGGTGGGGGCGCTGTCCTGCATGAGCAGAAACACCATGGCCTTCTTGGCTTTGTCGCTCATCAGAGTCGCACAGTCCGCTAGCGTGCTGAGGAGGGGGTACAGAGCCTCACTCCACTCGCCTGGAAGCACAGGGAGACATAACAAACACACAGGCGTCTTTACGGACTGTACTAACTAACTAACTAACTGCACTAACAAATGCCTTGGTGTATTATTTGTTATTTCAGCGCTTAAAGAAGATTATTTCTTCAGTATTTATTTTAACTCTGTGATTTGGGTCTGTCGCTCTGGACTATAATAGTGAGGAATAGGCTCAGGTTGATGTTCGACTCTGTTCGGCATACACTGAATGTTTTCATATGAAACACCAGGCCACAGGCTGTCTCGTTCGTACCTGGGGAAGTCTTTTCTTTCTCTTGGGTGCTTTCTAAAGTGGAGAGGAAGAGAAATAAATATTTAGATAAAGGCCAGAGCAAAAACCACAACTAATGCAGTTTGTAATCTACAACTGAAATGAAACAACCAGCTCCACCATGAAGCTTTAGAGATTATGGGGTGGAGGGGGTGTTCATGGGGGGTGAACCTACACCTACAGCTTGGCCTACGTGGGTGTAAAGAGTGATGAAGATGATGGTATTGATGATGGTGGGTGATGATGATGATAACGGTGCGTGTGTACAGCCCGGGTACCTTTCTTGGCGTGGCCGCCCGGCTCGTCCGAGGCGAGCAGGAAGACGTCCTCTGAGCTGCTGTCGCTCTGGAGCTTGTCTCTCTGCAGCAGCCTGTCCACGCGCTGGATGACACACTCCAAGCTCTTGTCAACATTCAGCCAAACCTTCCCCTGCACAGACAGGGGGCAGATACAAGTTAGATAAGAGACTTACTGGAATGTCTTAAAGCTTGGCCAAGGACAAACACAAACAGTGTGCGATGTAGAATGTTTCTGAGGAAGAGAAGACACCTGATCTTTATACTATGGTATAAAGGTATAGAGAGGGGTCTGGATTAAGAGGGGGTGTCACGATCGCACCTGCTGGGCATTAGCTGTGCACCTGCTGGGCATTAGCTGTGCACCTGCTGGGCATTAGCTGTGCACCTGCTGGGCATTAGCGCCGCACAGGTGCATTAGATTTTAATCATTAGTATGTCTATTTAAGTTCCCCGACAGCCTTAGGTGCTGTCAGTCATTGTTTGGTGCGTCTTACGTTAAGAACCCACGTAACCTTGCGTAAACTTTATGTTTTGCTTTCATTTATATTTTGTGTTTCTTATTAAACTACGAGCGCGGCTCGTTTCGCCATCCTCCGCTGCTCCTGCGTGTCTGTTCCGGCTCGCGCTTACACTCACCAGCTAACGCCCGTTACAGGGGGATAGTTTACAATGGTAAACACAGCGGTCATTTCTCTCACATACAGTACTTACTGGGTTGCGTGTGTGTGTGTGTGTGTGTGTGTGTGTACAGAAATGAATAGACCTTACCCAGTCCTCCTCGTGCCAGTCGCCGTGCATGGAGGCGCGTTTGTTTTTACTCCCGTCGCCTCCCTCCCACGGCGCTGCCTGGCGAGACGGGGAGGTGGCGGCACGGGAGGGGGAGGCGGGGTGGCGTGAGGGGGACCTGGAGGGGGAGCGGGAGGAGGGGGAGGGGGAGGGGGAGAGGGAGGAGGAAGGGGACGGAGTGGGGGGGCGCGCGGCTGCCAGGGCCAGGATGGCCGCGGAGAGCAGCTTGGAGTCACACACTGTCACCAGCTGACGAGTCTGGACATGCATGAGAACACACGGTTCGGTCAGACCACTCAAGCAATTTATTAGGACATATAGAAGTATGCTTTTAACTATTTATCTTTGGCGGAATGGCTAGTAGGTAAGTAAGTATGGATGTATCGAAACAGCAGCTTTATTCCCCTGAATAGGCCAGCAGCAGACAGAAGTTTTAACAGCAATACCATGATGGTAAGCATGTATGAACATATGCAATCATGATAACATAAATACAGTAATATGCATACACATAATACCCGTAATAGGGTCAAGCAATATGTGAAAACAACCCTTAAAATGATAGAACAGAAGAAAGACGTGTACAACAATTGAAAGACAAAGAATAGGTGGAGCTGGGTTGTTTCTGAAGCAATCTTGGCAAAATAGTAATGGAGCTGGGACTATTTAAAAGAACCTCCTTCAATCAAAGGACCAATGAGGCTGGTGTGTGTGTGTCAGCAGGGTGCTGGTGAGTCAGCTGACAGACAGCTGACTGACAGCAGTGGGCAGACTACCGTGGCCTGCCAGAACTAACGCTTAATAATATCATGCACAGACGCTGCTATTAGAGCAGTATGTAGGAAGGCCAGGAAGGAGTCCTCACCTTCTCTGTGAGGATGGCCAGGGTTCTCTCCAGAGCGTTGGCCGAGCGCTCCTTGGCCGTGCGGGACAGGCGCTCAGTGTAGTAACACACCTGTGTCTTCAGAGTGTTAATCTGACCAATCAGCTCCTTCGCTCGGACCACATCCTGAGGCGTGAACGCAGCGCCTTTCGACCCGGAGCCAGCACTGTGTGTGTGTGTGTGTGTGTGTGTGTGTGTGTGTGTGTGTGTGTGTGTGTGTGTGTGTGTGTGTGTGTGTGTGGTGTGAGAGCAAAGCAGGTAAATAAAGGACAACGGAAAAAGAGAACATACGGAGAACATGTTAAACTCATAATACAAAATGATCCTATCTACATATTATAAAAATAATAGTAATAAAATAAAAACGTCAACACTCGAATGGGCATGACGCCACTGTGGTACACGTGCACGTGGACTCACTGCGTCCGGGCTTCCTCCAGCTTTTGCAGCAGCCTGCGGAGCCCGCAGCCCTTGAAGCCCTGGTGGTGCGCTGCAGGGGCGCCGATGGTCACTACGTCGTACGTCCTGTCTGGGGAGGACAGAGGGGGACAGCCACCCTGTTGGTCTCACAGAGTAGTCCTGGGGAGTCTTATCCATGTGTATGTCGGTGCACATCACCCACCGTAGCCACACTGCCCCTGTACTCGCATCCTCTGGATGTGCAGGTTGGTGGGGAGAAACTCCAGCTTCCTCTCTGCTTTCAGTGTGCTGGACTTGAACGACGGACCTGCGGAGCGGTTGTGGGAGGGGTCTGAGTGTTATCATGCCTGTTATCAGGTCTGTTATCAGGTCTGTTATCAGGTCTGTTATCAGGCCTGTTATCATGCCAACAGAAGAATAGAAATGGGACAAGATGTGTGTGTGTGTGTGTGTGTGTGTGTGTGTGTGTGTGGGTGTGTGTGTGCGTGTGTGTGTGTGTGTGTGTGCGTGCGTGTTTCGGACCCTTGTACTCGTGCAGGTCACTGATGGTCTCCTGGTAGGTGAGGATGATGGTCTGGTACTGGGTGATGATCTCCCTCCTCAGGTTCTCCCAACATGGGGAGAGCTCCCCTAGCTCCTCCAGTTCACACACCCTGCGTGCGCGCGCACACACACACGCACACACGTGCACACGCGCACACGCACACACACACACACACACGCACACACACCACACACAGTGTATTGCATCTTTGAGGTAACATAACAATGGTTCGGCCTTCTGCCTATTATTGAAAGCCTTTCGCAGTTGCAGTGCAACATTTATAGAACAATAGCACAATAATAGTCAAACCAGGGTTGGCCTCATGGGGGGGCATTCGCGGGCAGTGCCCCCCAAACGAGTTAGTGTGCCCCCCCTCCCTAACCACAGACTGCGTTTGGTGGCAAACTTTGCATTTTATTAATTTATATTTATCACACGGAAAAAAATTCACTAAATGAAATTAAATGAAAACAAAAATATGAAATACAAAACACAGCTCGGTGGTATTTGCGTAAGGTCACATTTGGGCAAGTAGTATGCTCATTGGTCTGGTGATTTGTTGTTGTCATTACGTTGATACGTAGGTCAGTTAGTTAGTATTTCAGAAAGCGCGAAAGGACACCGTCCTTAGGAGGTTCAACACAAGCACTCTTCTAAAAGTAAGACATGGGTTTAATTCACTTGATGCCAGCCTTGGCGTTCATGATTATTATGCAAAATTTTGAAATATTGCATTTCTTCGTAAGAGTGTAGTATAAGCTAGTCTATTTAAAACTATTATGTGCTAATGACGCGCACCGTGTGTGTGTGTGTGTGTGTGAGAGAGAGAAAGAAAAACAGAGAGACTTTGCAGCATGTTTTGAAATTAGACTGCCTACTGGGTTGGTGTTTTGGTTGACTACAGGAAGCTCATATTATCAAGCATAAACATAATAGATTTCTCGAACATCAGTTTTGGTGCCCCCCCCCCCGCGTCTACCCAAATGCCCCCCATTAGATTCGTTCTGACACCAACCCTGAGTCCAACAATAGTGGTTGGTCCAGCAAGAGAAGGCGGAGCTAAATAAGACCCCCCAGGGCCCTGATGTGTCCACAGTAACCTGAACTGAATAGTGTTTTCTGTAAAAGTCCTAGACTGCAGCTTTAAAGGTTCAGATCTCGGTTCACACACCCTTGTTAACACCATGATCAACACACCAATTAGGTCTTACCTGACTGCGTCTTCCTCTAGCAGCAGTTTGACAAACTGCCGAGGAATGTGCAGGGAAAGGACACTCTCGGCCATCTGCTCCAGGATCCGAAGGTGGTTGCCATCCGTGGTGGGAAAGCGGTACATCCGTGACATGACACCCCCAAACACTGTACCAACAGCCAGAAGACAGCAGTACACCAGGCACATAGTTATTGGAAAGAGATTCATACAGGATTCATACAGTGCAATGAATACTGACATGGTTTATATTGACGGTGATAGTGGTTGGTATAAACACACACTCACCAGCCTTCAGCAGTGGGTCTTTACACAGAGAGGCAGACTTGGATTTAATGCCTGCCGATTCAGTCAGGCTCTCATCTACTGGGAGGACCATCTAATACACACACACACACACACACACACCCACACACACACACACACATACACACACAGTGTTGGCTAGAATTAAAACACATTACCTTCCTATTTCCAGCCCTTACTAAATCCAGCCCCCACTGGCGCTGGTCAGCTACAGTTAGTTGAGGTGGAATTGGAGCCTTGTTAACCCCTCGACTCTGTAGCTTCCTTACCTTAACATTAAGTCCCCATGCTGACATTGGCCAAAGAAATAATCCATTGTTCACTGACCAGAATCGGATCAGTATTTTGCAGAATCAGCACTGAACTACACCTTTAATTTAATTCTACAGCAACAAACTGGAGTAACTTGAGATGTTAGAAGTACGCTTTGTCAATGGCAGATAAATACAAGTGAGATTTTATCGCCCAGCTTGTAAGAGGAACAATGAGTTCATTCATGGCGAACGTCGGCGGGAGGTCTTGATATCGAGGTAAGGAAGCAACAGGGTCGCGGGTTGTTAGTTAAGTTAGTTAAGTTAAATTCCACGTTACAAGCCATTGTCCCTCACCACAGTAACTAGTCTCACCCTTCCATTTACTGTGTCTCCCCTCTGTAACCTAGCGACAGGAGCCCTCTGCTCTCGCTTCTCCTCCGTCTGCCAGGCGATGATGGTGACATTGCCCACGCGCTCACTCTCCGCTGACCTGGCGGGTAACAACATCACACTCAGCTCCACATCCCAGAACCCAGAGGAAGTCAACATCCAACACCCTGTGTCTGCCTTGACGGCCTGCCTACCTGAGCATCAGGTGTAGTCTGTGGTGCTTTTCCTGCAGCAGCTCCTTCACGGAGAACATGGCTGAACCGAGCATGTACATCTGTCACACACGCACACACGCACACACACACACACACACACACACACACACACATACACACACACACACACACACACATCTTGTCCCATTTCTACACACACATTATTTCAAGTTGAAGGTGATCAATAACATTTTATTAAGTGTAATTTTAATGATGACTGCCACATGTTGGCACAATGGCCTCTAGGCACCCAACCCTCTCGACCAGGCTGTTATGTCTATAGGTGTGTTTTATAACTGGCATCCCTTTAACAGAAGAAGATATGCTTACCGTGCCCTGGGAGCGGTCCTTCACATCGTAGACAGACAGCTTAACCTGAGTCTGCTGAGTGATCAGGGAGTCCTGGAAGAATGCTATACTACTCAGGAAATTAGGGTTAGTGGTGCCCTGGAGAGGGAGAGAGACAGAGAGAGAGAGAGAGAGATTCTGTAACACAAAGAGAAAGAGCATTATACTATATTCTAGCCAGACTGCATCGCGGTGCTTAAGGTCGCTGCCTGTACATCGATGATCTCTGTCTGAGCGTGTTTGGTCCAGAAGGCCTGAGGCGGGGTCGTGCAGCTGACGGCCACAAAGCACGTAGGCTTACGGTCCGGTGCGGGGGGAACCAGCTCGCTGCAGGCTGGGGCGAGACCCGTGAACAGATTAGAAACTCATATGAAATGGCAGCCTAGTCGCTAATCCAGGAACGGTAGGAGGCTGGTAATACATTTTGTTTTTGTAATTTGATATTTGATGATCAGCAAGAAGAATAAGACAGTGTTTTTTGTTTGTAATATCTCACCCAGGCTAAACTCCAGCACAGGTTCGTCTGGATCCTGGCTGTTGCCTGCATGGAATCACAAACACAGCACATGGGGGGGGGGAACAATCTTTACCATTGGAATATCCATTGGGGGAATAGGTAAACATGGGAGCACCTGCGTCAGTTACCTGCGAGAGTCAGCCCTATCATCTCTGCGGAGAGGTCGAAGGTGTTGGCCCGGTAGACAGACCACGGCCGGTGGCGGGGGCTGCGCTCCTTCCCTGACATGGTGGGTGGACGTCCGGGCTTAGGACCGGAGACTATGCGTACACGGTGAAGGGACTCAGACAAGGCAAGACAAGCCAGGGCCTACCAACTTATAGGAGTTGGTTTGTGTGTCTGTCACCGCTTTGTTGTCTGTGGAGCTCAGTTGACACAGTGCTGTATGTGCTGAATCTGCTAAAAATAAAGATAACAAAGAAAACCATTAGGCCCATGGAACCAGTATGAAGTAGCAACACTTTCTGTTATCACAGCAGTATGTTCATACTGTAAGAAGACACTTGAATGCTATGAAGTAAATAAATGTAATCAGTACAAGAACGAGAAGAACAAATGAGAAGAACAAATGCTTTTCCTATTTCTCCTGTTTCATACAACAGACAACAGATGTAACACGCTCAAAGATCTGTTGCTGCCTGTACCACAATGCCAAAGATTCTACCTCTGGTTTTTGGTCTCCTTTTCTCTCGCCAACATTAATATGAGGATACAAGTCAACGTGATTTCCTCCCTTGTCTGTTAAATATTTCACCTTGCTGCCAGCCTGTTTCCTCATTTCTTTGCTTTAGATATCTTTTGGTTCTAACAGCTAATGTTATTTAATACAAGGGAAATGTCTCTCTCTCTCTCTCTCTCTCTAACTCCATGCTGCAATTTTGAGAGAACATCAGCTGATCATTTACATTTTAGTCATTCAGCATTATCCAAACTGTTATCCAAACTGTTATCCAAAAGGTTATTCAAAAGGTTATCCAAAGCAATAAGCAACAATAAGTATATTTGACCACTCATGCCATCATTAGCAATATGCTACAGACATTTTTGTATGGCAAAGCCTTCGCCTCTCACATTTAGATTTCACACAAAAAGGAAGTATAATTACCACAAAAAAAGGATGGAAATGTAACACCATGCAGCTGTGCATGTGTGCTGTGTATGTTAATCTCACACAGTATACTGTAAGTGATCTGTTCATGGCTAACCTTAATGACATTTCCCCCCAACACTGGTGCATTATTCACAATCTAAAAGCATCTGGGACTGTGTGTGCGTGTCTGTGTGTGTGTGTTCATCAAGCACTGCGAGATGCACAGTGTATTCATGTGCAAGCACATCTTCATTGGGGATCTATTTTTACACTTGAATCAGTTTTTGATGTCACATGCCACGCAGGAGTGAAAATACCCCCCATCATGATACACCAGCGTGTCACTCATACACATCCGTAAGTATGCCTATTCCATAATAAAGACACCCCCCCCCCGTTAACACGAGGAGGTTTGTGCATCATACCCTCTGCCAATTCCATCTGTATTTTGGCAGCTTTAAATGAGACTATACAGTAGACTATTACAGCACGGATGCTCTGCCTCATTAGCTTGTGGTGCTGTCACTGTCAGTGGGAACCGGCTTTACATACTGTAATCCCTGCCGCCCCGTGGCAATGTGAGAACAGCTCTCCAGGACACCCACAGTGGAACTGATGCGAAGCCACGGGAGCCAGTCAACAGCATCATCACTACATCTGTCACACGCCGTCAGCCGTTCACAGTTTGCGGGGAGCCAATAGAGCGCTGAATTCTCACCCCGGAAGGCTGGGGAAAACAAGTCCAAGTCCAAGCTGTTGCTTCAAATAGGGTAGATGAAGCTTTACAAAACCCCAAATGTGTTGCAGCTTTAGTTTTGGGTCAATGTTACGCAGGTAATGTATGGAGTTCAAGATGTTTGTGTGTGTATACTTCTGCATACACACATAACCCGAAAGAAGTTGTTCATAGTTCTCTCAACTGAAAGCCGTTCAGTAGTCTTGTTCAGATTGGTGGAGGGTGGTCCAATCACCTGCTAATGATTTGATTGACACCTCTATGACAAGTGATTCTGAATGGAGTTTCCAGACTGATATGCAGAGCACAGCAAATGCACGCAAACACTGGATATTAATATAAAAAATATATAACAATTACACTACAAGATCAAAATAGATCAAATATATTAACATAGATTATTTTAAAATTTGAATTCATCTCATGGTTTCCCAAAAAGCATCTTTACAACCCACAGGGGGTCCCGTTTCCCCATGTTGAGAACCACTGACCCTGAAGAGAGAGGACTTCCAAGAGTAGACAACGGGCGTAAAGTGACCCAGTTAGCAGGCCTCAGCAGGGTAAACCAGGCCCCCTGCAGATGCTGTCAGCCCCGGCTGCACTGCAGTGTCCCAAAGACTCTCCCAGATCTCCTCCTCCTACACCCTGACAAGCTGTCTCTCCACCCCGACTCACCTCCTCACCTGCTTCCATCCACCAGGCTCTCCTGTCAAAGAGGTTATATCTCCTTCTTCCTCTGTGCTCTGCCACCCCTTCCATCCTTGTTTTCTTGCCTTTTCTTTCCATCTAAGCCCTCTATCTTTTTCTGCTGTCCCACTATAACCCAGATGCTCGGCTCTATTTCAATCTATTGATTCTGCCCCAGCAAAGAGATAAACTGGCTTGCCGTACTGTTCCTGCTGATGCATGGCTGTCTTTCAGGTGCAGGAATGTTTGCAATAACCATGGACACCAACGGCATTGTAGCCAGCATTTTTACAAATAAATCAACCAATCAATAAATCATCACATTTCATTCACACATACACACACAAACACACGCACACACACACATACAGTACACACACGTTCAAACGTGTGTGCAGCCAGCAACCGTAAAGCAGAGGTCAGGGCTTTAAGAGAGAGCTTGTTACCTAGACAACTGAGGATGAGAAAGTAGCATGTGTCGTTGCTAACAGACCTAATGAGAGGACAGCTTCTCGCCTACTTAAACTAGTCGGAGACATGTTTAAAGATGGGTCTGGAAGCATTTCATATTAACAGACACACACCCGCACGCAGATGAACCATTGCATTGAAAGAGTGGGTTTTATGGAGTTCCCTTGCCCTGTCACAGTACAGCATGAATTAAACAGTGAACGAGGGATTCAATGGATCAAACCTAATCTTCTATGCTCCTCTGAGAGCATATGTTAGGGTTGGGCAATGACAAGGTCCATTACATGATAAACAACAAAATGGATGAACACAGTCTATAAAATATGTTATGTAGACTTCATTTGAATAAATATACTGATCATAGAGGCTCATGCTACAGTAGGCCTATAAGATAGCCTATAGCCTCTTTTTCTCAGGCTGGGGTGGTTGATGAGTGGTACATTTACAAGGCCATGTCACTAATAACATAAATGTGGTCATATAAAGGAAGATTCGCTAGGAATGGCAGTTATATTTATGGACGTAAGACTATTACTATTATCACTATGACTCAGTGTGACTGCTTGACCAATGCCACTCAGACAATAACAAAGATTGCGTCATGATAGCCTAATGATGCCCATTCAAAAGGCTGCAATAGTACAAACAGCTGCCTTTTTACAATATACCTCACCTAATATTCGGATACAACGAGGTATTGCGCAAACTGTTACGTGTCATTTTTAAATCTAGAAAAATTTCATCTTTAAAATCTATATTTGGAGCCTGTGTGTTTATCCGATTAGAATAAACATTAAACATTAGGAGATGTACAAAGGCAAACACTCACTGTTAGAATCTCGAAATATTCGATTCCGATATTACAACGGCGAAAACAACGGTTTCGTTCATATTGACGCGCATCTCGGCTGCATATTCGACGACGTCTGCAGTGAAAGACTCGCCCCAGCCCTCACTGGCAGTGACACATCTAAACGTCATAACTCGGTTGTAAGCGCCGCCTCTTTCCAGCAGGGAGCAGCAGCATCAAATATCCGTAGCCTATACGGTGGAAAATATGTATTTACTTGGTGGCGCGCATCATGTTATTTTTTAGACAGGAATTGCAGATTTATTATAGTATTACTTATTGGGATGGAATAGATTTCGGTGAATGGATAAAATATCGATATTTTATATATAAATCGATAAAGTCACTTCAAGTCAAACAAACACGATCAATAACTGATGCCTTGTTATGGTGCGCCCCATCAAAACCATTTAAAAAAATGTAGGTGCAGGTGTGTAGGTGCTTGTGTGTGTGAGTGTGCATGTGGGTAAATGCCCATATAGGCCTACTGTAGGCCTACGCGTATCTCACAAATGTGAAGGTAAAATAATAATAGTTAATAATAGTATTATTGTTATGATTATTATTATGATTAATATTGGTGTTGTTGTTGCTGCTATTGGTGTTGGTGTTGAACAGAATTCGCCCAGGTAGTTTTACAGCCGAAACTTGGCAAAGTTGACTAGTCATCCCATGGACATGCCAAAATACTATGGCGTGTGAAACGGTTCAAAACAAATAGAACCCCATAGTTGACGCCCAGTTTGATTAATTTCATTCTCTTTCTTTAAATGGGAACAAATCTATCCCCCTGATTTTCGTTTATATTTACAGAATTTAGCTGTAGTTGTGCAGTGATTTGTAATTAGTTACTTTGCGAAACAAGAGGTAGGCCTAGCCTACTGTTTGCAATACTTTTTTCCTCATATTCAAGATGGTATAAAAACGCAGTAAACGATAAATAGAAATATTAACCCATGTTTTTTCATTCAGCGGTAGTCAAATTTTATGCACACCTAATATCAAGCACTTTTACTGTGACAATTTAGAGTAATTCAATGGCAAAGTCACTTTTGGTAACAAGCGAGCAAGCTTTTTTCCTATATTATAGCCTACATGCAATAAAAGGTGTGCATATAATTTGACTAGTGCTGAACTTAAAAACGTGTTGTTGTAATTTTCAACTCGTGGTTTACTGTGTTTTTATTGCACAATATAGGGAAAAAGCTTGATCGCTTGGGGGGCAGGATAGTCTAGTAGTCTAGGTGTTCGACTCCCATCGGAAGGTCGTGGGTTCGGGTCCCAGAGGTGGCCTACCTGCAAGCATCCTTGAGCAAAATGTCTAACCCCTATCTGCTCCATGTAATAGCACCATGTAATTATACGTCGCTTTAGATAAAAGCGTCTGCTAAATTACCTAATTGTTGCAATAAGGGACTTTGAATCAATCCAAATTACCACATTAAACGTGTTAATATTTAATGTGTAGTTTGACTAGCGCTGAACCCCCAAAAAGGGTTAAATTCTGGGTTAAAAAGGGCTAAATTCTGTAAATGTAAACGTAAATCAGAGTGAAGTATTTACCAGCTTCAACGAGGCTTCAACGGGACTTTCGGCAACTTCTAAACATTACCGTGATGTTTAGAATATCGGCGCACTAAATCTAAGCGCGGCTCACTTGACCAAGTAAATACGACCGCGGTCAGGCCCAGCCCATATCGGAATGCGTGAAAGCGCATCATAGTGAAGGTTAGGAGGACTCAGGTGTGCCGCCACCTCCCTACGCATTTTGGAGGAGATTGCAGACCACGCTGAGTACAACAGAAATGTTTGACCGAAGTCTTAATTGACAACCATTTTGAAAACACTGCAGTAAAAAACGGACGACGAGGATGGTCTAATAATATTTTTTCTTAATTTGCTTCGTACCTGGGCAGTTTTTTTTAGGGAGGGGGGCGGATTGAAAGGAGTAATTTAATTGGTTCTTAAGGAGAAACAAAGAACTACGATTAAGGCATAGCCTGTGTTTTTGTCCGTTATGGATTTCTTTATCAACGTCAGACGGATTGTGGTTTTACTTACTGTTTTCTGTCTATACGGATCTAATGGAGAAATCCCCGGGAACCCACCGGGCAGCGTCACTGTGCTGCCCCCGGTCAAGCCAGTTGATGGCCCCCAAGCTTTTCCTGATCCAGAAAAAACACTTCTGCCGGTGTTTACAATGAACTACCCCAGAATACAGATACCCTTTGAGATCACCCTATGGGTGCTACTTGCCTCCTTCGCCAAAATTGGTAGCTGTAAACTTTTAACCTACTACAGTTATCGCTAGCATGGATAACTTTTACTGCACTGTGTTTTTAGTTAGTTTATTTTGTTAGTTAGTTCATTTTTAGTTAGTTAAGTAGGATATTTTCTAATCCCAGATGTATCCTATATTTATCCTGCAATTACGTGTTAGTAACCTACTGTAGCAGACTTACAGTAAGCAGGCCTACATCAGCAGTGACTAAAGATAGATATAGCTACTACCTCGAATACAATTGTAAAGATCACATCATGTTACCAAGTAGCCTAAACTAAACTCAAGTTTAACTGCAAATATTATCACCAGTTTCACAATAAGAGCTAAATTATCTTTCTATCTATATACAATTTAGAATGTTTTGATATCTAATATTTCAAGTTTACGTCAACACTCCTCTCCACCCAGGCTTCCACGTGTACCATAAGATCACAGTGTGGGTGCCAGAGTCGTGCCTGTTGATCAGCATTGGCCTTATAGTGGGGGGCATCATGCACTCGGTGCATGAGGAGCCCCCTGCTGTGCTCAGCTCCAAAGTCTTTTTCCTCTACGTGCTGCCACCCATCGTCCTCAACTCTGGATACTTTATGCCCACCAGGCTGTTCTTTGAGAACGTGGGCACAGTACGTTACCGTGGTGGCTATTTCAGTCAGTGCCGATGAACGTTGTTGTCTAATGTAGAAGCTTTAGTATGTATGAGATGACCTGTGTGTGTGTGTGTTTGTGTGTGTGTGTGGAGGTGCTGTGGTTTGCAGTGGTGGGGACGTTGTGGAACAGCATCGGCATAGGGATGTCCCTGTTCGCCATCTGCCAGATCGAGGCCCTCGGCGTGCAGGACATCAACCTCCAGGAGAACCTGCTCTTCGGCTCCATCATCGCAGCCGTGGACCCCGTGGCCGTGCTCAGCGTGTTTGAGGACGTGTCCGTCAATGAGCAGCTCTACATTGTGATATTCGGGGAGTGCCTCTTCAACGACGCTGTCATCGTGGTGAGTTGGCTGGAGAGCAGGGTTCTACCTGTTGGACAGAAGAATATGCTGTATCCTGACAGAACATTGTTTTAAGACCCATTTGTTGGTTCAGACCTTCAGCTAATCACGTCTGAGCTAAAAGAAAAAGGAGGTTTGCTGTAGTGTATCCTGGAATGTTGGACTATAAATAACTTTGAATCTTTCGTTGCTTTGGCTGTGTGTCACTCTTACAAACAAGTTACCACTATCAGTGGGTATAGACCATTATTAAGAACACTCTTAATAAAGCTTGAATAATTAAACTAATTATAATGACAGACCATAGACCTGCCTAACAACCTACTGTACTAGAACACGTACTGCACACCAGAATTTAAGTAACAGCTCCAGGTGTGTTGCTTTTGCCTTGCTGATGGGTGCATTTGTGTTGGTACTGTAAATGATATTGATACAAGGGTTTGGATTAAACCATCTAAATGACTATTGTAGGCTATTGGCTTTCCTGGTGGGAGTGGAGTGGACTTTTTTCTTTTGAGCATAGCAGCTGATGCCAGAGCATAGACAAATATTTAGCCAGGCGACTGGGAAAGCCCTCAATTTATGTGCGGTTATCATTGATTTGAAAAATAATGGTTTGCATGGAAGACTTTCAAAATTAAGCAAGAAAAACTTAATTAAAACATCAAATAATTCTTGGAAACTTTATTATTTATATGAAAATATTTACGCTTTATGTTATTGCTATTTGTGTGTCATTGCGACAGTTAAAAAAAACACCCATTTGGACCTGGAAAAAATATATAAATATATTAACTTGTACTCATAGAATTTAAAAGGAACAAAGGGAGGTTTAAGGCCTAACGTTCTTTGTTAGTGAGTAATTCGTTCGTTGCAGTCAGCTTATCTCATTTTGCACTTCGCATTGTAAATAATGACATAAATCCCTTTTATTAGGAACACTTTGATTAGAGGCCACCACCTATGACTTCTGGCAGTGCATTGTTAATGCATGTACTGTACATAGGGCTGTGTTTCTGAGAGTGAGTCTATTTATGCTTCTCTCTGTGTGTGTGTGTGTGTGTCTGTGTGTGTGTTTGTTTCAAGGTTCTCTACAACATGTTCAGCTTTGTGGCGGACATGCCGCTCTTGGAGCCAGTGGATGTGTTCCTAGGGGTGACGCGGTTCTTCGTGGTGGGGCTGGGAGGCATGGCCTTTGGCATCCTGTTTGGCTTTGTCACCTCCTTCACCACTCGCTTCACCGCCAGTGTTCGAGAAATAGAGCCTCTCTTCATATTCATGTTCAGCTACCTGGCCTACCTGATGGCTGAGCTCTTTTCTATCTCATCCATTATGGCGTAAGTAGGCAACATGAGCACATTGAACTTTTCAACCGATGCCTGTTCAAGGTGGTCACAGTGGTGTTGGTTGAGGCTCACGCAATATATAACTATACGCGAAATACGCAATATCATAACTATTTTAAAACCTCTCGTTTGGGCAGAGTATTTTGTTAGTATTCACGCACGTAATACCTGAGCACTCACAGTAACATCCCTTAGTTGAGAGGAAGTACTTTTAGCAAAACCCTGCACTTCATATTGTTTGGATGCCAATACAAGACGCATGACTGGACAAAGTAGGCATACACGTGCACGGACCTATGCGTCACAGGGACCCCCTTTGCCGCCAACGGACAGACACCAATGCAAAGAAACCATTCCGCCTGTGTTCCACAGCATCGTGACGTGCGCGTTGACCATGAAGTATTATGTGGAAGAAAACGTTTCCCAGCGTTCCTGCGTCACCATCCAGCACGTGGTCAAGATGCTTGGCTCCATCTCGGAGACGCTCATCTTCTTCTTCCTGGGCGTGGTCACTGTAACGACAGAACATGAGTGGAACTGGGGCTATATCCTGTTCACGCTGCTGTTTGCCCTTTTATGGAGAGGCTTGGGTAAGAAGACACAAGCAGTGAATACAGTGTGCCTGGATCGGTTTGTCTGTCTGCCTCCCAGTGTCTTTTCTTTGCTCCAGATTGACTAAAACAGTTTTCAGTACTCAAAATAGAAAGGTTTGAAATAAAACCTTCATAAAAATATATTTTCTTGCAGGTGTTCTGGTGCTGACGCAGATCATTAACCCTTTTCGCACCATCCCGTTTAACCTAAAAGACCAATTTATTCTTGCCTTCGGTGGCCTGCGAGGTGCGGTTTCCTTTGCCCTGGCTTTCACGCTCCCACATAACATCATACGCAGGGAGCTCTTCATCACGACCACAATTGTCGTCATCCTCTTCACTGTCTTCCTTCAGGTAAGGGAAGGCTATAGGCATTCAACAAAAGAGGTAACTTTTCCTTTGTCACTTGTCATAGCAGTGTTTTGCTAGGTGTGTTGCTGTGTCCTAAGCGGTCATTGGTCGTGGCTCTCTACTCCACAGGGCATCAGTATCAGACCCCTCATTGAGTTCATCAATGTCCGCAGAACCAACCGCAGTCTTGACACCATCAATGTGGAGATCCACTGTAGGGTACGCCACAGTGATTGTCGCACACTGGTTGAGAGCAGCTGCGTCTATGTGGGGTGTTATTGATGTTGTTAATGCTTGTGCTTTTCCCGTCAGCTCATGGAGCATACTGTCGCTGGTATTGAGGACCTGTGTGGACAGTGGAGCCACTTTTACTGGAAAGATAAGTAAGAATGCTCTCTTTACTTTCTCCTACTGGCCGTCAGACAACTAGGAGGGCTAGAAGGCTAACAAGTTATTGCACCAATAGTAATGTTACTTTGTCCTCAACACAAATAGCCGTTAGGCACCATGACTATTAATTCAAATCTTTTTCTACCATGTTGATTTTTGAAGTACAATAAACTAATTTAGGAAAATAATTGTTAAGTTAATTTGTTTTGGTGGTGTATATACTGTAGACTATATGCAGTTGGTACCACAGCACAAGTATTTAATTGTAATTCTATGAATTACAGTTGACAATCACATTCACAATATCTAGGAAAATACTTCTGACCTCTCTGAGGATTAACTACAAGTATAAATAGATTTTGCATGCTCTACAGTTTCCTCGGTGTGGTTTTCTTTCACAGCACTATTGTGTGACTGTTTACTAGAATACGGTGTCAGGTTCAGATTCCTCTATCTACGGCAAACCTGACATTCTTTCACCTAGTGTCTACAGTTTTAAGCCTCACTTTATATCACTTTATAGCTCCTCTTGCATCGTGTTCAGTTCTAGGTTCATAACACGTCTCCCCTTTTTTCTCTGATTTATCTTGATGCTTTCTTTCTCAGCCTCCTTTCTTCCTCTTGGCATTGTACCTGAGCAGGTATCTAGAAAAACAGGTTTTTCAAGTAGCCTAAATTAACTAATCTGAAGCTAATGTATGTTGGTTGTGTTTTGACCCTTAGCCCTTAGCATATTCTTATTGTTCCAATTGAGAAAAATGATCAATGTGTACAGAAATACTGTATCTCCTTATAATTCTTAGGTTCTTAAAGTTTAACAACCGGATCCTTCGTAAGATCCTGATCCGGGACAACAGGGCTGAGTCTAGCATTGTAGCGCTTTACAAGAAGCTGGAGCTCCGGAATGCCATGGAGATTCTCGACACGGTGTCTGGAGACATCAGCACTGCTATGTCCCTCGCCCCGCTGAAGTATGCCTCCTTTCACTCTCTACAGCCCACTTCTGTCTACCTCTGCCTCATTAACTGTTGTGGTGCCTATAATGGCTTGCTGTCTCTATCATATGTCCTCCAGTGAAGGGAGGAAGAGCCCAGCGAAACCCAAAAAGACGTTTGTGACTGCTGACCTGAGAAACATGCATGATCTCCTTGACAAGAACATGTACAGGATCAGGCAGCGGGTGAGGAGCATTAGTTCTCTTATTAAGACTATATAAAATCCCTTTATTTATAGGCAATTTATCTCTCTGAAATTGACAGATCATTTCCTTCTCAGTTCTGGAAAATTAGTAATTTACAGGGTTTCAATAAAGCTTTACTCGTACATGTCAAAATGTTGTAGTCTGGTAAAGGGGTACGTGGGCTTTGAACGGAATGGAAAGAGGGAGAACTAGAGGAACTGAAACTCACTTTTGCATTGCCACAGGCTGTGGCTGGGAATACATTTCCAATAGTGGCGTCACCCTAAGAAAGGTGCTCCCGCGGCTTTGATGTAGAGAAACAAAGAAATGTTCTTTTGTGTATATATTGTTTTTTATTGTGTCTGTTTTAGAAAAATAATTGTTCCTTTTAATTTACATTTTTCTGCTGTTGACAAGTGTAGCCTTGTAGCCTACACACACAAGCTGGATTATTATTTGTGAATTAATTCTGAATCGTTCATGAGAAAACTGACCGGTCAACATTTACTAAGAAAATCAGAATACAGTGTATTGTAGTTGCAAGGATTTACTGGACAATAGAAATATTTTCCTTCACAAGTGGTTAGGGAATGGTGGTGCTTGTGTTTGTTCAAGGTGCTTGGGTTTGTTCAAGCGCAGGTGCTACTGTTGACATGCATACAAGTGTAATTGTCCCATTGTGTACAGTGGAACTATTACACATTGCATGGGGGAGGGCAGTATTTTGCCTTGTGTCCAGCTCTGGTTGGAAACCTGAGTTACAATTGTGATTGACAATTTAATCATTTTGAATACCAACCGCAATAGCTTTCGGTTGACTACCTGTTTATGCCCACGGTGTCACTGTGCATTGTGTCTGATGTCATATCATCCCTCTCCATTTCCCTTTTAAACAGACGGTGTCCTACACCAGGAAGTATGCCCTGCCCAATGACACCCAGACCAGGGAGATCCTGATCCGACGCCATGCCAGCCTCCATCACAGCATCCGGCCTGGCAGCTTCAGCTCGCCGGTACGGAGGAGTCCATGACATATGGCTGGTGGTGGGGGTCTGTTCACAGATGGAAACCCCGTATTGATTGAAGATTTATTCACTCTGTGCTGCTGTTTAAATCTATATAAACTAAAATATGGTAATATCTGTAAAATCCCAACCATCATGTGTTTTTGTTTTCCTCCCCTGACCTTTGACCTTGGGTTTCGTCTCTGTCTAACTCAGGTGAGAGCAACATCTCAGAAGTATTTCTCCTTGCCTGTTGGGAAGAGTCTCGACTCAAAGTTGAGTCTGAAGAGAAGAAGCCATGCGAGTAAGCTTACCAATTTGTCTATAACATTGTTTTTAGGTTTTGAGCCAGATCGAGTCATAGTACATGCATGTAAACATAGTGATACAGTTTTTTTGTTTTTTGCTTGTTTTTTATTCGTTTTTGGGGAGATTTTGGTGTCAAATAATCACATATGAGATGGGCCACAGTGGACATGACATGAAACTAAATCATTCAATCATTCATTCATTGTTGTTCATTCCAATGCACCAACCTCCCCAAGTCTATTTTATGTGCGGATGAACATTGCAAAGAAATCGTAATCTAATAGTATCTTAGTCATTGCATCTTATAGGAGGTAACGGAAACTTGAACACCCGGATTTCGCATTTTCCCTGTGCCAATCCCAGGTAATGATGAGACCACGTCGGAGGCGGCCTACCCCTCTAGTCGCTCTAGGTTTAGCCGATCCGGCCGCTCCTCTCCCA
Source organism: Percopsis transmontana (assembly GCA_025447815.1). NCBI lineage: Eukaryota > Metazoa > Chordata > Actinopteri > Percopsiformes > Percopsidae > Percopsis > Percopsis transmontana. Next base: position 1,630,841 of record JAOEHI010000014.1, read on the forward strand.
GAGCCATGATGCCCATGAGGAGGCTGGACACGCTAAGAGAGGCGGCCTCTCTTGATGTTCTGGACCAGAGCGGAGGAGAGAGAGGGCCCCACAACTCCCCTGCGCCCGGCCGCTTGGACTCGTCTGCAGCGCAAGGCTTTTCTGACAGCCTCAAGAAACCATGTGAGGGCGCCGAAGAAGAGCAGTCCTCATCTGCCCCACCCCCTGTCTGGGCTGCTGAACCCAGGCCCGGTGAGCACAGCGGCGCTCGTAACCCACTGCTCAGAAGGCCTCAGTGGAACCCTAAGAAGCTGTAGGCCTGGAGGGGTCACTCGTAGTAGCAGCCGGACTGCAAGAAGACTCGACGGTCAACGAATATTCTACATTTTAATATATATTGGAATTTAAAAAAAACATATTTCACAAACATTTGAATGTGAAATATTAATATTTCATTTTCAATCAGTATAATCACTGATTGAAAGTGAAATGTAGGTCAAGCTCCTGCCCGTTCTCCTGTGGGTGGTACCCGCGACTTGAATCAGGAGCCACGGTCTGAGGCGATGTTCTCCGGAAGCCCGCAGACGCAGAAGACCTGCTAGAAGAGGGCCTCAGGGGCCTGCATAGCGGAGGGGAGACGGTGGAACGGGATGAGGCCCTCTTAAAGAAGCGGCCCACGGCAACTAGCACCACTGTGCTCCCCTCAGACGGTGGCAGATCCGTGGCGAAGTCTGTCACGAGATGCGTGTACTCTACACAGACCTTTGACCGACACAATCACACTTTTTCACCCAAATCACCCAAAATCGTCATTCGGGCAGTAGAGCTCTTGGCCAAGTCGGATTACGGTGTTATGCACTTTTTTACACACCCGCCAAAATCCTACCGCTGCCAAAATAGTATAGTCAGGTGATATAGTGTAATCGAAAAACTACAATTTGAAGTTTTGATCTTTGAACTTTCTATATATACACAGTACAGTACAGTCAAACGTTTGGACACACTTTCCCAGAAAGTGTGTCCAAACGTACTGGTACTGTGTGGTACACATGCACACCTACCAAACTGAACCATTTGTTATGAAACCACTGGCACCAAGTGTATGACTTTTATAGTTTTGCTTTATGTATGTTGTTGCAAATTATGTGGATTTTATTGCATTAGGTGAGACACTTGGATGACTGACTTGATGTTTACTGTAAAGGCATCATTTTAATTAAAACCAGGAAATGTTGGACCTCACAACAATAGAGCTGCCTCTTTTATCAAAGTGAAATAAAAAGAATAGTTTGTTTCCATTTCCAACATCTCAGTGGCATGCTAACTATGTGTGAATGATTGCAGGCACATAATTGTGACCACTGTGTGGCACTATTGCAACTTTGTCACTCAAAACTTAAAAAGAAGAAAGGAGAAAGGCACACAGTACACTTCCTGTAGATTGAACCACTGATGGGTGTTTCCAATAAATAGTCTAAACCAATTAAAGAGAAAGGACTCATAAATTGTCTTTTTTTATTTTATTCAGTCACCTTTCATTTTTTAAAATTATATAGCTCCTAAAATTATGCCCTTATGTGAGCCTGCAATGTATTTTACTATCATTTGGATAAACTGCATGGTCCATTAAACCTCAACATGAAAACAAACTCTTCTATCACCATAGTAGCAGTGCACTGACGTTAAGTCTGGGAAACATAGACTTTGTAGTGGTTATACAATTTCAATTAATAAAAAAAAAAGAAGATATGTTTCAACATGGTTTAAGATACATATAATACAAAAGATCCTACATGTTGCTCTCTCAAATGACGCTTGACCCACACACACCAAACCCCTTCACAGTGAGAAGCTCACCATGAGTAAAGCACCACAATTTCTGTGATGTCCAGTGCTTTGGATCTCCCCACTCCCCTCCCCTCCCCTCCCCTCCCACACCTGTAGGTGAGGCTGGCAGAGGCTCAATCCTATTGACAAAGAAACACTGAGAATTCCTGTAAATTCTCCCCACTAACAGTCCTTGGTCCTGGCTGCTGCTGGTCTTGTTCAGTCTCTCTCCTTCCTTAACTTCCCCGCAGTCTCAGAGTTTGGCGATTTTCGTCACCACCCTTCCGTCCCACTTGGGGATCCTAACGAGCAGCAAGCAGACAGCGGAGAGACCCAGGACCACTCCCAGACCAGGGGGCCCGCAGGGGCTGAACTCCTGCGCCAGGCCCGAGAGTAGAGGGGCCAGGACCCGGCCCACGGCGTTGACCGACTGGCCGGCTCCAATAAGAGTCCCGCTGGCCTGGGCCCCCCCACCCCTCTGCAGCTCCAGGTCCGTGATGCAGGTGCGTCCGATGGAGGTGGAGATGGCGAAGAAGGTGGAGCTGAGCAGCACCTGCCACACGCTGGGCGCAGCGGCGTACAGGAAGATGAGGGTGCAGGTCAGCACCGTGGAGTGCAGCAGAAGGGCGGGCATGTTGTTGCCGTACAGCTGGGTGACCGGTCCCACCAGAAAGCCCGCCAGCGCCCCCAGGGTGCTGCTGTAGCTGATCAGGTAGCCCGTCACCTTGGGCTTGAGGGAGAAGCGCTCCTCCATGGCCAGAGAGAAGTTACTGTAGTACAGCATGATGGCTATGGCCATGAGCAGCCGCACGAGGAACACGTCCCACATGTCCGAGGAGGCCACCAGGCGGATCTTGGAGCCCACTGAGGACAGCTGCCGCCAGGCGGGCTGGAGAAGGGACACCTCCCTCCAGCGGACGCCGCCCTGGCGTTTGGCTGGAGCCGTGGACGCCGATGCCTTCGGGTGGTGACTGTTGCCATGGGTACCGTTGTGGTACGAAGAGTTCTTGATGTCGATGACACGGCTGTTGGAGTTGGCATCGTAAACTAGTGTCTCGCTCCACGGTAGCATCCACACCAACCCTGGGGGAAAACCAGTCAGATCAAATAAATACTTTATTTACAGGACGTATTCTTCCTCCTTTCCCTCCCTTTTCTTCCTTTTGCCACCCACCTGCATTGAGGAGAAAAATGGCTGCGCAGGTGAAAGAGGAGGTATAGAAGCCACCCTCGTGCTCCGTGAGGTAGCCCCCTACCACAGGGCCCAGGATGAAACCCACGCTGGAGGCGGCATTGAAGTGTCCCATCACCAGAGGGCGCTCTGACTCAGACACCAGGTCAGACAGCAGGGCTCTGCAGATGGACAGGGAGTGCTTGAACAGCCCTGGGAGCAACACAGCACACTATTAGAATGATCGGATGACCACCTGTGTGTATATATGGTCATGACATGGATAAGAGTAATTCTCTAGGATACATTTTGAATGTATTGGTTTAGGGAAATGTTCACGCTTCCTGGGCTGAATTGTAATTTATTAATTAACGGAAATATTTAATCTGGTTGTTTACAAAAGTGTAGACAAGGTCATATTTCCTTTGTTTCTTTCTCCAGTGGTTTAACTCACCCACAGGTATGCGCGCGAGGACAAACAGGGCGATGCTAGTGGACATTCCCAGCAGGCCGTAGCCCAAAGCGCTCAGTAGCAGACAGGTCAGCAGAGAGTACTGCCTCCCTACTACATCACTCCAGCTGCCCTGACAATCACACCGGTGACAGGATGCTCAAACACATAACGCAAGCGAAGATATATGCACACACGCCACAAGATATTACATACATCAAACCCCATATGATTACACTTTGTCTCAGGGGCCTGGTCTGTTTAATATTAGATTGTGGAACACTCAGCCCCACTTACTGTACTAAATATCTGGCTTATAATATATTAAAAAATATGAATGAATGCTATTAAAGAAATCAATCAATATACACAAATAGAACATTGGTTGCACCTGTCCTTCCTAATGACAACAGATGGACAGTGAGAAATGACTCGAGATATTTTATATAATATTTAAAAAAAAGTATATCTTGTTCTTTTCTCAATCTGGGTGCCTCTGTGGCTCAAGCATGTGGCTGATGAATGCAGAGGATCAGGTTACTCAAAAATTACATGGATATGGAAGTCTCCCTCACACAAACTGATGATTTATGTTAGGGCCAGTGTCCACCAAATGCGTTTTTGTGCGCTGGCAGCGTCTATTTTCTATACACATTTTTTTAAGTTCAGCGCTGACGACGCTGAACGTACTCGGCGCAAAAACGTTCACAATTAAGTAATGCGGAAGTGCTAGAAGACGGTTTTTGTAACCTAGCAACAATAAGCGCTTGAGAGACGCACTGGAAGCGTTCTGAAAATGAGGTTGTGGGCGCTGCCAGTGCAAAAAATGCATTTGTTGGACAAAGGCCCCTAATCAGATTGGAACCAATTGAGTTTGCGGACTTCTGAATGTTTCCTGAGGCGATTGCCATAGCGATCGGGCTGTTCACACCACCCCTCTCAACCATTCTGCACACAGAACCACAAGCGGCTCCTTCTTTCTATAATTTGTCGCATGACCGCTGAGATTTAAACCAATTTCAGGAGTCACAGGCTGAATGAAAACTTGAAGAATCTGTCTCTTCAGATGCCATGCTTACTGCAGAGGAGCTGAACTTCTTGGGTTATGTTAAGGGACTGTTAATTGCTAAGATGTGGTTTTAATTAAGGCTTAGGTCATTCCTCAGAGAATATGGTGGTTGTATAACACTGGAAAACAGTCAAAGAAGGTCAAAATAGTGGTCAATACTTACAACTATTGTGCTAGAGAAGAGCTGTAACACCCCATACGTAGAAACTGAAACAAATAGATTCAATAGCAGAAACTAATGTAGCATATCTATAGTAATAAATTATGAATTGTAAATACTAAGCATGAACTATATTGAACACACAGGTACTGTGAAACATTATATTGTTGTAGTAGTAGGCCTATATTATAGTATGGCATCTCTCTACAACGTCTGACTTCATTGAAATTAAGTGTACTACAAAATTGAAAATATATTTTATTTAAAAAAAACAACAAAAAAAACAGAATTAACAGATTGAACTATGGCTCTATATATGTGAATTGGAATCAACTGTAGCAATTGTACATTAGGTTGATGTTTACTAAAGCTGGGGGTGCTTGCTGCCTATGTGGCATAATAACGCACAGATTAGTCACGTGGAGAGTTCTAGTGTTTGACCTCACCTACCTACAATCCCAGCCACGGTGGGGCTGGCTCCAAGAGCCTTAACATGATGGCTCAACAGAGGGATGATCATGCTCACCCCGAACAAGTCCTGCGGGTCCGAATAGGAAGAGTCAGAAAAGATTATGCTCCGATTCATGTATAGGTACACTGACCATTGTAAGCATGGCCGAGCACTGTCGAAGTCCTACACAATGTCAGAGGACCAGAAAATATATGGCAAAGGTGAGCGATAATAGGAAACTGTTTCCTTGTTTTCTCCTCAGGGATAGTCTAAAGAGTCATCTCAAGTGTCCACATTTCACAAACACGAGTAAACACACCCAGTTCATCCGTACTTCTGGTTGGAAGCAGGTTTTGCCAAGAACTGGATTAAAGTCACACAGTACAAGTGTCCTGACATTACCAATTAAAGCAACAGTTTAATTTGGTGCATTCATACTAGGTAGAAGCAGTCCTATCCACTCTGTCTTAGAGTTATTGAGAATAATGTCAATAGCCTATATGGTAGCCTATATGGTCCTGGATCTTGCTTCCAGTACATGAGATAATACACACATAAGTGATTACTTAGATAATATAAATAAATGGTAGAAGTCAATCATTTATTTATATGCTGACATATCATGCATTTTATGAGAGAAAAGAGTTTCAACACATTTCTTTGACAGTAATGATGTGAGGAGGCTATTATCCATCCACTTTAACGTGTCGGAAAAACCTGCCCTTGCTTGATGTGTTTCAGTAATTTCTTAACAAGAATCGGATCAATATCACGTCTACTTAGTTAAAAAAGTGTGCCTTTGAAGCATTGCACAATTTACTGAGGCAATTGAACACGCTATTACTATTTGTAAGGGTATCGTTTCATTGAGTTACTTACCATGAACCCCACCATATAGATGCATTGTATAATCCGCCTTGGTTTCCTTACCAATGTACTACATTTCGCTGTATTCATTCTCCCTAAATAGCAGCCCTGCAGTAACCAACGCGCTCATCGGCTAAACTGTAATTTCAGACTATCTCCATCCGATCAAGGACAAAGTTGCGAGGTCTGGCCAATGACTTGCATTCATTGGGGGTTAAAGATTAAATGCTTGATTTCCTTCCTCCAAACTGCAAACTGCGAGACGTAGAAATCGTGACTATCTGGAGAAAAGAAATTATAGCTAAGTTAGAGTGGAGTTGGTAAGGTGTCGTTATTGCGAAGGTGGAGAATAACCGTGGTGTCGGAGTTGGTTTTCTCCAGCCACTTCCCGATTTGGTATCAACCAGTGACGTACGCCGACAGGCTTCCGGGTTTACAACGTTGCCAGATGCACATAATTCTGCCCTCTGTACGATGTACGACTAATAATGCCACATGAGTTGCATGCTGTATGATCATTTGATCTTTTTGTGACACTTAGTAGCCTATTAGTAGTTGTTGTAATAAGTCTAGGCTATCTCATAATATGTAATTTCCCGACACGATCAGGATAGTAGACTATACGTCTGTGTTTACCTTTGGGCATCTATTCTCACGTCATCATCATATTATATTACTTGAATACTAACTCTGCATTTTTTAAACAATGTGGCTAGATTTGTAGGCGTTGGCTGTTAATTAGCCACGGTAACAACCAACGCTGTTCCAACCAGAACCAACGTTGGCCACATGGGTTCAGCGCAAAATATTCCGTTTAGGTGCTAATAAACCTGTAGCGCAACTTACCTCACGCCTGCTAAAGTAGTCAACATATAATGTAGGCTACTGTAACTTTTTATTCTGTGTATGGAACAAAGCAGTCAAGCACAGCATATTTAGTAACTTTAACAATGCTGTATACTAGATGGTGGGGAGGTTTGAATATTACTATGTGTATTAACATTTGTAATATAACTATTAGTAGTTATAATATTAATATACATATCAATAATAGCATTGATTTTAGTTTCACTATGATATGATTAATGACTATATGACCACTAGCGTCAGATCTGACAACTGTCAACAAAACGCTTGTTCTTATTTTTTATCCTTGTTTCTGTTGTCATGGGGTCAGATAACAGCTGAAGGTCCTTCTTCCTTCTGATGCTGCCAGGGAAAGGGCAGGGAAGTGTTGTGTGTGGAGTGTGTGTTCTCCTGGTTAGCAACTTCAGGGTGTCACGCAAATATCGTACTCCTGCTCAGTCCTTCCAGACCCACCCCTGCCCAACATTCCTGTACAGTTGGTGTTTAGTTGCCTGTGGTTATTTTTGTATCCATCCCCTCTCTTCCAAGATTCCCAGTGCTACACACACACACACACACACACACACACACACACACACACACACACACCCTGTCTCACAGGACCTTTGAGCTAAGCCAAGAAGGGAGCAGCAGCCACATTCAATCACAACCCCAAAAATAACCTAGAGGGATGGTCCCTGTTGAGGTCCCAGATACAGTAGTGATGTGCATAGACCTGTCCGCCCTGACAAATTCACAGACCGAGGGACTGGAGGGGACAAAGCTATTGGACCCAGAAAGGACCTTGCCAACAGTTCGGATATACAATACAGTGCAAGAAGAGGTGGTGACAGTCCCTCTGTGTTTTTCCATCCGGTTACTGAGTGGCTGGTCAGTCCTGCACCATGAGGCTCAGTGTGGCTTTGTGTTTTGCGGGGGTCTTTGGGGCGCTGGCAGCAGTGTTTGTGCTCGTCTCCTTTGGAACAGATTACTGGCTGCTGGCTCACGAGACCTGTGAGCCCACGCCCAATGGCTCTATTAGCCCGGGGGGAGTCAATGAGGTGAGCATGTTGGACTTCCATCAGTATCTTCCCATGGAAGCTTAGGAACCACTCCTGTCATGTGGCAGCTGTAGTTTATTTATTGAAGTTCACGTTTGGAGCTTAAGATGTGTCTTGTGGAACATGAAGGGTCAGAAGCCATGGTCAAGGGTGGGGCCATGTATTTAGATGTTAGTCTCTATGTAGGAGTCTGGGCGAGAACCTTCGAAATGTCATTTCATTGTCTCTGAATTTAAGCTACAACATGAGCATCATTTTGATAATTGTTCGTCATAGGGTAGTCCAAACATATTTAGGACGTGAAGTGCAGGGAGAAAGACATCTGCTGGCAGCTCTATGGATACTAGACATTGTTTAATATAGTTGGTGTGCAACATATGTTCCAGTGGTAGACATATAAACACCCGTAGTCTCGCTGGTATGGTATTAAATATCACCTACTGGAGCATATCTAGCTTTTCATAGTAAGCAATGATAGTGGAATCTTGACATGCTATCAGCACTATAAAGCCAAAGAGCTTCAATATACAATTAAGATTATACAGTATACAAATGCAAAACCACAACTAACCAACAACTAACCAATCAACATTTTTTGTTTTATATAATGTATTATATTCTGAACTTTAACGGCAGATATGGGTAAGTATAGAAAAAGTATATAATCAGATTAGAAAATATACTTTGTGGATCTTTATAATCCTATTGGACTGTTCAGTAGTGTTGCTATTATGCAGTGAGAGAGTGTGTTTTAGGTTGAACTAACCATGCAACTTAATCCTAATTTAATCAATCCAATAATCCAATATGAGTGCCACAGCGTCACTTGATCAGTTTTATTTTCAAACCTCACATTTGAGTGTTTCCATATACGTAGGCAGGATAGGGTGAAAAGATAAAATTAAAGCCAAAATGCCGAAAATGCCGAAACCCTCTTCCTGCTAAGCCTGCTCCTTCATACCTTATTGTCACTTTTGGATAAAAGTCAAATGACCTAATTGTAATTGTAGATTTCATGAAACATAACTCAGCCCTGCCTCCTCTTGTCATTAGATACACACTATCCCTTTATGTGGTACAGAGTTTGTGGGTGTAAATGCAGGATGTTGGAGGGGCTTTCTCAGCTCACCCCTTGACCTGAGTATCCAGCTGTAGTGTACCACTGCAATAAATGATCCCAAGCTGTTTCTTCGACAGAATATTAAAGGTTCAGTATTTAAAATTTAGTGTCATCTAGTGGTGAGGTTGCAGATTGCAATTAACTGAATACCCCTCCCTCAACCCTCCCATTCCAAGTGTGTATTAGAACCTATGGTGGCCAGATTCAAGCTGTCACTTCAACGTAATTATGCGAGGGGTTTGTTCGTTCTGGGCTACTGTAGAAACATGGCGGGCCCGGTGGAAGAGGACCCGGTTCCTATGTAGATATGAAGGGCTCATTTTAAACTTACAAAAACACAATGATTTGTTGTTACAGGTGATTATACACTAATGAAAACATGAATACTATATTCCATTTCTGCTAATAGACTCCCCTAAATCCTACATACTGTACCTTTAACCGTTTAAGTTTAAAAAAAAATCCAATTCACATCCCATTCACATGGTTCTTGGCTGTTCTTTCTTTCTGAAATAAGAAAAGCATATCATTGAATAAAACATTTTCTACTGACCATCTATTATGTTATATTTACAGTTGTTTAGTTCAAGTAAAAGCTTTGATGCAATTAAAAGGAGTAATACTTTCTGCTTCTTATCTCAAAGAATGAAAATGCAGCCATGACACCTACTACCTTCTACCACGAGGGATTCTTCTGGAGATGTAGCTTTGGAGCCAACGTGGAGGAAAACAGCCTTGTGTGGAAACTCTGGTTGGGTGAGTGAGATGCACGATGCTGTCCTTAAAATGCTCCACCCTCATTCCACCTTCCCTGATGTTTTGAAGTTGTCCCACTCAAATAGGTTTATGCTCTAAGGAATCACATATCAGCAACTGACTCCACTGTAAAAGATAACTAAATGTACTTTGTTTGCTGGTTATAAAAACCTTATTGCATTATGGCAATAAGCCACGGGATGTTATTCTGGTCCTTTGTCAGAGGATTGTGTGTTCTCTGGTTTCTTATGGGGAACCAGGTCATTGTCACAAACAACCTCTAGCCAGGAAAAGACCCTGACAGGGACCTGCTCAATGTCACAGTAGTGGAAGATAGGATAGTTGAGAAAACCGAGAACTGAAGAGAGAAAAGCAGATAGGGATAGTACTGTATGTCAAGGCTTTGGGAAAGTTTTGGGAAAATATCTGTCAGAACTAACCTATAATATTGCCTAATACTGCCTCATATGGCAAATTAAACATATATTAAAGACATGAGCTATGGTTGCACACTTGATAATGCTGTTGTGTTGTGTGTTATATATAAACATATTTGCTCCTTTTGTCCTCAGCAGGACAAGCAGACTCTAAAGTGTGTTCACAAGCCTACCTCTTCCCGTTTCCTCTATCTCATGTGGTCCACAATGCCACAAACCATGACTCTGCTATAAGTAAGTGTGTGTGTCTTTGCGAGTGTGTGTATGCATTCATGTCTGCATGTATGCCTATATATGTGTCAATCAATGTTTGCTTCTGCATACAGTATGTTTTCATCTTTCTGTAGTATATACTATTTCAGTTATAATTGCAGAAAACTGGGTACAATCTTTTTGTGATTGTTTTACTGAGGTAAAGACTAAAATACTGGAGGACAAGACACAACTCAGGACAGGACACACATACAGCTCCAACCCCGACTGACAAATTGTTTGCTTTCCAGTCTACAGGGGGTTCTGGAGCGTCTTCATGTTGATTGGTGTAGCAGCTGTACTGATCGGGGGTTTTGTCATTATCTGTGCCGCCCCATTCTCCAGTTACCGACTGTATAAGGCAGGGGGCGTTCTCTTTCTGGCATCTGGTGAGGATACACCTTTTTTTACTTGTGGTGTATTTCAAAAGAATATACTACTATTACTACTACTACTAGCCTACTACTACTACTACTACTACTACTAATAATAATAATAATAATAATAATAATAAATAAATAAAAATTATGAATACAAACATGAAAGAAAATATTAATACAATAAAATGTATAATAATTAATTTAAATAAAATGTATATGCATTAATAATAATAATAATATTTATGTAATAAAAACAGAAACATTAGCAAGTTAAAGCAGCAGCAGTTTAAATGAAGCTGATGCAGGAGTATTGTCACCGCTCACTCTCTGTGGCTCTGCTGTCCCCCAGGTGTGTTCCTGCTGTGTGTGGTGGTGATGTATGTCCTGTGGATACAGGTGGTGGGCGGGGTGAATCTCTACGTGCAACACCAGAAGGCTGCGGTTTGTCCACAGTTTACGCTGTCCCTTAACTACGGTCTGTCTTTCATGCTGGCCCCCATTGGGATCTTCTTCTGTCTTCTGGCTGGTCTCCTCTTTCTTCTCATAGGGAGATCTGTCCAGATACACTACCACTGATTTCAATAATAACCTGTGGCAGTCTGGAAGACAATGGGAGCTTTTCTCTCGCCAAACCTTTTATCCTTTTATAATCTGTCAGCCATGTGTTGAAGGAACTTTGTAGGAACTCTGAGACAGATTTGTGGTGTAACTGGTTTGACAGGCTTGAACGGTTCGGCTCAGACATTGTGGAGCTCATGAATGGCAGCGTAATCACTGCCTCCTGACATGCTTTGAGTCGCGCTACAGTACACACACACACACACACGCATACACAACGTACCAGCACACAAACTAGGGGTCTGTGTGGTGACTATGGGATGCAATTTTAGATTTACCCAAAAACAGCAATAAATCCTTCATGTCTGTTCCTTTTCTGCTGGAAACAGGTTTGGTTCACTCATGAGTGTTGACCAGTAAATAGTGCAGTGTTGTGTGATAATGATTAAGAGAATACATGTTCATTTCACTGTTTTGTCCAAATGTTTTGACAGAAGAAATATTTCTGAAGTGTGCTAAAAGAATGAAGAGAAAGCACTGATGTTATACTAGATTATAACTTTATATTAAATGATTGATAAATAAATAGCCTTTTTTTCAGTTTGTATAAAATGTATAAATATATGAAGTTAGAAAGTATAGCATGAACTATAATACATACACAGTTGCAGTTAAATTTAAATAATTTGGAATTACATTATATATTATATGTAAATAAATAACCCAAATTGGTATATAGCATCAGTGGCATTTCTGACCTATTTACAAAACGAAATAAATGTGTGCCATACAACGAAAATACAAATCAACGCACACAATTCATAAACCTACCACTAGGGGACAATGTTGTCTCACTTGACTTACATCAAATTTTCCCCCATAAGGAGCAGAAAACCCGTTTGCTCATCCGACGTGGCGTTATGCATTCAATCACAACTTCAAATGTAGGATCTGCAGATGAAAGTATTCACACCTTGGCTGACAGACGGAGGCTAATTTCACTCATGAATGGAGCATTTGATCAGGATCTGAATGGACTCCAGTGTTGGGTGTGTATCAAGTCAGTGCATTTTGAGGTCCATAATATACTTATCATACAAACGGGGGGGGGCGGCAGTTGAGTGTTGCTATAAAATCAAGGAAGGACATGAGAGAATTTAATGCACTGATGACTCTGAGAGAATGATCTGTCCTTTATGGATGACTGAGGAATCACAATCTCATGTTTCCTTATGTTTCATCTATAGCGACCCTCTCTGCAGCCATGAAGAAAACGCCAAGCCATATGAGAGCTAACCTAAAGCCACTGTAGGTCACATATAGGATGGGAGATGTTAATACAGCGCCCGATAAGATCACGGGATTTGTCCTGTTTCAGGCTGCTGCCGTAAGCCTCGGCCAAGTCTCCTCAGGGAGAGAGATTCCTTATCGGTAGGACTTCCTGCTTTAAATGAAATTCTAATAAGATTAAAAAAAAGTAAGTTCAATCATTCCTCCATCCATATCCAAATGAAAATGTGTGCGAGAGATAGAGAGAGAGGGAGAGGGAGGGAAGGAAGGGGGGAAGGAGGGAGAGAGAGAGCGGCGGAAAGGAAGAGAGAGAAAAAGGGAAGGCAGCGAGGGAGCTTTAACACAGGTGTGATGCAGTCTAGCTGCGGCCGACAGTAATGTCATCAGAGTGGAGTCCCAGCTGAATTCTGCTCTGTTCTGCTTGATTGCCCATGATAATTGTGTGTTGATAGGGAGCGTGCTAGATGGAGTATAATTTCCACCGAGAGATTCCTAAACAAATACCTGTGCTCAGCTGTGGGGTGGAGAGGGGTGGAGAGGTGACGAGGAGAATAGAGGATGAGGGAGATAGGGTATGAGAGAGAGGACGAGGTCCTGGGAAGGAGAGGGGGAGGCCGGGGTCTTACTGCAGGTATTCATATACGCCCTGCATAATGCAGCCAAAAGTATGGGATTATGGGACATTCTGGCTGCGGTTGTAGAACTGCTAATTAAAATGAGGGCAAAACATAATCCCTGCTTCCAAAACAAGGTGACTTGAATTTAAAATGAACATCATGCTTTTACTGTTTTATCAATGGCTTAAAGGATAGGATTTTCTTCTTGTCAACATAGCCTTTGGAAATAACCAAACCAACTATTTTTTCTTTCTCCTACTGACCAGTATTGTCCATCTAGTTAACATCAGATATACTGTAGCTCATCTTGTACGCCACAGACCTCCACTGTGTTCCAAACAACCATTAATACAACTGAGAACGCCGTTCTGTTGCTTTGGGTAACATGATACAGCATTACACAATCATTTCCCATCATTGCCTTCTTTACACTCAAATATACCTTCTCTTTACAAAGTTGTTCCATGAGGAATGACAACACCCATGTTTTATGAATATATAATTTTCCATCCAAGACTTGCTATATCTGACATTAGATTGTATAATTGACAATAAGAAAAATATATTAGAACATAGTTTATTAATTGTGCTGGTGCTGGTATGAGAATGTTCCAATAAGTGATCACTAAGATGAGCCTACATTCTTCATCAGTGTGTAAATTACAGATTGAACAAATTTCTCATATTACAACCACTGGACGGTTTAAAAATGATCTGGTATACTCATGTCAAAAGACAAACAAGGACCTTCCTGAAAATTAAAACAATAAAGTTTGTATGAAAGCTGGTTGAAAGCTTCGCTACAACCTAAATGAAATTAAAAAAGGATATGAAAGTGAATGTCTGTGGTCATAAACTTGGTGAAGGAAGGATATGAGGAACCCTTCAGTCCTGGTCAGGTCAAATGATGCACTCTGTCAGGTACGTAAGTTAAAGTTAGACTGAGACAAGATTTATTTTTGATCTATGTACTGTATATTTGACCTTAAGTTAATTGGAAAACACTTTTTTTTCTGAGTGCTCTCACCTTATGGCAGATCTAGTGTAGTTATCAGAGTTTATCTTTCAAATGTATTATAATCCCACCTGACATTCGAGTCGGATTTAATTTAAATCTGATTAATTTTGACTCTTAGAAAAGGGAAGTATTTGAATTGCATGAACAATATGGCAAGTCATATTACACGCTGCTTTCCTCTTTAGAGATAGTTTTACATAATTTCCATTTTGTTTTGAAATAATGAATAGACAATGGGCTGTATAATTGTGAGCTGCAGAGGACTGCATTGTATGAACACCATGCATAATTCAGATTTGAGAATACAAGTCACTAGTGGTACTGTAATGGCAAAAAAAGGTAAAACCCCCTAAATGTTTTCATTTCTAAATATTTGCCTGAAACAATAAAACAAGGTATTTTGACCCAGTGGAACTATTTAATTTACCTCATGCAAGTATAAAATACAAAAACAAAAATGATCTTTTTGAGCATAAAAAATATTCAACATTTTAGTGATGTCTGTGAGTTCAAAGAAACTCAATGATGTACCAATATAAAAGGGGCCCTCCATTTTTGGCCAGTTAAACCTACACCTGTACAAAAGTGGCTCCTTACAGCCTCTGAAAAGTCCATTGCCCTCAATCCCTATGCATATAAATTGCATTCCAAAGTGTGAATGGATAGCCCTTGTATATACTCAAGGTCTCTTGTTTCAAAGGCATGCTAATGTTTTTAACTGTGAAACTATCTCACTGGCCCTCTCTAACTATACCCGTGTAGGAGATGATTGGTACTGTTCCAGCCATCTCCCCTTTTGAATATTCATACATGATTAAATGTACTATTTCAGTGTAAATAGCAATATTTAATTTTTATTCAGTGGGATTTTTATAAAACATACTGTTGTGTGGTAACCATTAGATGAAAAATAGTCATCTTTTAGTAATTTGTGAAATACACACTATGTTAAATGATCCCACAAAAAGAAGGTCTTAACATCCTTTCTTAACAAGTCTCTGATATTTTATCTCTTTTCGGGGATTTAAAAATCAGGCAGCTCCTTATTTAGGCTCGCTGTCCCCTCCAGCTATTAATTAATGCTACAGTACAAACAGCCAATAGATTCTGTCATGAATATTCAAATCAATCTTTCGCATATAATTTCTTATTCAGTGTTGCAACATGGGGTGGTGGTGAAGGCATCCTTTCTTTGAAGCCTGTAGGGGTTTTGTAGTCTACTGTACCTATCTGTCCTCATCTACAGGGTAAGTAACCTCTTTACCTGACATGGTGAGAATTAACTAGCTGTCAGACTGAAACATGAGGCTGTCTTTCATATATCTCTTTGGTTTATAGATTTTATTGTGCTCATTTGATCTTCATATATTTAGATAATAATGGATAATGGATAATAAACATATATGATATAATAAAAAGTACGGTGTATGAAAACAACACAATACCACATGCTAATCAAGTGATTATGCGAAGATGATTATTAAGATGAGTATAGAGATCTAATTCATGTAAAGCAGAGAGATATAGAGATAGAGAATATATCATAATCAAGACTTTAAAACTGCAATTTTCTTAGTTTCTTTAAACAATATTTTGTGAAAATAATTCAAAAAATCATGAATAATCTTCAGATAAGTTTATCAAGCTTTTGAACATTTTTCTCTAAAAAGGTAGCTCGCATTTTTTTGAGCTCGCAATGTTTTTCCACCAAACTAAATAAACATTTCTCTTTACTTGATGATAGGTTAAAATTGTGATTGTACCTTTAAACTATGATTGTCTCAATATGTCTCAATGGTAAAATAAAAGCTGCTTGTTGTTCCATTCCAGTAAACCTTAATTCCTTAGACTGTTTTAATGTAAGACATGTTTATTAATGTCATGCCATTTTACAATAGGGAGCTGTCATGTCTCTTTGTCTTAAGCATGTCAGAGTGTCTAAATGTATTCAAAAATATACACACAAGCCCTATTTTCCATATTTAATAATAAAGGATATACAATTCTAATGTAACTACAATTATTTCAACTTTATTCTTTCATGTGTATTCATAAGAGTTGCTTCATATGCGGCCTCACCTCATTAGAGTAACATTTATGAAAATCATTTTGTATTATGTATTAGAATTACACAAACAAAACATGGGCCTATTACTAACACTTGAACTATCCGTGGAGGCACAGCCCAACCAGACTACTTGTGCAGAGACGTCACTTTCATAAACAAATACACAACAGCACTGACAAGCAAATGATGTCTAAATCATTGCTTCAGGAAACATGTTCACAACACATTCAAATAGCCATGATTAAAAGTGAAATATTAGGAACATTAAAAAGTTGGGAAGTAAATGGATAGGAAGTTCATGTAAATATATAAATCCTAAATTTTAGTGCTTTTGTTGCAAATTAATTTTATACTTGTTTTTTAATATATTAAAAGATGAGTATATAGCCCTGTACTTTTGTTTATACAAAAAAGGCCAGAGAGATAAAGGCAGACTCAAAAAAGTTAAAAAGAGTGACAACACACATAAAAACACAATATTTTACCTGTTGATAACTTCTCTTCTGTATCTCAGATTTGATCTTCCTGGATGACATTCCAAACAAGAGAACAACAAGTTGCAGTTATAAGTAAATGTGTTATAGTCATAGTCTTTTGTGTTCCTACAGAAAAACGTTGGTTCATTGTGTCCTCTAATCCTCAAGATGGGTTTTTATATCGTCTTCAGCTTGCAAAATTATAAACTTGACCCCAAGTAGGATTGACATTTTCTTGAAAGTCAAATCTTGTAAATATGGTGTTTACTGATTCTGCAATGGTAAAAAGAAACTTCATATTAATTGAAGTATAATGATATTGTGGGGCTGCATCTTGAGAGAAATTAGTGAATAATGTATCTCCGTGTATATATTCATTTATTAATTTATACTTTTGGGCTAAGATATATTTTTTAAGGTTAGCCCTTATTTGCCTAAATTGCCTTCATCTGTACGTGAACGCTCAAGAATGTTATAGGGTCAATGTTCAGCATAAAGCAGACCATTTAAGGCTTATTTCAATTTTTTTTCAAATTTGTTTCTTTGTCGCTCTACCTTTATTTGTCAAATGTATGTTCTATTTAATTGTACTTGTTTGTTTTTCCTGACATTTACGGTCTTTCAGATGTTTTTACTGTATATATATTATATTTACTGTCATCACAGGTGAAGTTTTCACCTGTCTCCCTCCAAAGTTTCTAAAAGGAAAGAATTCAAAGCAGCAGGCTGGATTTTAACAGCAGGTCAAATGCAGGCGGTGCCATAAAAAGCCTGGTATACATTTCCATTGTAATAAATAAACATTATTCAAAAGCACTGTCAGTTCCTGTTAGAAGGCTCCTGTAGCTGTGCTTCATTTGATTTGCTGCTCCAAGGGTAAGGAATATTTAATCGCCATTTTAAATGACATGAATAATCACAAATTGTCTTTCTTGGTAGCCACCAGCACAAGTATGCAATGATGTTTAATATTTACATACTAACCGCATATACTGGAGGAAATAACATGTTTTACTTTTTAAACATTACTATAAAAGGTCATAGAGCAACAAATTACTGTAAAACCATCTTGAATTTGATGAAATTATAATTGAAAATGACTTACTGATAATAATCTGCCTTTAAATTAACCTCAAATTACACGTCTAAATATATAATAATATCAGGGTTACACAATGCATATCTCTTTCAGCATATAAGGTGTGTGTGTGTGTGTGTGTGTGTGTGTGTGTGTGTGTGTCTGTACTTTGTACCAGTCTCTCAGACTCAACACAAGATGGCAGGATGAGAACTGCCCATTAAAACACTGGACACCTGCTTCTAGAGTGGCGACATCTGTGACACTGGGTTGAGCAAGGGGCATCTGCTCAGCCGGCAGAGGGGCTGAATGATGAGCAAGGGGCATCTGCTCATTCAGCCAGCATAGGGGCTGAAAGAGTTACCCGTGGCAACAGGGTTGTGAGCAGGCCCTGGCATGTATTCTATAGCTGCGTTTAATTGTGGCATGATTGACGATGCAGTAGTTCTGTTGCTCTTTTAACTGAGCCATCATTACGTATACGAGATCATTACGAGATCAGCAATGAGAAACATAGTACACTAACGTTGTTTGCTAAGTAAATTATTTACATGAACACTAAAATCCACTATTATTCACAATGTTGGCGTATTCCGAGTGTGGAATGTTGACATATTTCGAGTTTGTAATGTTGACATGTTTCGAGTGTGGAATGTTGAAATGTTCCGAGTGTGGAATGTTGACACCTTCCAACTATGGAATGTTGACATTTTCCGAGTGTGGAAGGTTGACATATTCTGGGTTTGGAACGTTGACATATTTTGAGTGCGGAATGTTGACATAAGGGGAATAATAATGCAACATAGGTGCATGTAGACGTCTTTGAAGAGAATCTTATTCTGTGTCTGACCTTTCTTTGCTCCTGGTCTCCAGCGTGAGACGCAGTTTGAATCGTCCGACTGCACTTCACAGTCAATTTTACCTCCCATTCTGGGAGTTGCTCTGAAGATAGAGCTGTAAGAGACAGTTAGGGTGTTGTGTGTTTTTTCTTAAATGCAGATTATTATACAGCAGATTAGATCAAATTCGATTCGATTCGATTCGAGTCGAGTCGATTAGGTTAGGTTAGATTATATTAGATTAGATTAGATACATGTTATTGTCATTCACTTCTATACAATTCCTTGCATCCACCTGAACAAAATGTTGTTTCTCATGGACTAAGGTGCAACATGAAATAACATAAAGACAGTAAACGTAACTACATAAACTACACATACTAGTTTATTAGCTGGTTCTATATACTTAACAATATATAAGTAGACTCAGAGAGACCTGTGATGGTGAGAATTCGTATTGCACTGTCAATTTCACCGTAAGAATTCACTGTAAAAATAGGATATAACAGTAGTAAGTATTGCTGTAGTATAAGTGTATCCCTGTAAGTATTACAATAATAATAGTAACTGCACTGTAAGTATTGCGTATAATGTAATTGTATATAATCACACAATCACTGTGTATCACAATCAGTGTATCATTGATCTGTGCCTCAAATCAAGGGTGAAATCAATAGGCACATATTGCAGGTCTTCTGCCATAGCATTGATTTGTACGCCATGTTCCTATTGCAGTATTTCATATACAGACATGGTCTGAATTTCATTATTTTCTGCAGTTTGAGATTACATTTTATTTACTCATTACAGGCATAGGCACAGTAGATTAATCTTATGAAAGTAAATGTTTATTAAAAGTTTTCAGGAAAATTAATGAGTAG
Organism: Percopsis transmontana; assembly: GCA_025447815.1. Lineage (NCBI taxonomy): Eukaryota > Metazoa > Chordata > Actinopteri > Percopsiformes > Percopsidae > Percopsis > Percopsis transmontana. Next base: position 1,650,493 of record JAOEHI010000014.1, read on the forward strand.
GATACTTGAAGCACATCATTTGGAGGTGTGTCACCTGAAGACTTTTCCTTTTTTAACCTTCACTAAATGCTTAAGCAGCATTTTATTCTCATTTCAGTCCCGAGGAATGCATTTTCTCAGAGTGAGTTTAATATCTTTTTTGCTTTTATGTGCCACAATGATGGATTATCTTGATTGTAGATCCTAGCGTTGACAAGCGAGGGGAGAAAAGCAGGACAAACCCGCTTTTGGTGGCGTTTGTCCAACTTTGGAGGCCTATCAACGCAGGACAATAAATCTTCTGAATGCATATTTAACACTGAATCAATGCACACTGTAGCTTGAAGGTTAACCTGGTTTTTGATTGAATTTGTTATTTAAATATAGCCTGCCTGGTATAGCCAGCTTTGTACATTCACTGCGCTTATTTATGGTTCACTGATTTTCACTGAGTACAAAACGGAAATTAGAGCTGTATGGTCATGAATAAAAATGCATGTGTCCCATGAAAATGATTTGATTGCCTATTAGAATGTCCAAAAGTCTGTAAAGTCTTTCACTTCATGAATGTAGCTGTGATTCTGCAGACCTCTTCAGCAGCCAGAGAGAGGAAAGTGCCGTCCAGATGCATATCAATCTCCTGGGATTCAGGCATGTAATTAAACAAGATGATTATTATGTTTAAATATCCTGAAATGTCTAAATATTTATATTACATGCAAGAAAGTACTGTACTTTATGTTTCCAATGGAACAAGTTAGCATGCACGTTTCGTGTGTACTCCAGTTTAGGTGTGTGAGTATGTGCGCACGTAATGACCTTGCAATGGATTGATGTGCCATTCAGTGTCTCCTTGCCTCAAGCCCCAAAGTATGCTGGGATAGGATCCATCTTATTGTGACCCTGAACAGGAAAAGGGGAGTAAATTAAGAAAATTAAGAAAAAGATTAACCGCTGTTAATATCCGTGCTAGCATTTAATACAGGGAATCCTTCTTAAAGCCCTGGGCAGCTCTGAGCACGAAGAAACAAGATGTCCAAACATTTTATGTGTGAGAGCAGCTTGGATCTTACCACTGAGGTCACTTACAGAAAAAAAACATGGAGGACAAATATTACCAGAACCAGTGTTAACAATAGTTAACCGTAACAATCATTAGAGCTGGTATTGACTTGAGCATCAGCTATTGCTCATTTGCCATTGAGAGGCAAAGTGGCATGTTTACCTATAGTATCTAGTTTAATTTTGGATTAGCTAAAATGGTGGTTCTCAAACTTTTAATTATTTTCCAAGCCCAAGTAGGCTACCCCTTTAGGGGCATTAAATTATAATAGTTGCTTCAAACCCACAAAATTACACTATAATATAAGTTAATTATTAAACAACTTGTACTTTTAATAGCTCCAAGAGAAAACAAGAATTTCGGAATTTCAATGTCTTCATTGTCTATATATAGGCCTAAACAGAGGTTTAAAATATAAGTAGGCTACTATTGCAAAAACTTTTACCCCCTGTAGTACCTCCAAGTACCCCTAGGGGTACACCCACCCTCATTTGAGAAACACTGGCCTATATCTAGTTTAATTAGGGCTTGGCAAACACACTTAGTACAGACATTCTTATATAACCATCTTAATAGCTAAAGCATGAAGTTGAGCAAAAGATGAAGTGGCTAACCGACTGTTATTTGGTGTGGACAACACCTGCCAAGTTCAGATCAGATCATATTAGTAGCTACATGCAGGGTTGTAGTAGTTGCTGGAAGGGTCTATTTTAGTGTTAGTTAAATTAAAGAGAATTTCAGATTGTGTTTTTAATGTGCAAAAGATAGTGTGTGTGTGTGTGTGTGTGTGTGTGTGTGTGTGTGTGTGTGTGTGTGTGTGTGTGTGTGTGTTCAGCATCCCTGTGACCTGTTGACAACAGCAGGAATGAAATACATTTCAACATGTTCAACCAGTTCAACATGTTGAATCTAAAGGTCATGATCTTCTCGCTGAGCAGGCCTTCAAAGTCCTCCTTGCTATAAGGAGAAACCTTCAGTCAGAACCTCTCTCAATCAGACCCTGATCAAGCACAAAGGAAGATATGACTGTAAATAATACATGACTTGCCTTGCCATACGCACTCCCCACTGGGAGAATGAATAGAGGGTGTGGGTTCAAACATCTCTCCTCATCTTCAAACAGCTTCTCTTTATCTGTGCTCCTGGTAGACTTTCAGCAGAAACCTGGAAAAGTCAGGAAGGAAGGGCTGGTAAAAGGGAAACGACATACAGTACATCTTAGCCAATTTCAATCCTTGAATGTACTTCCAACACCTGAGATACTATGATCGTTTTACTGAACATTTAGTATACCCTACTGTTTCTAGTCTGTGGGAAGAGCAAAAATGGAAACTGAAAATGTTTAAGGGTTATGGGATACTATATTAATTAAACTGAACACAGAATAAGAGCTCTATGAGGCAATTCTGTTTTACCTTTGCCATCATTAAATTGTGTGCAATTCTATGTTAATTAGCACTAATTAATTGAGGCACCTTAGGTATGAAACAGAATTTAAACAGATGGCAGCCATTTTAGTTATTTTTAGGCTTTTATGCATATTTATGTGACTTTATAACTTTGACATAAAAGTTGAGATGCATTCTTTCCTCTTCGGAGGTTGTAATAAAGAAAGAAATGCTCTAATTTTAGACCGCCTCAAATGTTACTTGTCCAAACACTGCTTATTTAATTAGATTGACATAAATATTGCTCTTCTTTGAACAGGTATATGTAACCGAGCACAGAGGGCAGACCGTTATAGGACTTGCCCGCTACTCGTTTGCAGGTGATAAAGATTCAGTGCGTTCTTTTAACTCCATGTGTAGTCATGTGTATAATTGCTCTGGGACTGGAAATGCACCATGTGGAAATATAAAGGAAAGACCATTTAATGGAACACACTATCCAAACAACATACCTCTGATTTGTCTAAATGTCCCCACTCACAAAGAAGCTATGGAGGATGGAGGGAGGTTCATGATTGAAGCACCAAGTGGTGAAATGCCTAGCATGAAACAGCACTAGCAGGAGCTAGCATGAAACAACAACAAAATGAATTGGTAATTGATGGTTTACAAACAATCAGAAAATTTCATATCAGATGCTTGATTGCAAGACCATAATTACAATATATATTGGGGGGACACATTGGGGGGGGACACATTTCCCCATATATTCAAATATGGTCAAAATGTCCCCCCCAAAATATTAAAGTTCCTGCGTTAGGTAACCACACACTGCCGTCCGAAAAAAATCAGTAGCAAATGTAATCATAAATATTAACTAATTAAAATTAAATTAACAAATTAAAAAATTGCTATTATTATATACTAGTGGTTTTAGTAGGCAGTTCTGAATGTGGTTTGTCCAAGTGGTATACTTGTTGCCGTACCCCAGCAGAAGCCGCTACTCGACTGCTGTGGGAAGCCACAATCAATGTTGGCACAATCAATGTCAAACACTGTGCTGTTTCTCTATTTCATTACTTTGAAATGTATAAAAAGTGGAAAATAGAATGTAATATGAGTGTCACTATTTATGTTTTTGGTGAAAAAGGGCGTGCAATTTTGAAAATTTGGGAGTGCTAATCAATAAACCATCGCTAACGTTAGCTATCATAGGCAAGTTACCTGGAAAGTTAATTTGCCACACATTCACCCAGCGACCAACAATAGTGCTCACAGGCGTATTCAACTAAGGTTAATGTCTTTATCGCGTTAAATTGTCAGAAAGCCCACGTGAAGTCTGAGTAAAGTGTCAATAATTTATGTTGCGCTGCATGTGTAATTTATGTAGACAGTATTTTCGTATAGTATGCTGTATACTATAGCTGTAACTGCAGGGAATGAGGTTTGAAATTTGAGGTTTTTTTCTAGGGGGGTGCCCAGACCGCCCGGCATATTTGGGACCCCCCCAATGTTGACTCCATGGCTACGACCTTGCTTGATCGGCATGTAGTTATTTGTGATTAATTTGGTCCTTTGAGCTTCCAAGAATCATTTCAATACATATTGATAGCATTTTTATTTCGATCTTCAAATTACAGTTGGAAAAGTCTCTTGTGGAAAAACATGTTGCAAATCAAGAGAAAAAATTATACATGAATAAATGGAAGTCAGGTTAATCTTACAGTTATTATGGAATGAGCTACAGTGTTTTTAGAGAAACAGAGGGATACAAACATCCAAACTGGTGAAATGCGTAATGAACAGTTGTTTTGAATATTACGAAAAGGAGAATGACTAGCATGCAGGCGGCAGGGGCACAGTGATATACTGTTAGGCTACTGAGTGACCGGACTATATGTAAATGTTTAATTGATCGTAAGGCTGAGTAAGACAGAGACTCTGCCCTTATTGATCAGCTCACGGCCAAGGGCAGGCTGAAGCTGCCACACCACACACTGACCTCTACTACCTTGACCTTGGCCTGAAGCCAGATCGGTGGCCTATAACCTTCATCATCTGACCCCTGACCCCTGTGGACCCAGCAGATGTGGCCAGTGTGGGGCTTCGGTGTTCCGGCGGCATTCAAACTGTTCTGTTCAAAGCAAACATCTCCAGAGGGTTCAACAGGAAGAGAGGTTAATACGAGTCAAAGCACCAAAAGGCATCACTGGTGCTTTAGTAGAATGATATGAGGGGAGAGAGAGCGAGGAAGAGAGAGAGAGAGAACTGACCAATAGTGAGCGAAAGACGCCCGGCCGTAGAGGGAGAGCGGTTTAATGAAGGCAGGGAGAGTGCAGGGAGAATGTGATGTGTGTGAGACGCCTCAGAGGGAGCTGGTTGCTCACAGCTAGGTGGAATCGATCTGGTGATTTAATTACATGAAAACACACACACACCCACCCACCCACACACACACACACACACACACACACACACACACACACACACACACACACACACA
>JAOEHI010000014.1:1667513-1695292 GCA_025447815.1 Percopsis transmontana
GGCTATTAAGATGTATACTAATGTTATGCTACTAAAAGCTAAGGGGTTATACTGTAGGTCCTAAAGTTTGAATTTACTTTTACTTTTAATACATAATACATTTATCATCACATAATGACTTTGAGTACACATAATACCTGATAACTTCTGACTTTGAAGTACTATTTTAATAGGTTACCTTCACTTTTAAACCACAGTTTGAGAGACTGACCTCACAGGGTAAACAAAATAGCCCTGGATTGGATTTCACAATTATTAGAACCCCACAGATGTATAATCATGGATAATAATGTTAACATTTGAATAAATACATCACCTTTAAAGAAAGATTTGCTACTCCAAACTACTGACCGCCCTGCCAGTCTTAGGGGTGTGTCAGCAGTGATGCTGCTTCTATAAACACAAGGCTCCATCCCAGAATCAGTGCGACGGTAACGAAAGACCAGCAGGGACAACAGACCAGCGTTCTACACACTATACAGGTATGTGACACACAGAGTAAATATCATAATGATGTTTATGAGGTGGCCTTTACTTGTGAAAAAGAGAATATCACGCTACCATTCATTTAATAATCACTGACTAATAGTCTTATTCAACATCTAGGAGAGTTCTTTTTAATATTGATCAGACGGTACCCTGGTACACTGGTAGCAATGCAGAATGCTATGGATGAAAAAAGGTTCAGAGTATGTGACCTCTGTGCGTGACAAGGTGATCCATAGCTGTTGGACTCTCTGGGTTCTGACCAAGGATATTATTGTTTATGAAAACCAGGTGTGAAAAAACTAAATAAAAAAACAAGGCTTTACAAAAAAATGATAAATAACTGAAACTATATTGTGTGTTTGCAAAGCTTACTAAAATACACAAAAATTATAATGAAAACGTCATTAGTTTTCGTCTTTGTCACACACTGACTGACGCACATCTTTTATACTTGTCTTTTGTGGATGGTTGTTAATCTGTCCTAAGTGAATACATTTCTTGAAATGGTATGATGTTTTGTTATGTTTATATTACATAATACTTTTTCTGACCTTTCCTGCCCCTGACCTCATATTACAAAAAAAGACTTAAACTAACACTGAAATTAAAATAAAAACTACATTAAATTCAAAAAATAAAAACTAAAGGAGCAAACCCACTTTAAAAACAAATTAAAACTAAACTGAAATTGAAAACAAAAAGTCAAAATGAAATAAAAATAATAACTAATGAAAATCACCTTGGTTCTGACCCAGAGTCCAACAGCTGGCAGTGGACTAAACTGAGTGCTTTCTGAATCCATTCCAGACTCCGCTGACTGTGTAAAACATAAGCCTACCAAAATAGCATTTATATGAAAAAGGGCTGAATAAATACAGAATATTGGAATACATGTAAATACACTGTACATCTTGGGCAATAGCAAACTGTGGAGAGGAAATACATGTTGCATTTGTATCGTAATTGCATTTGTCATTATATATTTACAGTATATAGGCTACTTTTTTTATATATTGCTCTCGACAGTGGACAACCCATATTTCAAATTTTTGTTTAAATACATCGGATTTTCTACTGTAATTGCTATTTATCACCACTTTGCTGCACACCTGGGCTGCAATATGGTGTGCTTCCAAACTCATCTTGGCGTCCAGGGGGAACAAATCAGACAATCTCTTCTGGTTTTTGCAGCAATCTATCCTCATGCAGACGTTGCGCACAGCCGCCCAACCTGGGGAAGGCTCGGCTCTCAGGAAGGAGAGGGTAACGAAGGATGAGGAGAGCGAGAAAACCAGTGAAGGAAAAGTATGCACTGAGGCAGAAATAACAGAGGAGGGTAACTTGGATTTTCAAGGTTCTTAGCCTATGGCTCAATATAGGTTTAGAAGCAAAACAATGTGATCATGATTTGATCCTGTCCTCTGCAGCGGTGAACGATCGTGAAAAAATGGCAGGGGAGGCACTGGAACGAAGGAACACCTGGGAACCAACTGTTTACTACTCACTAGGAAAGGAGTCATTCTTCTTTGCTGGTCATGACATCAGCATCCGCGAATCTCTAGACACTTACGGTGCTCTCATTTGGCCTGGAGTGAGTGCAGCCATCAGAGGATAGAGCTGACATTTTTATTACCCTTATTATTAACCCTAACACGAGAATGGTTGGGATGATAATCTACGTTTTTTTCACATAGGCAGTAGCTTTGTGCCAGTTCCTGGAGAATAACCAGCAGCAAGTAAACCTCATGGACAAAGCGGTGTTAGAAATTGGAGCCGGAACTGGCTTACTATCCATTGTGGCCAGTTTGCTAGGTGAGCAAGTGCGTCTGTTATTTCTTATTCTATATCCTTCATTTACTTTATTGCTCATACATTGTTGCCCCGTGTTTGTTCAGGTGCCTGGGTAACAGCCACCGATCTCCCAGAGATATTGTCCAATCTGACCTTCAATCTGAGGCTGAACTCCAAGGGCCGTTGTCGCTACACTCCACAGGTGGCAGCACTCACCTGGGGTAGACACCTGGAACGGGACTTTCCCTATACCGCTTGTCAATATGACTACGTGCTCGCAGCGGATGTGGTCTATCACCACGACCACCTGGAGGACCTTCTGGTCACCATGCGCCACTTCTGCCGACCCGGGAGCAGAACAACGCTGCTGTGGGCCAACAAGTTCCGGTTCCAGTCGGACCTCAGGTTCATCGAGAGCTTTACCAGTAGCTTTAACACAACGTTGCTGTCCGAGCTACCACAGGCGGAGGTGAGGATATACCAGGCCACGGCAAAGCAGTGAAGGGGCCAGTGACCACCAGGCAATGCCAGGATAATCTAATGGTCTGGGAGTTGGCCTACCCGTAGGCATCCTTGAGCAAGGTGCCTAACCCTTATCTGCTCTTTGTAATTCATTGTAAGACACTTTGGATAGAAGCGTCCGCTAAATGACCCAATTGTAATGAGAGAAGGGATGAATGTATATTTAAAAAAAAACTTATTGTTTGTCAGGCGCTGAGGTGCATTCAGAAAAAAAGTTGGATTTTATAAATGTAAAGGGCATTTATGATTTGAATAAGCAAATGACAGAAAGGCAGCTTAGTTTCCCCTCTCACTAATTTGAATGAACACAAAGACCAATGACATTCCTGAGCAGTGCTATAAGCTTTACAAATCAGAAAACCACAAGTGTCATAGATTTAGATATGTTTCATATTTTGACTACTTTATTCATTCTTCGCTGACAATTTTTATAAAACAAATTTGCTCCAAATGTGTCAATTCATTAATACATATTCACATATATCCTTCATTAACAGATTTTGACTGATTAATCACAATATCTGGTTTTTGCACAAGCATTACATAAATGCTGACATTAAGTTGTTTTTCAAATATAAAAGTGTGTAATCATGAATCCTTGGTAATTAGTAGAGTGATAATGTTGCATAGCACACTTAACAGTATGTGTGTGTATGTATGTTTGTGTGTGTGTGTATAATTAATGCAGCAAAAAGCTATATTAGCGAACAAACAATTCACCATGATTGTGTTTAGGAAAGCATTATGTATTGTTCTACATACAAATGCGCACGAATGGACAGACAGATTCACACAGAAAATATAATTCTTAATTTTTGTTAAAAGATCATGTAAATCAGTTGTCATGAGCTATACCAAAGCTTTACTTCAAAACTGCAATCTGAAACTATTAATACATTTCATTTTGCCAGAGCTACAATCTTGAGCTAGAAATCCGTTGACTTTGTGCGTGGCGAGTATGTGATGTCAGCCTATGGACAGATCTTGGGCCAATGGGTGCACGGATACTCCACTGACTTTAGATATGAAATCTATTGCCCAAGTATTACATGCCTGATATTCATAAATAGGGAGCAGGCCGAATCATTATGTTACTATCTCAATCAGCAAGAAGTAGCAGACATAAGAATGGAAAAATTACAAGATCAGTGTGTTCAAATTGGCTCCAGGTTAGAAATCCAACTTCTGCCGATCCTGAGTACCGAGATCTTTCACAGTGTGGTTTAGTGTAAACCTGAGTGCCTGTACTTTCTGGGGGATACAACTGCTGTGTTTAAGAGGTTGCAAGCACACAACTTTACGACACGCAGCAGGTGGAGGACTTTGGTTGTTCTAGGATGGACTCCCTGCGCAGGTCGTCAGGAATGGTGCCCTCTGGGCCCCAGACATTCAGCTCTCCATAGATACCCATCTCAATCATTTCCTCCTGCCAAGGGATGGCGATGTTTCCAGAGGAAAATTCATCAAAGAAGGTCTTGTCGGGCTCATCCAGCGCAACCCCTTTTACTGAGGAAAAAGCCCCGACATCATCCAGATCCTTTGCATACACGACACGAGAGTCAGGAACAAATGGAGGAGGTAGAATTCCTAAAGAGAGGAAACGTAGCATAACATATGCACATTTTTATTAAAGACAATTAAATTAGATTAGGATCTTCACAAACTAGCTCAGTTACTTGTCTGGGACACATTTACAATTTAAGGATGTAGAGTTATGGTACCTGCGTTCAGTTTCCTCCAGTTGATGTTACTGAAAAAGGGGTGTACTCTGATCTCATCACAGCTCTCATTCTTAAAGCCCATTCTGTTCTCCACCTCTTTGGCGAGCAGCCCGTCACAGAGGGACCTGGCTTCCTCACTGAAGTTCTCTGGATAAAGCACCACCCGCGTCAGGATGCGTTCCTTCAGCTCCTCACGCTCAACCTGAGGAGGACAAGTAACAGGGACTTAACATCATTTAGACTGTCTGTACTAATGTATGGAGATAGACAACGGTTTGATACCTTCTCTCCCCTGTCCCTGAAAGGATTCTTGGCTGCCAGGAACTCGAATAATGTCACCCCAAGGGTGAAATAATCCACAGAGGTGTCATACTTGTCCCCTTTCAGCATCTCTGGTGGCATATAGCCTACAACGGGCAAAGCAAAGGATGGTAACGCCTGTTCTAGTTTCTTATGAGCATAACATGCATACAAGCCAGATCAAATTATATCCCCAACTACTGATTTATTTCTGCCTCCAGATTATTTTCTGACCCTGTGGGGGTAAATGTGTCCTGCATTTGAGCAGACAGCAGTGTCCTGAAGTTCTAAAGCCAACATACATTTGTAGGGAAAATTGGGAGCATCCATAGAAAAACATGAACAGGGGGAGAAGACCCACCTGGGGTTCCAGCATAACCCTTCGTCTTAGTCTTTCCTTCCTTTAGCTCCACAGCAAGACCCAGGTCAGATATACGCACATTCCCTGGAGAACAGAGGTTATTTAGACATTTAGATACACAGATGTATTCTCGGATTGGCTTGAATATCAGTACCTTCATTATCCAGGAGCACATTTTCTGGTTTGAGATCTCTGTAGATAATTCTCTTCTGGTGGAGGTGTTCTAAACCCTGGATGATCTGAGCAATATAAAAGCAGGCCCTAGGCTCGTTAAACCCTGGGTTGTTCTCATCCACCAAGTAGATGTGGTACCTGAGCAAATGGACACATCATTGTGTGTTGTGAACTATGGTCAGGTTCATACGACATTTGTTTGCATTGTCAAAATGGATGTTTCTCCAGATTGGCAAATTAAAATTAGCAGCAGGTATATATGCATACAATACCTGAACCTAAAAAAGAAATTTAGTACACAGTAGAGCACTAAGATGTAGCCAATGTGGTTGGTTAAATTTTACACACTATAAATGTCGCAAAATTATATTCCAGTGTATGCATGTAATGACTTTGCTTGAGCTAGTATCATACAGTGATACACTTTGACAAACAGATTTAAAGTGTGAACAGCAGTTTGTGACATTACTTGAGGTCTCCTCCATTCATGATGGTCATGACCAAACAAAGTTCCTCCTTTGTCTGGAAGGCATATGCCAATGACACAATGAAGCGAGTGTGTACCCTCGCAAGAATCCTCTTCTCCACCATTGCCCCCTGCAGGTGAAAGTTATGACAAGCAGTAGTGAGAGAAGTTTAAAGTTCTGTTATTTCAATGCTAAATAAAAACCATTCATATTTCTACTTCTGTTTTTTTTGTTTTGTTTTTTCAATTTAAAAAAAACAAACTGATTGATGCATATCAAACATTGACCCTAGACGCGTCAAGGTCAAGCAATAACCATGCCAAGCAGTTAGATTCAGAACAGCTTTTCACTAAGGCTCTCAGTAATCACTATATCCCGTCTCAGTGTTTAATACCATGAGCTAAGGACAAAAATGATTAGCCATTACAGCCCTGTCACCACCAGGCACTATCAACTTTTGTAATCAAACCACATTATTCCATTTGGAATATTTGCTAACGTTTAATATTTATTTAAATTTAAATGCCAACTCTGCTAATCATATGCACATTTGAAACCTTTGACCCTTGTAAAACCTTAAGGTTTATTTATAGAATGTAATGTATGAATGAATAACACTAATGGCAGATAAGGCCCCTTGAAGTTGTCACTTCTATAAACACTTCACACACAAATGGACAAAATGGAAAAGTTGCCATTTTGTGAACTAACATACAGTACTATTAGATAGAGGCTTTAGTTTTAGGTCAAGGGCACAAATGGCACCAAACATGAAAGCGTGATGTACTGATGGCAAACTCATCCAAAGTCTATTCCTACTTATTCCCCTCACCTCAAAGCCCTTCCTCTTCTTCAACCGTTTCTTGTTGAGTTTCTTACACGCGTATAGTTTTCCGGTGGCTTTCATTTGACAAGCAGACACCTCCCCGAAGCCACCTTTCCCTAGCACACGGAAGTCTAGGAACCAGTCCGCATCCATGGGCTGCATCTCCAGCCATTTCCACTGTAGGAACCTCTTCAGGTACATACTCTCAAGGAAGAACAAATAGGGGGCCTCCCGGAGGTAGTCCAGAACCGTGGCCAACACCGGCGCAAACAGTCCATCCCCAGCCAACTGCTGGCCTTCCTTTACCTGAGCTATGTCGTCTTCAGACAGAAAGGGGCAGTAGTACTTGGCAGAGGACTCCATGTAGCGCTGGAATGTCTTAGAAGCCTTCTGTATCCTGTCCGAGTCCTCTGCAAGATCATATTCTTCGATGTCCTTCCACAAACGACAAGGGCCCTTGTATTGTGGAGACGTTTCCAAGAATTCCCTGAAGAGGCGCTTCCCGATGGGCTGCTCCACACAGACTGTGTCGAAGGCCAAATCCAGGGTGTCCCTCAGGTCCTCGCATACAGTGATGTGTGGTAGCTTGAGGCGAGAGTGGTACTTCTTGTCTCTCGCTGCTGCCGCATTGGAGCCATCGATGCTCCCTCGAGCATTAATGTACGCCGAGTTGGCTACCACCGTGGTCAGGTCTCCAATATCCATGATGACGGAAAATGTTGTGGCCGACTCAGAGGGAGAACATCGTTAAGAGACCCAAAAACCAAAGACCCAGCTGGCGACAGAGATTACAGAGGAATGACAGAGCAAATGAAGGGAGCATAGGAGAAAAATGGGAGATTGGAGACCAGCGTCTGAATTAAATCCCAGCCCACTTCCATGAGCGCTCAATCACCCAGGCATATACATACACAGAAACACACACATACACGAATGCACACACACCTGAGTCAACACCTTTCAGTAATCCATTAACACCCTTATGCCCCAGACAGTGAGAGAGCACTAGCTGGGACAGAGATACAATATTATGTAGGGGCACCATGAAAGCAATATTGTAGCAAGCCATTTAATGCTAACTTATATACTGTAGGTCAGGGTTTCCTATCAGATCAATAAAAAAAGTAAAAAAAGGGTAATTCCATGTAATTTTAAGAATTTGTATTGTGCATCGCATATGCATTGGCAGGAAGTTGAACTGAAATTAAAATGCGTTATATTAATTATATAAGACTTTAATATACATCTACTTTACATTTGATTTGTGAATTCAAACTACTTCGGACTTGGTTGTGCTTTTAGTCAAGTTGTTTTTACGTTTATTATAAATCATTGATAAGAAAGAAGTAAATGTACAACCAAATACTCGTCATCCCAAACAGAGGTGGAGCTAGTTCAGTGCATGGACATTGTGAGACATTTCATATTCAGTCAATTAAAAATTGACTTTTGGCAGAAGTCAGCAAGTTCACCTCTAAGCTATCGTCTTGTGTTTTAAAGGTTTTACAACAAAATGTATGGATGCAAACGTATTAAAACAATCTATATTTAATTTGCAAACTTATATTAGATTACAGAAAAAAGGTATTTGGAAGAGTCAGTACATGTGTTGCTCAGTTTTAAAAAGGAGATCTTTGAAGGGAGTACATAAAGACCTATACAACCACATATTTCATACATCAATACATTTCCAGGTCTACCTTTTACCACTGGCCTCTAAAGGATACTCTAAGCTACAATCATAGGATCCATACAAGTAATTAACAAACAAAGCTTATTTTCCTATCGGGGTGTTACGGAGGTCTTTACCTTGCTGGTGCTGTTCATATGTAAACACTACCAAGGTGCGACAGGGCGGTGAAGAAGAATTCCTCAACATCTCCGGAATACAAAACAAAATAAACAAGCGAAGAAGTTCAGAAAAGCAGCTGCCTACAGAAGGAAGCGAGCCCAACACACTGAGGAAGGCAGGGCGGGTAAAAACGTAGAAACTGTCCATAACATGAAACAAAATGGATCCACACATTCGATGGAAATGGATGCCACAGCGACTACGCGGGCCTCTCCTATCCTTAGCATGTCAAAGAGACACGTTGGCAGCCATCTATGAACACTGGATCGTCACGTCTGCCAAATGTAATAACATAATAGGTATAACTATTTCACACACACAGTACACTATACATTCTCCAACAGCAGAGGAATTTTGCTTTATTTGTCATTTGCCTTTTCTTTTTTTTTTTAAGTGGGATGGCTTATTGAGAAGTGGACTCTACGCACAACGACTTTAGCATAGTGTGCCAACAATAAACTAGAGTATCCCCAGAGCTGTGGTGCACGTGACTTAGGAGCCACTGAACAGAGAGGGGCTACAACCACACCTCTTTTTCCTCAATATTCATCCACGCCCCTGAGAAAGCCAGGCTGAGAGAGAACATGGGGGGGGGGGCCAAGGGGAGCACACAGGGAAAGGGGACTGGGTTCCCACGGTGACGTGGACTGGAAGGACTGTGCTTGTTGGGGGAAGCGGGTTAGTCTTCGTCGTCGTTTTCATCGTAGTCGTCCTCGTCGTCGTCGTCCCCCATGTAAGACACTGGAGTCTCCACACGAGACCCACTGTAGTGCGAGTCATTGGAGCTGGAGGCTATGGTGCCATCGGCACCGCTGTCACTGCAAACACAGAAACGTGGGTTTAGGTTTGTCACTTGCAGAAACAACACAAAATGGATGGGAGACGTTTGCATTGTGAGAAAGGGGTGTTAAAACTGCGCGTTTGTGCGCCTTTGTCAGTCGGGTGATAAATCAAAAGGCTACTTACCTTCCCGCAGGGATACGTGCTCCATTAGCCGAGGACCCTCCAGTGATGTAGACATTACTGATGGGACCCTTGGCCATTTCTAGTGGAGAAAAGGGAGAAGATTTCAGATGTAAAGAACAGAACAAAGATGTCTTTGAATCTATCGCTATCCCATAACCACTGAACATTTGGGCAAATGTGCACATTTACTAAAAATCAAAGCAGTTTTCTAAATAATGGCAAATCACTATGCAAAACAGTTTGAAAAAGGAAATGTTCCCAGTCTTGCCAATTCTACATGCACACGGTTCACAACAGAAAGACCAATATGGGAGACCTGGCTCTGACCTATGACATAAGGCTCCAGAGCTTTGGGCACCAGGCTGCGTGCTATCTTCAAGTCCTCTGGAGAACACTTGCCCACCTCCAGGCCACAGGCCATGTTCATACGTTTTAGCACCTCAATGTCATCGTGGATCTCAAACATGCTGTCAAAGTTAAACAGGTACTCAAACCTGCAGACAACAAAATATGGAAGAAAAGCAAGAAATTCAATATAAAGTTTACGGTCAAAAGCTGTAATGACCAGCAAAAATGAGCACATGCTTTACATGTAGGAAACGGACAATGCGTAGCTTATTATGATAGACTAGCCCTAATAAGCTAACATACCTATTCTACTGAGAATGGCTCAAACAAACGCATACTTGTCATTGGAGATGCTACAGTCGATGACCGTCTTCTTGCTGGTGTTGACAATAATGAAGGGAAGGTGGATGACAGAGTTAGGAGGTGGAGGTCTATTTGTCTGCTGCTCCGTCTGTCTGTTCCGCTGCACCAGGTTCTTAAAGGCTATTTGCTGTGGAGTAAAGCAAAAAAAAGAAAGGAAGCATTGAAATTCACCTGAAAGCAGTGAAGGGATTAAAGACAAAACCTTATGTTTAATTCTTTTTGGAGGTGTGGAAAAGCTGTAAAAGCTATTAAAATTACATGTACAGTATGTACAAACAAGACACTTACCTGCAATATGAGCTCTTGAAGTTGTGACTGTTTCTGCTTGATTCTCTCCAGCCGCCTCTGTCTCTCCACCTACAGTTGATAGGAGATGGTGTGATTACAAGTTGTGGAATAGGAGCAGGAACAAGGAAAGAGACAAGAAGCGTACAAAGGTGGGTGTACCTCTAGGTTTTGGCACTCCTGTGCCGAGTTGGTGGGCAGACCAATCCATTTGATTTCTTTCTTCTCTTTAGAGATGATGTTCATGGCCATGAGCACATTGAGTGCATCATAAACACGCCGCCGGATATTCTTCTGGTCATACACATGCTAGAGGAAAAGCAAAAGATATCAGCCAGTAAGGAAAGAATACCCCCTTTACATAAGAATGGATGCATTAACATTATTGCAAGTCTCTGTTAAAATATCCACACAAAGTATGTAGGGAAGCTAATAAAGATATTATTCTTGTTAACTTAGCCTACGAAAACAACCAACAAATGTTTTTCATGAAGGTGTTGCCCACTGCTCACGGCCTCACTCACAGAGTCATTTGGCGACATGTGGTTGTCTGCCGAGCTAAACTCGGCCACTAGCTCATCTGCCACTTCGTTGTAGGTCGTGACCCCTTTCTTCTGCACCTTCTCACACACTTTCATGGAGAAATGTCTCAATCCCTTGCCGTTCTTCTCTCCCTTTTTACCACGTTTTCTGCAGAAAAGAGGAAATGAATGCCTCACCCTGTGGTTCTCTCACAGGCGTTTTCTCCATGTTGAAACACTGCATATACCCCACCTTCTCATCACACATTCTGCTTGCTGAACTTGATCTTAAATATTACCTTCTGAAACACTATGAATGAATTGTATACAAACATGATGCTAACCACTGAATAATGAGCCAGGTAGCTACCGAGGGCCCAGGTAAAGAAGGCGATAGGCTCACCCTGAGGACCAAGGAGAGGCATCTGGTGGCTGGCTCTGGGTAAGGAACTGAGAGCTGGGTGTATGTGGACTGTTTACCAATATGGTGTTGGAAACCGTTGGTCTCTGAGGCGTTCCAATTACCTAGGCATCAGGGAGATAGAAGAGCATAGGTAGAAAAACATACTTAATCCACAGTGGTATTGTTGTTTACAGCAAGTCCCTGTGAATGAATACATTCTTGCGATAATCCTTATAATATACACCAAACATCAGCATTTCATAGTCATGGTATGTGTTATGTGGAAGTTGATAGGCTTCTTCTGAAAGTGCACACTAAAAAGATGAGCGAGGCAGTATCTATTAATGAGGTGACATTAGAAACGGTAGGTGATCTATTCGCTCACTGAGGTGATATCTAAGCTGATTTCAGTTATGTGTATATATTCCATGTATACAATAGGATGAAGAGTAATCCTGCTGACAGTAGTTTAATAAGATTATGAACCATGAACAACCCCCATTTAGCCTGCTAGCTGGTCACCTCGCTATGCTAAAGAGGGGCTTACACAACAGTAAGATGTGCTGAGCAGAAGCTGACATAACGTATACACCAAACACAGGAATGTGAAGGATTGATACGAATTTAGACAGATCTAGCATGTTATAGTGGATTCTAAGTCTGGACTTAGTGGCAGAGAGGAGGCTATGGACGTAAATATAAGTTTAGATAATACCTCCCACCACCTTCACAGTTGGCTTATGCATTGTTAGAGTACGTTCAGCCTCTGTTTAATTCCCCAGTGTGCACTTTGTTCCAACTAGCCTCACATGACATAATGCCTCTGACAAAATAGATCCTCTTCTGAGCTGGCGCAACCATGACATACAGTGGCAAGAAAAAGTTTTGAATACCCTTGTCTTTTGCATAAATTGGTCATAAAAATGTGATCTGATCTTCATTTAAGTCACAAGCATAAACAAACACAATGTGCTTAAACTAATCACACAATTATAATCTTTCATGTATTTATTGAACATTCACAGTGCTGGTAGAAAGGTAAAGTGAACCCTTGAATATAACAACTGGTTGAACCACCTTCGGCAATGATGACGTAAAACAAGCACTTCTGGAAGCTGCCAATGAGAACTTCATTGTTCATGAGGACCAAGCTTCCTTACAGAACCAGACATTCTTGAGAGGTCTGGTGTGAATGGCTCACTTGAGGTCATTACACAGTATCTCTATTGGGTTAAGGTTTGGGCTCTGACTGGGCCACTACAAAAGATTTTAATTTTCTGAAGACATTCTGTAGCAGATTTACTTCAATGTTTAGGGTTATTGTCCTACTGTATCCAATATATAGACAATATAGAAAATATATACACTACTCAAAAAGAATTAAGGGTACAGTATAAAACCAAGTCAATTAAACTTCAGGGATATCAATCTGTCCAGTTAGGAAGCATAAGTGTTTGTGACTCAATGTCACCTGTTTGGGTGCAAATGACAGGTGCACTGGAGAGGCAACAGCAAGACAAGCCCCAAAAAAGGAATGGTTTTGCAGGTGGTGGCCACAGACAATTGCTCTCTTCTTATCTTTAGTGACATAGTGATTCTTCTCTAGTTTTGCTGGTGTCTTTGTCACTACTGGTAGTGGCAGTAGGGAGGCAGTACCTGCAGCTCATTCAGGTTGCACTGGCAGTCCAGCTCCTCCAGGATGGCACATCCATACGTGCCGTCGCAAGGTTTGTGGTGTCTCCCATTAGTCTCAAAAGCATGGAGAAGATACCAGGAGATGGGCCGTTACATGAGGAGAGCTGGACAGGGCCATAGAAGGGCATCAACACCAGCAGCAGGACTAGTATCTGCTCATTTGCGCGAGGAGGAACAGGAGGAGCACTGCCAGAGCCCTACAAAATGACCTCCAGCGGGCTATGTGTGTGCATGTTTCTGACCAAACTGTCAGAAACAGACTTCATGAGGGTGGCATTAGGGCCTGACGTCCTCTAGTGGGACCTGTGCTCACAGCCCAGCGCCATGCAGCTTGATTGGCATTCAACAGAGAATACCAGAATTGGCAAGTCCGTCCATTGGCTCCCAGTTCTCTTCACAGATGAGAGCAGGTTCACACTGAGCACATGCAATAGACGTGAATAAGTCTGGAGATTCCGTAGTGAACGTTATGCTGCAGGCAACATCATCCAGCATATCCACACAAACCTCCACATGCTAGCAAACGGTACCCTGACTGCTGTACTGGGATGAAATCCTCAGACCCATAGCCAGACATTATGCTGATGCAGTGGGCCCTGGGTTCCTCCTGGTGCAGGACAATGCCTGGCCTCATGTGGCTTTAGCGTGTAGGCAGTTCCTGGATGACAATTGATGCCCTTACATTCCCCAGACCCAAATCCAACTGAGAACTTCTGAGGCGTTATGTATCGGTGCATCCGACACCACCAAGTAGTGCCATAGACTGTCAGGAGCTGACTGATGCCCTGATCCAGGCCTGGGAAGAGATCCCCCCAGGACACCATCTGCCGTCTCATCAGGGGCATGCCCCAGACAGACGCACACAAGAGCGTAGCCTATGTGGCAAAGTCTCACCGGAGCCTTCAATATATACACCGAAATATTTGTTTATAGGCTTATGACTAATTGACATCTAGTGTTTTACTTTGGCATTAGCGTTATTTCCATGACTTTTCCAAAACTTTTGGGGATCTTATTTTTTTCCAATACTTTTCCAGGCCTGGAAAGAACAATTTTAAAATTCCATGACTTTCCCCAGTTTTTAATGACGAACCCTGTGTAGGATACCTTGATACATTTTGGAATTCATGTTCACCTTAATGATGGACACTGGACTGGCAAGAAAAAAAATCCTAGCTGAAACCCTGAACCCAAGATAGAGGCAGGGGCTATCAACCAGAGCAGATATTCTCACTGAGCATTTCACTCACTGATAGCTGACGGGCATCTACGGCATTTCTAAGAAATTACACTAAATTTAGTTCTAAAATCCTACCTACGGCACTTTTAAATCATCTTAATTTATAGACAATGTGTGTAACTGGACTGATGATTATGTAAACTCTGAGATTACTTTGTAACCCTTCCCAGCTTCATGCAAATAAAAAATTATTGATCATAGGTCTTCTGAGATCAATTTTTTAGCCAGGTATGGTACACATCAGCAGATAGCAAACTCAAAATATTTTAGTGTTTTTTTAAAAGTCATAATAGGTCTAAACCACACCTCTAATCTTGGTTCATTGATTGGACAGGTTTTCCAACTCCTGACCCCAATTAGCTATTGTTAAAGTCATTGGCCTAGGGGTTCACCAAGATCTTTCAAACATACACTTTGAATGTTTGAATGATGTATTCAATACGGGAAAAAAACAATACGATAATTTGTTATGAGTTAAAACAGATTGTGTTTGTTCATTGTACCTTAGAACTTAGATCAGATCATGTTTTAAGATTTATTTATTTTTTTTTACATACATGCAGGTAATTCCAACATGCAGTGTTTTCCAGTTATTGTTTACTATGCAATGTTAAGCAACATATTTCATATTGAGAATTATTGAAAGCCCACATAAATGGGGTATGTACTGGCTGCTGTGACAGTGTGATAAATACTATTCCTCTACATTTCATAAGAGGTTTTATATTAGCTTTCTGACAACGATGTAAACCACTCACCATGTGTGGCACGTGTTGCATGTGAGGAGCAATGTTCACATTGGACGGCCCAAGGGTTTTGGGCAGTAGTTGTTTGGCCACAGGAACAGCTGTAGGCTGAACAGTAACCAAAGACAGGACACCTAATTGGAGGCAAAAGACAAAACCTGTTAAGCTCCATTGCCAACCACTGAAGCTTGTTTCTGGACTCATTTTGCGGTGTGCAGCCATTTACAGCTTCCACTCTAGTACGTGCTAGCTACAGAAGTTCTCAGATGACTGCTCTACCATGGGCTGCATCACTGAGAGTGGGGGGTTCTTCCTGGCAGTGCAGCTCAACGATAAACTGGACTTGACACAGAGGCTCAGGTGTTTTAACACGTGTTAACAGCCTACTGTGGATGTTGTACCAGTCTGTTGGAGCTGGTGCACTTTTCTTTGCTGTGGTGTGCTAGGGAGGTCACATGGTCTCAACATTCTGGAGGTCATAGCAGAGAAAAGATGAGGGCTAAGGATCAACACGATCCTGGAGAAGCCCTCTTATCCCCTGTATGAGGCTCCTGAGGCTAATGAAGAGTACCTTCAGCCACTGGCTCTTTTGTGCAACAGCTATCAGACTGTTCAATAACAGCTGTGATGGAGACACAAACCTCAACCTGTTGTACCCCCCTTCCCACTGTTTATATTACACTGCTTACTATACTGGACCATATGAATACATCACTTGCAAAATACTGCATCAACTGGTACTTCTCAGTCACTTTATATTCTGGTATTTGCACTAAACTGTATAGATGTTCTCATTGAGCTATGCATTAATGTTAAAGCATAGATTTTTATACAAGAGTGTTTTTGTGTGTGTATCTAAAATAAT
Organism: Percopsis transmontana; assembly: GCA_025447815.1. Lineage (NCBI taxonomy): Eukaryota > Metazoa > Chordata > Actinopteri > Percopsiformes > Percopsidae > Percopsis > Percopsis transmontana. Next base: position 1,683,449 of record JAOEHI010000014.1, read on the forward strand.
CTCATTATTTTGCTTTTTATGCCAAATCTGCCACTATCTTCCAGCAGCTGTAAGGACAGCATAGTCACCAGGCTTCTGCAAGAGACTTAAGACCCACCTCTTCAGAATCCACCTTGGAGGCACAGCCAGTGACCTCTCTACCACATAGGAGTCCCATAAACCCATTGACGAGCATGGCTCTCAGAGCCATGCATGATGTGACTGTTAGGATCGACTCTTAATTCATTTTAAAGTACTTTTAAAATGTTATGGTATGATGATTAGTAACCAAGGTAGCCCTGATGACTACATACATCACCATTTACTTATGATGACCATGTATGACATATTCAGCTATTGACAAAAGCATGCTAAATGCTGTAAATGTACAATCTTGCAGAGCCACACACAGCTTAGCGGGAGCAGTTATATAAATACAGTATGATGGAAAGATAAGTTAACGCCTATTATACAGTAGCTTTGCAAGTAATCTTCACACCATCCTGGATGATCAGCACCTGTCAAACACTGCCATCGGAATTATACCATTGCCGAGCCCTAGTTAGTTGTGGAATTGATAAGGATCTCCATCTCTACTCCAAAATATAAATCTATGCATTATACCTAATATGTAGTAATATATAGCTTATCAATAATGTTTACCTTTACTAGGGCTTAGATTCTGATCAATGAACACCTTAATCTCTCCGTTCGTTTCAATCAGACCAGCCTGTGGAAGATAAAAGCATACCATCAACTCAAGAAAGTTTGCATTATCTTTCTTCTAGATGTAAAATAGACTGAAGTCTAAATTTAATATCTGTAGATATTCTTCTAAATCTAGCAAGCAGTGAAAAGTTTGGTACCATTTTACCAGATACTTACATCTTTAGCCATGATCCCAAAGGACCGGGATTGTAAACCTTCACTCTGAAAAGAAAATCTCTATATACTGTATATCACTATTCAGCCCCTGAAAGAATAAAGAGCATATTATGAAATAGTAATATGAAATAACTGCACCACAAAAAAATTTAAGGCTAAAACACTTGTTTTAAGAAAGTACTCATGTTTAAAAGAAGAGTATCAATTTATCAAATAACGTCTATAATCGTTTCTATAATTAATTCTTAATTATATTAAAAACTTAAGATATTGTTTTTGGAGAAAGGCCAATATTATCTGCCCACAGCAAACACATTGTCCAAAGCTACACCAGCTACCCTAGCTTGACTGGTCAGCTTTTCTACTTTAAACAAGTGATTCATTTGAGAAAACGTCAATATTTAATCATACCATGTTAAAGATACAACTCATTTTATTGTGTTTCTGCGTACGTCCCAAAGCATGTTAAACTGTCCGATGATGCTCACAACTTTTGCACCGCTAACTGTACAATAGGGCCTAGCTAAGATGTGGACCACGTCCGTGGGACAGGCATCGTCGAAGTTCAGCTACAGGTCATCGCAAACCTGCTTACTTAAGAATGCTATAATGAAACCACATCTGTGAATAAAACGACGCATAGACATTAAGACTGCATAAGATATCAACAGCATCCGTATCTCATACCACTGGCAGCGAGCAAGCTTTTGTTGAGTTCAGCTAGCTATTGCTAACAGTTAGGTTAAGGTTGCTGACGTTAGCTAGCATGTTAGCTTTTGCACGTTTTAAAAGATTTGCCAAATAAATCGAGTATTGTTTTCCCCTTACACATTTCAGCTCACAATTGAAATTGGGTTGATGTTCAAGAAATGTACGTGTAATTGCAACAAAAGTAAGCTTAGTAAAGTATATTCTGTGCACTTACGAGTGCACACTCTCGGTTCTTCGACGGCTGTTTTTGTTGGCATTTGAGAACGGAGGAAGAGGAGGTCTAAATCCCTACCGCCAACAGGAAACAAAACTATGTAAAGGCCAAGTACTTTATCATAAATTCACTAAATCTAAGAAAATAAGCATTCAATTCATGTTAAATGATAATGCCCTTATGAGTTCTGCCTATTTTTCAGTTTTGTTTTACTAAACCGGCAACACGTCTCCAGGTTGACCATGCCTTGCTGGAAGTGATCCTGTCACAAGTGACAAGTAACGTTAGGAGGGACCGAAAGAATGCCTAAATGTCTTTCCCTATAACTAACCGAGAAACAAAAGTTGCATTCATTTAATTTGGTGCATACTTCACATATTAAACAGCATAAAACAATGAATGAAAATGCCTGATGTTCCGATTACAAGTCATCAATTTATGTACCGGTACATTTTCTACTACTCTGGCAAGTGTCCCAGTGATAGCTGATGTCATACGTTTACAGCCAGAGGCCAGAATACTTAACAGATGTCAAATGTGTAACGTTACAGTCGTATTGACCAAAACAAATACGCTGTTTTGTATTGCTCTAACTAACATTTGTTCATCCTCAAAAGTTTTAGTTTTCTTTAATTTTGCTAATGGTTGTATGATACTTTTATGTACGTCCTAGTCATTACGTTATTTACAATTAACGTTTAACGGCACTGCGATTCAGTGATAGAAAAGTAATTTACCATTAACTTCGCTCCTAAATAATGCACATACAAACCATCAGGTAAATGCTACTTATCTTAAATATTTACTAGTGAGTAACTAACTCACAAGCGAACAAGCTAATGAGTCTAAAAACCTACTAGCAGGCTAACAAATAAGTTAACAGCGCATTGTTAGCCAAGTAGCGATAGCTAGTTAGCTGGCCGGCTACCATAATCGAGAACAGTGTACGATAACCCTGTCAGAATTTCATATTAACATCACATTGATAATATGTGCTGTTTCCAAACATTACATTTGTACATATGAACGATAAATGTAATACTAGATCTGCGCATAGGTTAATTAATCCCAAATGTTTTCGTTTTCATTCGGTACCGAGCTAGAGCTCGACAGTTACTGCTTACCAGTGCGCTTCACAAGTTAGCAATTTGTACGTTAGCCTTTTCAATGTACTCTACTGCTAGCCTTGCTGTAGTGGTGCCTCTCACAATCTGATCTTGGCGGTGTCTAGCACTTGCGACATTGGATTGGATAGTGTCAGTATGACGAAGGCAAACCAGTCCACGAGGGCCACGCCTATATCCAGGTCTGATTGGATACCGCGTTCAGAGGTTCGGTGGTAATGCATGCTATTGGTTCGTAATATTTTGGGCACTTCCGATGGAGTGACGTTATACAGACCTACCGACAGACAGAAGGACAGGGCGCGTTCAGTAGTAGACCAAGCGTTTACTACGTTAAGTTAACATTTTAGATTTGTACGTGTTTTGTCGCTACGTTCTTCAATATACTTCCACATACGTTCTCGCTCGCTACGTTTGGTGGGCGTGGAAGACCAACAATCGCTTTGTTTTTAGTCGGCCACGCTGACAGTTCCAATTATCCAGTACAAAACACATCTCCCTGTTAATTAAACGGACTGCCGTTTCAATTCATTGAATGTAAATTATTCACCCATCTACCCATTTATAGATGGGTAGGTGTATGGTTATGTCTGAGATGTATAAATCAAAATAATAAATCTATGATCTGAAATGTAAAATATGTCCGAGTTCAAAAAATGGACTACCACGGAGGTATATGACTTCAAAAAATGTATTAGAGTAGCATTCATCAAAAATTAACTGGTATGGACAGATAATCTGGTATGGACAGGTTAACTGGTATGGACAGGTATCAATCTAAGACAGACCAATCATAGTTTTAAAGGGTGGAATCATTTGACACCTTGAGATAACACTTAAACTACGCTGAGCCTCACATCTGACCACGCCCTTTCTCCCATTTCATTTATAGTTATAGGTGAGATCTTGGGATAGTTTTAAATAATACCACAAACTATTATACACGTGATATTGTAATGCCTAAAGAGGCAAGCCAGGTTGTCCCCCAATGAAGCAAATAAGCTCAGGCTTTATGTACAAAAAGTGTATGATCACCTCGCCCTTACAATATCTGAAAGAACACCTGTTTTCAGTAGTGCTTTTGTTTCGTTACAAGCTCTAGTCTAGCTAGTCCATAGTCGCCAACTAGCTGCAAAGAGCCACTTCCGCGCAAGCGCACAATGAACGACGGCCAGGCTATCAAATTGGTCAAACAGCGGGTGTAAAAATGGTAGGTAACCCAAATAAACATAAACCTTAACCATCGATTCTGGCTCTAGTATGCCTTAACCGCGCATAAATTAAAGTTATACAAGAGATAGAGACTCTTTGGTCCTTAAGCAAGACAAAATGGACGTTTTACTTCAATATTTATCTACCAGAAAAGGAAGGTCAGTTGCTGATATTTTGAGACCAGCTAGCTAGCTACATCTCCCTTTTTGGTAGCTTGGTAAGTTTGCCTGTGACCACTGCAGAGAGCTACACGGAATGCTAGTGAAGGGAAATCCAGCTTAGTTGCACAGCGGTACTTCTTTTTTGTAAAAGATAATATGCCTTATAGTGCTGTCAGTGACACAATCTACTTGGCTAACGTTAGCCTTAATACTAGTTGGTGTAGTTTAGATAGGGCTAATTTAACATCATCCAAGTGTTCCCTTTCTGTGCACCACATCTTTTATTTCGATGTACTAAAAAAATGCATGACATTTTAGAGTTCAGGGGCTGCTGGGATATATCAGTAGATAAAGTGGAGAACAACTAAACAGTAGTTAGGTTTAAGGAAATGTTGTTATGTAATTAAAGTGTAGACTAATCCAAAAGTCAGGTAGTGTGAGCTGTGATGTTCTTGCATGGTCTCAGTTGAAATAATTTCTTATGACAGGGGGTGGGGTGGGGTGACTGTTTTACAGTCCAGACATGTAGCACCACAAGGTCCTGTTGATGGCATCTCCCTACTCATGTTACATCCATGACTTATTTGAGGGACCTTCTGGTGTGCCTTGTGTACTTCGTGAATACTCAAGAGTGACCCTCAGAATAGCTTGATGTGTGACTTGCTTTTGGACAGGACTATCCTATCCTAGCCTATTTGTTCACCCTCTGGGACGTCTGTACGTTGCTGTGACAAACATTTTGAAATATGTACCTGAGGGACCTGCTGTGTCTCAGTCTTTCAGTTGCTTGAATGCCAGTGGAGGATGTGTGTCTCGCTATGTGTTTTTGTCTGCGTCTCAATCTGTGTATGTTTGCTGCTCTCTGTGATTCCTGGCCTGGGTAAACAAGTGCCTGATAGTCCATGTCCTATATTTCTCCAGCATAAGCTAAAGTCTTCACAGCGGGACAAGGTTCGGCAGTTCATGTCGTTCACACAGGCAGGGGAGAAGACAGCTGTTTACTGCCTCACCCAGAATGATTGGAAACTAGAAGTGGCCACAGATAACTACTTCCAGAACCCAGACCTCTACTGTAAGGAATCCATGAAAACTTCTATAGACCGGAAAAAATTGGAGCAGCTTTACAATCGCTACAGAGGCAAGTGGTATAGGAAATAGGCTGCTTGGTTGGGGAAGTCATTATTTGGCTAAATGTAAGTGCCAAATCTCATGTGCCTTTTTTAAAATTGACAATTAGTACTTATTTGGAAATATTTTAATGTCTCTGCAGCAATGGTCAGGAAAAGACACAAGAAAGAAGAGCTTATGGTACAGCCTGTGTTTATTTGGCAGCCAAAACAAATAACGCTAAACAATCTTAACAAGTTAGTCAGCTAAAAATTAATTTTTTGTTAATGGTATTGTTAATAACTAAATAACTTTTGCAACCAACTTCTGACGTTTCTGTACTATGTTTATTACAGTTTTAAATCTAGTTTAGTATTTTTATGGTGGCAGCTTTATTGTGTGTGTCTGTGTGTGTGTGTGTGTGTGTGTGTGTGTGTTCTTTTCATAGATCCCCAAGATGAAAACAAGATTGGCATTGATGGCATCCAGCAATTCTGTGACGATCTTTCACTGGATCCTGCCAGTATCAGTGTCTTGGTTGTGGCATGGAAGTTCCGTGCTGCCACTCAGTGTGAGTTCAGCAAGAAGGAGTTTCTGGATGGCATGACGGAGCTGGGGTGAGTGAAGACATCACTGTGTGGTGAAATACTGCAACCAGAACATGAACACTGAACTGTCTCCTTGGAGTAGATTCTTGAATAGTGTCTAATAGTCTATATATAAACTCAACCACATAAGTACTTTAGGTCTTCGTGAAAAGTCTCAGTAGTACTTTGGCTTTTAAACATTAATGTTTTTGTTTACTTTGTTTTTTTTATAGGTGTGACAGCCCAGATAAATTAAAGGCTCTTTTGCCAAGATTAGAACAGGAGCTGAAAGATAGTGGCAAGTTCAAGGACTTCTACCAGTTTACTTTTAACTTTGCTAAAAATCCCGGACAGAAGGGTTTAGGTAAGACTAGTACATTAATTTGTATAATATGCTCATCTTGGACTTACAGTGTAAGCTAATGCTATTGTCTGTGTTATCAGATTTAGAAATGGCTGTGGCCTACTGGAACCTTGTTCTAATGGGACGCTTTAAATTTCTGGATCTTTGGAATAGATTCTTATTGGTAAGTCACAGAAGTGAGTTCCATGTATACTGTGATATCACAGAATAATGAATAAAGCTGGCGAATAGAGTTTTTGAATTTGAAATCATAATAATTTAAAACTTGTACTTGTAACTATGTTCTATACTTTTTTGATAGACATTTTATTACTTTTTCTCTTCATAATAGGAACATCATAAAAGATCAATTCCTAAGGACACATGGAACCTATTGTTGGACTTTGGTAACATGATTGCAGATGACATGTCAAACTATGATGAGGAAGGTGGGTTTGCTAACAGTTATTTCATGGTTATTTCAGGTTTGAAGCACCGTTTGCTTAAATAAGTTGATGCTCTTCAATCAATCAATTCATCGATCAATTCATCAATTGTATATTTAGACCGCATGACACTAAAGATATCCAATCCTCTGGTGTTTGACTTCTCTTAGGTGCATGGCCAGTTCTCATAGATGATTTTGTGGAATTTGCTCGACCGATTGTAACGGGATCAAAGCGCAAAACTCTAAATTAAATGCCCACTCCACAAGTTTGTTTCCTCTACAGTGACTTCATAGTTTTTTTTAAGACTTGTACAAAAAGAAAATTGTAGACTTCAGAGAAGGGAAAAAAAACTGAAGCACTTGAAACTACACCACCTGTCAGGGAGCAGCACCAGAACAAACACTGAGAACATCCGGGTGTTTTTCTGTCCAAACAAGCCTGAGGCATACCTGGAAGTTGCCAGACCTCCGTCGCTCCTATGGAATCTCGGTTTCCTCGACACCCCGGTCTTCTGCTCCAAGGGGAGGGCAGTCTGTCATACTAAGCTACAGCCTTTTTGGGGATGGACGACACAAAGAGATGGGCACTTGCTTCGTGTACATGGAAGGGACTAGAGAGGAGTTATCTGTGAGTTTAGGGTTGCTTATGATAGGCTGCTTTATATTTCAGAGAGCTCTATAGGACTGTGCAAAGATCCCATGTCCTACCCCGACTGTGATGGCAGAGTGCTCACTACACCAGCACCAACTGAACTGTCGTTACTGTACATACTGTATCTACTGAGGGAGTTTACAAAGAGAGCTATATGAAGAATAATATAAAAATGTTTGTCATTTATAATTGCAAAAGATGATTCTTTTATGTACATTTTATGTGTAGATATCCTACAGAATGCCTCAATATCATTTGAATGATATGCTGCAGGTATCACTGTCAGCGGGTTCATATCATGAAATTGTTGAGCTACTTATATTTAAAGCATGTTAACCACATTTTTGTTCACTTCTGTCAGGTTTATCAAATAAATATGTCATGTAAAGATTGTGCGTCAATCTAGACACTAGTTTATGGTATGGCAGCAATTGATTTTATGTTTTCTGTTTAAAGGTTTGACTAGATATTTCTACATGATGAGGAAGGGAAAAGGTGGCCTTTAATTTTAGATGTATTGTCTGGCCCTATGAATACTCACTGCTTTAAAAAGATCCTCTTTATCGGAATTCACTAGTGTTACAGAAAGGTTTCATTTTAAAGCTGCATTATTAAAATATTTGCCTATTAGCACTTGCATGAGTAAAGACAACTGCTCTCACATTTATGAATTGTAAAAAGAATATGCTTCCACAATTTCTCCATTGTCTTTTACAATAGCACAATAGCTCTCACTCAAAGTAGAGATGAAACGGGCCTGAAAACTAACAATAACTTCCGACCTTTAACTTCGTGTTATATATTGTTACCTTACACTAGAACAATGTCAAATATATCAATGCAGCTTTTTTGTTATATATGTGTAGATCACTTTAACACTTAATTATAGCCTTTAATCATCCGGTGTGTACACATCTGTATTGTATTGCAGCTAGGACTCAATGACTACACATGCCTTCAGATAAAATATACACATTAAAATATATTTATTTTTAAAATATTTATATTATATAAGTTATTAAGTATGTTCATCATCAAGAAGCCTTTGCTTTTTAATTATAGGATACACGAATAAAGTTTTTTTTCCAGAATCATACATGCATTATTCTCATACTTATTTAAATTATAGATTATGGGCACTGCACTACATAAACCAGAACATATACCGTACTAGTAATATATATGTATAGATGTATATGTTCTGTCTTAATTATTGAGAGTTTGGTTTGTGACACCTATTTGCTTTGTATATCAGATGTTTCTTTGATTTCTGATGGTTCTCCCTATTCATTAGAAGGTAGGCTAATGTACCGATCTGAGACATAGTGACAATCCAAATATTGCACTGTTTGTGGCGGGAAGTGTCATCCGTTCGAAGTGTAGGCCTAATATAACTTTACAATTGCAGTTAATAGAAACAATCGATAAGACATGTAATATGTGATATTGACACCCGTTTTTAATTAAAACCGCCGATAGTCTCTTTTAAAAGTAAAGAAAATGTTTAAGCCCGCTCTAGTATGTTACTGGACAAAGACAGTTGCTGAGACGCCAATAGCCTACTATAGAAAGGAATTAGACTTGTGAGTTACGATGACAGCTATGGCAGACTCATAATGTCCAATATAAAAAAACATTAGCGTGCTTTTGCATTAATAAAAGCCATCTCACCACGCTGCAGTTGCGCTAGTTGTATGTACTGAATTTAATTGCAAAAAAGGCAGGGAGCGTGCGTGCAAGCATTTCTCTTGCATTGTGTGTTCAGCATACCTGTGGCGGATAGCTGGGCGTGCCTTTAGCTTGTCCCTCCTCCTAACGATTGAGGTAAGTTGAAGGGACAGACCGCTACTTCCCTCAGGTTATCATTGATGCCAGTTTCTTATCAAACGTCTATAAGGAAATAACCTCGACGGTCTACACTCCAGTTGGCTTCTAATAAAAGGGATATGGAGATTAAGGGAAGTGTTGCTCATCCTCCTGACGATGACAGGTAGGCTTAACGTTGACATCCACGTCCTATTTGATCTGTAGCTCTCATTATTTTGCAGGCTGCTGCTGCTTGATAGCCTACCTGTTTGGACATATTATTGGAGATATATTAAAGCAGAGTGTACTCACATGATTATGCACGCATAGGTAGGCCTACTTATGTCTATATGCCACAACACCACGAGTCTACTGCTTTTATGATGGTATTATACACTATATCCTAGTAGCCTATGCCTATAATGTACAGTAGGTGTAGCCTACACTTTGCAGCTACAAATGGTTTGTTGAAAATAAATGTTTATATGGTTAAGCTTGAATTTTTCTCTCTTCACATGTCCCCCGGATAAAGTAATATAATACCGGGTGTTTCAACTGTGTCATTTGATATCAGCTTCAGACACCCTAGCCAGTGGGGGCTATTGTAGTGTCAGTCACCAGGGAGCCCTGCCACTCTTTGTCACCGTCATTCATTAGATACACAATCGTTGAGCTCTGTGTGGTACTGGAATTAATTTGTCTCCCCCATAGGATTGACCCATATGGATTTAAGAGGCCTCAGGATTTTGACTCCTATAGAGAGATGATGAATGAGTACGTAGTTGTCCTCAACAGAAGGTCTCTGAAATGGTCCAAGCTTCTACAAGGGAGAACTGAAGTGGAGAAAAACGTAACAGGTAGAAGAAACACACTCGTATAAGATATATTTTTCTCTTTTGCGCAGTGGAGTTAAGTCTGCCATCTGTTTTGTAAGTTAAAAGGTTTGTGCGTAAAGGTGTGCCTAATGAGTATCGTGCCAGGATCTGGATGGCAGCCAGCGGGGCCCAGGGACAACTGGAGAAGAATCCAGGTTACTACCAGTCTATGCTGGGCATGGACCATGACTCCAAGCTGAAAGAGACCATCCATACAGGTCTCATCACTCCTTAATTAACAGATGATGTACAGTAGTAAAAATTCAGTTCTTAAGTACCTTCCCCAAAAATATTTGTACAGATAACCCAGGAGTCAGAGTTGAATGAATAACACATCCAAAGTTTCTTTAAAACATGTACGTGGCATAGGGCTCCCAATTCTTCATTTATGAGGCCTCTGTTTGTTCTATCTAGACATGTCAATTCATAGTAGTGTTTACATATTACCCAAGCATAACACGGCACACATCCTCTGTTTCATTGTAGACATGCATAGGACCTTTCCCGACAACGTACTATTCCAAAACACCACGGAGCCATGTCTGCAGAAGGCTCTATATAATGTTCTGCTAGCCTATGGACACCACGATAAGGCAGTGGGTTACTGTCAGGTAAAGACCTTTACCTTTGGAGAACTATTTACTTCTCCACATTCTCTCGCATTTGACACAGGCTCTGTTTGTCTAAAGAACAGGACCAGCTAGTTTCACGTCCATGCAAGGTAACGGTGTAAATATTGATGACAATATCTGTGTTGCAATCAGTAGCCTCTGGCTTTCCATCAGCATATTTTATGTGTTCCTAACTGCGACACAGCATCTGATACCTGAAGCGGATGGCTGCACATGTATTAGCTTCTGTTAGCCCATCTCTTGTCTCTTTATTCTAGGGCATGAACTTCATCGCAGGTTACCTTATGATTATCACCAAAGATGAAGAGAAGGCCTTCTGGCTGATGGATGCACTGATAGGTAGAATACTTCCAGGTATAAATGATGTATTCCACATAGTCACCATTTCCTTTTGCTCATTCATTTGTAAACATCCATATTCACACTGGGAATTGTATGTCACTGTCTGATGTTGCAGACTACTACAGTCCAGCCATGCTAGGTCTGAAGACTGACCAGGAAGTTCTTGGTGAGCTGGTAAAAGCCAAAGCCCCTGCTGTGGGCCAGCTCATGGATCACTACCCCGGCATTTGGACCCTGGTGGTCTCACGCTGGTTCATCTGTCTCTATATTGACGTACTTCCTGTAGAGGTGAGGAGTTAGGCTTAATGTATTAGCTCTACAGCAGTGGGTCTGAAACCGTGTGTTGAAAGGGTTGCATTTTCAAAATAAATATAATAATAGTTATATTAATAACATGGAGTGGATATATTTCAGTGGTGATATGTATATATATTTATTGTAGCCTACCTTATGCTATTTAAAGAAGCCATTCATTGCATGTGAAGGGGGCACAACCTCACAGCTATTTAGAAAGCCTTTATTCTCCTTGTATAGCTCTTTATACAACGAAATGCTCCTATTTGGTACGTAAAACACAGGTCATAACTACTGATAAAATACAATAAATATTGTAATATACAGTATATATATGTATATACAGTATATATACACAGCCATGGAAACAATTAAGAGACCACTGCATATTTATATCATATAAATCATATATAAATCATATATACAGAATATATATTTAAAAAATAAAAAAATAAAAAAAAATAATAATATA
>JAOEHI010000014.1:1695392-1727945 GCA_025447815.1 Percopsis transmontana
ATAGATAGAGGAATTTTGGCAAAATGTCATGTTGGACATATACTATATGAATCCAGCCCTTTCCATGTCTCAACATAGGATAGTTTGACACTTTCACTGTCTGATGGGAAGAGCAGAGCAGCCAATTAAACACATTCCCTTTACACCGTGGAAACCGCTACTTTTGTTGCAAAACCACCAAAATGGCCGCCAAAAACGTGTCAATCAATCAAAAACAAATAATGGTAACATGTGTTACATAATCCCTCACACTTCCTTTGTCAGAAATCAATAAATAGTAGATAAGATTCGATGCACTGCAAAGATTGTGGAATAGCTGGCCAAACATCAAATGGGTACTCCACTCAGCTCCTCACCCCTGCTTCACATGCATGGTGTTAAAAAGAGCTTTTCCTTTTCACACTAGTTTTATACAAAGTAGCAGTTCATTCCAGAAAGCACATAGCAACCTCAATAAACCCAAGAAGATAGCAATGACTTTTCTGAGCGCTAATGCTACGAGCGAAGGATTCTAGGCCATATACATTGGGGATCAGATGAAGTGCAGTGACACTAGGGGGAAACGGAGTGGGTTTGTAAAGGGGGGAGGGTGAGGCAGTCTTGTAAAACAGTGGTTAGTTGCAGGGGTGAGATGGTGCTCTCCGGCAGCTAGGGGCACATGACCAACCACCTCAGATGGTTTGGTAACCAGCGTGACTCCTCTTTCTGCCAATGAGGTACGCCACAAGGACAATGAGGACAAGGCCGGCCAAAGCTGCTCCTACTATGATGGGGATCAGCATGTCATCTTCATCCAGCTGGCACTCCTCAGCTGGGAGGAGGAAAGGAAACAAACCCAGCGGAGTTAGGAAAATAAAGACCGCCGGACCAAAAAGTGCTATCCTCCTAATTGTCACTAAAGCACGTACCTGATCCAAATTGATCTCCAGTGAGGCCGAACGGCTGGACCTGCAGCTGGAAGGTGTTGACAGAGAAGTCCTCTGACACATCTAAGGTCTGCTCTGCATGGCACATGTATGAACGCCCGAGGGTGGCCCTCAAGTAGTCCAGACTGGTGTTGCTGGCTTTAAAGGGCTCTGAATGAGGAGAGGGGACGGAGGAATGAAAATGATGTCAGCAAAATTCTTATCTGCTACATTAGAATTACATTGATGGGCTTTAAACTTACCACTAATATCTGGCAAGATAGCAGACAAAGACACTCCACTAAGATGGTACTTGCTGGAGGAAGTATTCTGTTGAATAGAATCACCAACTCCCATCAGGTAAGCCAGTAATAGTTTGTCTGTTTCTTTCTTTGTTCTTTTACTGCCATCTAGTGGCACTAGAGTCAAGTACAAGATGAAATAGAAACTCACTGCATGAGTGGTGAACAGGCCATTGTCTGTGGTTTTCTGATGGCCATCGCAATACATTTTCAAGTCTGACTTACCAGAGAGAAAAGGAACGTGAGGTTGGTTTTATCCCCATCTGCTGTTAGCAGCAAGGTGGCGCTGTCAGTACCACAGGACCCAGAGCTTTTTGTCACGTTGGGCTGAAGATTCATGACATCTGTAACAGTCTGTAAATACACGTGCGCACACAAACATGGGATTATAGTCACAGGTATTTGGGTAATATATATAATATATTGGGAAATACTCTTCCATAATGACAAGAGTAAAAAGTATGTGCAGTACTAGTAGGTGAAAATGTTAAACAATTTCCAATTTTTTTTCATAGGAGAAACCCCACGAATATCAGTGATGGTCTACAGCAGTGGTCGGCAACAGGCAGCAATAATATCTAACCCACCAGATTATTCTGATAATTAATTTTAATTTTACAATATTGGACAGTCCGATAGAGAATCTACCCCCACCTGAAGAATGCATATTATACTTTTATCCTTTTATCCAATTTTGGCTACAAAATAAAAGCGTGAGAAAGTTGGTTTAGCAATGCTTATTTTGAGCTGAATTCAGAACTTTTCAGCATAAAAACAACGAAGCTTCTGTTGCTTGCATGACAGACCTCTGAAATAGCAGACATGCGATATTTTTGCGCTTTCATGCCTCTGTCTGGAGTGGAAAGGCTACTTTGAAGGTGCCATGCTTCGTCTCGTGGTGCTTTCTAATATTATATTCCTTGCAAACCATGTAATTGTAAGTCGCTTTGGATAAAAGCGTCTGCAAAATGACCTAATTGTAATTGTAATTGAAACTTCATTGCAGATAGGCTAAGACACACCAGCAGAGGCGTGCTGTGAGGTCTCTGGCTGGGTTGCATCAGGAGCGTACTATACCCTCGGATGAACCCTCGCTATACCCTCGCTAAATTTGATGTAACGGGTGGAAAAATATCAACAGTGTCATTTACAGGTGCTGGTGCGATTGGGAATTTGCAGAGAGCTTTCAGCACAGCCACATAGCAAATTCTTTCTCGAGTTTGTAGGCCTACCAGCACACTGACCTGAAAGGTCCTCGTATTCTTCTGTCCTTTTCCTCTGATACAGATAAATTAAATTCGGTGTAGGTCTTCCCTCATCTACTATTTTAAGCTTTTGTTCAAATTATTGAGACATTTTTAATGTGTATTATGGGAGAAAAAGCAGGTGCCAGCACTGCTTTCTATGCGTATAAACTGCCAAATTGCCAAAAATGTGACTGAAGACAGGATTGATACATGGTTGATTTATAAATAAATGAATTATCGTATGCTACTTCTTATTTTATGTATGCCTACCCTGACGGCACGCCACTGCACACCGGCTTTGCATTCATGACACCACGCAGGATGAATGCATAGTGCATAGTCTTTTCATTCTTCTTTACTATTGTTTTCCTTAATGCAGCACAAAACCCACTGGCACACAAGTTTGGCTTTTTGTTTTGTTTTTGGTTTCTGACTGTCCTACACAATTTAACCACAAGTTGGAGCAGTTGACTAAGTAGTTACAACAAGACAATGCAACAGCATTGTTTATCAATTTCTTAAATTAGCCTTTGATTATGTTTTGGCCTGCCTTTTCGAATGGCTTAGAAAAAAAATTGGCTTAAGGCCAAACTTCCTTGCCGACCCCTAGTCTACAGTGTGTATGTAGGTACCTTATTCTGGGAGGCAGAAGTGAAGGATATGTTAAGCTGCAGGCCCATGCGTGCCAATAAACAGACAGTTCCATTGCTGCCGGTGATGGTGTAGTTGCCCCTTTCTGGTCGGCCTGGGTCCTTGCTGGGTGGAGCACTTGTGGGCGGGGCATCTGTGGCTCCACTCTGGTGTAGGCAGGTAACTGTTATATTAAAAAGGAGGAATATTTAGAAATGGAATTTGACATGATCTGCACCGTTGTCAAATTATGTCATTTGTAATGTTTTCTGACTGTTCGTCGCTTTTGCTAATCTACATTTTAAGTCTGGGGGGTTGAGTGCATAACCTGAACTTTGTTAAACCAATCTTCTAACAGGCCATGTTTTTATCTAGATCAGAGTAGAAACAACTGCTGGGTATTTGTATGCGTTTGCTGCATGTTGCAGAACTGTACTTTGCATACACTTGCAGTACAATAACAATCTCACAAGATTCTGATTCAACCTTTATATACCATTATGGACTTCTTGTTTGTGATAAATATTTTACGTGGTTTACAAAAATTACTTATTTTACACTGTGTACATGGCATGTATAACAAGTTGCAGGCTAAAAGCTGTTTGTTACTGCAATCAAGAGGTAACTTTGACAAACAGCTGACAAACAGCCGATGCTGTGATGTAACATGGCTATAGTGTGTTCAGCCACAGTACTCAGAGCTTCAGGCCTGCAGAGCAATATGAAATAACTGTTATTAAAATGAATGTTATGAACCTTATCTCAGGATTCCCACTCGTCATCGCACTATTCAATCAATATAATGTTAGAATACAACCTTTTTATTAATCAATTGAGTCATTGACACTTATGTTATATGGTTATGGTATGTTTGAGTATTTTTTTTTAATCAAGCTTTAGTTCTGAATACTTTATCTTTGATAGGAGAAAAATACGTATTTATATGCAACCTTGTCAATATAATCCAAGATTTAAGGTAGTAGTATCACTCTGAAATAGTAACCAGAGAGCTGGAGCTAACTGTTGTGAGGTTAGCTAACGTTAAATAGCTAGCACTGGCCAATCTGTGCGTTGTTTTGTTCGCTAAAACCAGCTAACGTTAGCATGTCTATGACCTCTGGATCAGCATTATTTGGCTCACCTAGCCAAGCCGAGACAATACTCACCTAAAAGCGCAATGCTCAGCACACCAAGGGACCACAATTTGACGCTGCTGTGCCGTATCATGTTGATTCCCAACAGCTTCAGACTTGACCAAGCAAAACACAACGGGTCTGTGATCTGTTTTGCTGGGCTAACGTTACAGCCGGCGAAGACACAAGTTGGCCAGATTTCACCAAACGTTACTAAATATCGCGAACTCCACGTATCTTTCGGTCGCTAGCGTCAAATATGAGACGATATACGACAACTTGAAGCTGCATTAAACAATGGATGATGGTTTTGTTCGTCGAAGAGACTGTGCCACTGTCTGCCACCAGAGATGAAAATTATTTGGGTCTAGTCGTCAGTCATCATGTGACTATCGGTTTAAGAAACGCCCAGATAAGTCACATGATATTTCTTTTCACAACAACGTTTTTATATTGTGAGAAATTTATAAGCATTATACAGGTACCGTAAATATACAAATAATGGTAAAACAATGTACAAGAGCTATACCCAGCGAACACTACAACGTTGACAACTTATAGTTTGATTGGTGCCCAATTTCATCATAAGCTACTTTACAATTTATTCACGAATTAAATTGTGTTATTAAATATTTGCCCAAGAATGTTTATTGAGACTCACGTTTTGTATAAGCCTAAATAAGAATAACATGTCGTTTCCACATTAATAAATGAAATTACACTATAGACAATTACAAATGCTATGATAGATGCCATGATTTCTTATCTTTTGTAATAGGCTATTCATTAAGTTAATGAATAGCCTAAACGTGTATTCAGTTTAGAATTAAGTTTAGAATTATTCCTTTTTAATGGGGAATTTGTAGGAAATTACATAGGCTAAGATTAAAAAGACAACAAAGCTATTAGAGTAATGAAGGAACCTTGTGTGACTAAATGTCAGTTGCTGGCTGACAGCTGTAAAAGAGGTAGCCCTACCATGTGTTGGGATTTAGACTGGCTAATTAAAGGTCCTCGAGGTCAGACCGCTGAACGACTTTTAGTCAGATGACCCCAAACTATTTCACATGTCAACGTCAAAATGCATTCTCCTCTATGTGGCATTTTCCCCCATCTTCACCTCAATCACCATCACTGATCACAATTCAAGCGCTTTCTCAATCTCACAATCTGTGTGATTGGGCAACTAAGACAGAGCTTGAGGCACATGTTGAGAAACCCATGATGTCCTGTCTGTCCAGTCTCTTCTACCAAAGCCCACCCCACCCCAGGCCTCTTTCTCTTCCTCTTCCTCTCTTATTTTGTCTCTCATTCTGCAAGCACAAATAAAGACCAAAACAATTAGTAGTAAATCTTATTTTAAGTTACTGTAAACTTGAAATGACAAACAACCAGTTATAAAGGTGTCAAATTCATTATGTTTTGGAGAATATCGATGGGTCACTGGTTCATTTAGGCCAGCTGGACCTCTTTAGCCTCAAACCTTTACCCTCTACACACACACACACACACACACAGTTAACATCGCAATGGAGAATACAAATTCTTAATCAAAATAGACATTTGTGCACTGACAATAAACACCTGAATGAACGCAAACATCTAATGTACATAATGTAACCTTATTAGTGATGTTAAAATAGGCTTTCTCTGTCTGTTGGCTGGCAAACAAACAGATTCATTGGAACCCCAGTGAAAGACGACAGTGTTATACTACGATGCCTGGAAGGTGAGATATTTTAAGATGCTTTGAGTCAGTCCATTGACAGGTAGGCCTATAGCACACGGTTGTCAGTGCAGCCACTTCCTGTGATCAGAGTGAGTGGAAACGGTTGAGTAAGTCAATGTGAGACAAACATAAACCAGAGCCAAGTCATAAGCAAGGAAGACCCTATTTGACTTTTGACTTTTTAAAACACACTATTTGACTTTTTGACAAGACCGACAAAGAGGGAGAGAAGAATGAACACACTGAAGACAGGTGTCTTGGTGCTCACGGTGTTTGTATCACCTACAGGTAGGTGCGGCAGATTTAGCCAAATATCTTAGTTGAGTTTGGCAAGATTGTTGTGATCATACAATATGGTCATGGTAATGGGTAAATTAATATTAAATATTACTATTACTTTAACATCCTATCCATTATAATTTTAAAGTGATAATGTGAAAAGATAAAATGTGATCAAATGTGTGAAACAAAGATGATTTAGGAATTTTGGCAAAAATGTAAGGCACCCTCACAATAACACCATCTTACAAATTACTTGCAAATGTAAAAAAGTGTAAAGCCTTCTGTGTTAACTATCTACATTAAAAAACGGGCCTGCATTTTTAAATTTGGTGTTACTAAATTGAAGGCCATATATTACTTTCACATTGATACAATTGGTATAAAAAAAGTACAAATAGACTGACAATTGCTTTTTTGCATTTTGTTAGGCAGATCATTTCAAAATGTTTATTTTTCTTATTCCTTCCTTAATTTATGTAAAAGGTAAAAAAGGCAAAAGCAAAATAACAGGAATACACCACCATCATTCAGATATAGAAAACAACACTGATGGCAGGTCTCTTCACATTTAGAGATTATTTGCATTTTGAAATGGGCAAAACCTAAACTATCAAGTTATCTCTCAAAATAGTAAGATAGCACTGGGCTGATAAAATCAGCCATCTCAGCAGGTTGTGGAAGTCAGCAGTCAGCCAAAAGAGGCCTATACATTTACATGTCTCTTTTGGTACTATATATGATATAATATGTTAACATATGTTAAACATGTTGGTTACCATCGTCACAGACCAGTAAACATGACCTAGATCTTCATGACTTCATTAGTAGTAAACTATGAAGATTGTCAACTAAAATAAATAACTTTTAATACAGAGTGTAAGTGAAGCTGTCCACATTTTCTGACCATCAGGGGAAGCATCTAAATGTGAATTATTGGCGCGGCTGGAATGTGCATTTGAACATACCTTTTGGTATAACGAATCGCCCTATAATACCAAATGTGTATTTGTGACACATTTTAGATGTTTGTATTGTAGATGTTATAGATGTTCTACATTTTATAACATACACGTAACGTAAAAATTCACTTTTGTTATCCGGGTCAAAGAATGTTGTCGCTGTAAGCAGTGTTCTCTTATTTTCAAAAAATTACAGTTGATATCTTCTATTATGGCTTTCACGATGATCCAAACACATTTAATGTGCAATATGTGCAGGAACCAAGATTATTCCAATGCATTATACACATTTAACCCCCTTAAAAACACGTTTTTTGGTTTAAGTGTCACTGGACATTTTCTCAGCAGGCTTCAGTTATAACCACAGATAAGCTAAACTTTAAAACCACACGTAACCCCTCTTTGTGGCAGGAAGACATTTGAATTGAGCGACAAGGAGGTTTTTTTATTTCCTGTGGAAATACTCTCTGTTGAAAAGGTCTCCTTAAAGTTGTACTTAGTCCATGTACTGGCTCATTAATTAATTAAAGTAGTGTGTATAAAGTAGTGTGTAGCCTACAAAGCAAACATCACAACTTTCCATTATTGGCACAAAACAGATATGTGCTCTACAGCTGAATTTGTCTTTATTGTTGTGTGTCCCGTAGAGGCCTCTTTGGGGTACCCAGTCATCTGCTACATCCTGGATGGCATTCTGCTCCTATATTCTATTGTTGCTACTGCATTATACGTCAGAGCAAAAGTGAGTTATATTGCAAGCTACAGCCTCCCATTCTAACAAAAGCAGTGCTAAATAAAGCGGCAGTGTGCATCTGCTAACAGAGTACAGTAACTATTCCTGCCTTGTGACATGTATGCTCTTTCCCTGTCTGTGCAGCTTTCCAATGCTCCATCACAAGTTGAGAATGACGTAAGTCTCCGAGCCACCTCAACAATTAGTGCCAGACGTTTTGACCCCATGTGCTGTATTAATCAAGAATCATACAGAAATAGTAATTTATCTCTTGCCAAATCCTTATTTAGTGATGCAATCAGTGCCGTAAAAAATAATAAGATATTATTAGTGATATATTGTGTTAAAACTAAAATGCACAATTTCCTTTAATTGTGCAAAAGCGAAATTGTATTCTTTTTAACTAAATTAATATAGGAATGATAGTATAATATACCTGTGACTAAAAGTAAAATTTTAACGATACACAACGATGCACTATTTTGCATGATCTTTTCCTATAGGAGACAGAAAGGGACAACACAAACCCTGTATATCAGGTAATGAGACAAGAACACACCTGCAACCAAGCCTCGGTGACCACAACATACTGGATTAACTGCTAATCTTTAATGATAATGTTTAGCTTCATTGCTAGCTATCTAGTGATACGTTTTTGTTTTTTTCTGCCCGAAAAATCCTTTTCAGGATCTTCAAACATTAGAGAACAGTCTTTACCATGATTTAAAATCCAAGGGAAAGGTAAGTGACGAGACGCACTGTTAAATCACCTTTACATCCTGTCGTTGTGCTATCATTTACCAAACCCCGTTCGTGACTTGTATGCCTACTTACTGGGTACGGTGGGTAGCCTACAAGTCACAAACGGGACTTACTTACTCACTTACCATGTTCTTCACTGGTCAAAGTCGCAAGAACAGAAAACCCAAACCTAATGAGGTAACAGCCTACTATTTCTGTTGCTGTCATTCCAAAGCTGTGGATTGGTTATATTTATTTCCATTAAACAATTTTAAGTTTGGGGGGTTTTCTAATACCTTGACTTCAAACAAATAACGCTGACTTTAATTTCTTTAATGTCAATACCACTAAATATTGGACATGGAAATCTTCCAAAACATCCGGGCTGCAGTCGAATAGTCTTTTTTGCTTGGGAAGGTTCGTAAGAGTTAAATTGCCCGGAAGTATCTAAGTGCCAACCATGCTAAGAGCTGGTAGAATTCTCTAAATGCTAAGGAAAGGTGCTTCAATTCTTCCTTTCTTACATCCTTTAGCATGGGGTACACACTGGACCAATGCCGTCCCACAATTCCTGGCGGCAGCAACATTTAACTCGACGCACCATTCGGTCGTTCACGAAAGCAGACGATAAACTTTTGTGAATTCTTTTTTTATTTCAATTCCAACCTTAGTAATGAAGTAATATTTTTCACCCGGTGGTCCACGTTTATATAGCCTGCATTAAACAACACGGTAAACGCACGGGGCGAAGCATCAAAGATGCGCTTTTAGTAGTCCATCTTCGGAACATTGTAGTTTCACCATGGCAGACTTACGTCAATAACATCCACAGTCGTCTGATTACGTAGCCTTGTGTAAACGCAGTCCCTTTCTCTTTGCACCGCGGTTATTTTCCCCATATTATGAATTATCTTGCATATTTTTCCTTGACCTCAGTCAGTTATAAGGTTTTCCATCGAGGCTTAGGAAGTACTTTTTTGACTATTCGACCGCAGCCCCGCTCACGACAATGCTTGTCTCACCCATTCTATCCGCAGCCTGGTCGAACAGGAAGGCCAAAGGATGCCTATGAGACTTTGAACGCGTCTCAGTCCAACAGGGCCTCAGCCCCACTGCCTGCTCGCTGATGTCCCACAGTGAAGCAGTTTACATGCGCCGCTATTATTCGGAATACGGCAACATTGTACCATAAAATAGTAGACATGTTTTAATCACTATTCAGCATTGTTTTGGAACACAGCATGACTGTTACAGTCAAATTTCCATAGATCCAAAATAATTGCCTTTCAATAAAATTCTGCTGTCTGTATTATGCATGTTTTCTTTGCCATATTGTGAATAAATAAAGTGTGGTCTGATATGAATAGGTATACTGTACATCATGCACACTAGATCACATTAAGAGACATTGCACATTTTAAAACACTTGGAAAATGGTTTAATGATGTTTACAACAAAAGAACTGTACAGTTTACAGTAAAAGATTATCTTTGTGTATAAAAACAAAACAAAATACAGCAGACAAATGCATCAAAATCTATTATGTATCCTGATTCACATACTTAGATTTCTACACAATCTTTCAGTTCTAGGCCCCCATTAAAGGAAGCTTCTTGTAGTCAGATAAGAGGAGTCCCCTCAGTGTTAGGTAAGCAGTGTTCTAGCCCATAGTGGACACCAGGGCTGTAAAGAGTCACATACACCGTGGGTTCTAGAGTTCTAGTGATAGAATTGATTCAGAATTAGAAAAATGGAACACATTCCATTAGGTTAGCCCAAGCCTCCAAGCAAAAGTAATACATTTTTACAGAATGCATTTCTTTGAGATACACAAACGGAATATGTACACGTTTACTTTTTTTAATATTTTTTTAACCCCCCCCTAACATTATTCTCTTGATTTAAGCCATGGTGACTTGGGCTGTGAACTGATAACACACACACACAAACATACAAAAATACTATATCTTTAACCTACCAAGAGTAAGACAGTTCTGCAAGTAGTTGCATGCTGCGACAGAAAAAGAGATACAACAACAAACAAGAAGTTAAACAGACATTTTCACTTAGTTGTCTCAGAAATGTACCAAAATATACATCTAAGCTTTGGAATTACTGAGGCTAGGACTAAAGCCAGTGCTGGGTTTGTCTCTTAATACACAAGCTGCAGGATGAAAGGTAAAGAGAAAGAGAGAGAGAGACACGAACAGGACAGAGTTATCTTTGGTATCTGCATTTGTCAAAAGTTAAATATTTGGATTTTTGCTTTGGGATAGCGCTTGTGAGATCCCGTGGCCTCACGTGTAATAAAGCATTTAACAAAAGTGTCACTGGAGCCCACCGGCCAGAGTTCTGAGCCAGCGGCACACGGTCCGTGCGGAGTGGAGGACCGTGATGCATAGTGTCACAGCTGACCAGAGTCTGAGGATAGAGCAGAGAGCAGAGTGTAACAAAACACAGCGAACGAGTGAGACGCGTTCCTGGATGCTACCACACGGTGGAAATTTCAGAAAAAACAAGTACAGACGAGGAAGCAGACAGACACCCCCTACGAGAGGCATGATCAAAGCGTTTTTCTTTTTGTCCTTAAGGAAAATATGTATCCTAGCAACAGTGCTGAAGACAGACAGACAGACAAAACACCGAGTCCTGAGCATTTACAGTGTGCACAGGATTAACCCTCAGTGTGTATTAACAAACATCACCCAGTTACCACCAGATTGGTTTTATTTATGCGTCGGTTGGAGAAGCCCACTTAGGCCCGCCCAACTCTGACACGCGCCGCCCACAAGCACGGACGCCATTGCACAGAAAGATCAAGTGTTCCCGGGAGTATACATACACACCTGACACCTCTGCCTCGGAGGTGTCGGGAATCAAAACAACGGAATCTGATGTTGAGCAGGGAGGCAGCGCAGCGTCAGAGACGGGGTAGTCCATATACAATCACTAGAAGTCTTTGGTTAATGTTGTTACCACAGGAAAGAGCGTGAGCTGCGACAACACACCGCCATGGGGACAGGCACAAATCATAACGGGACAGGATTGTCAAATCATAGCGTAGAAGAGACCCTTATAGAATGTAAATCAATCCAAAGTTTCACACACTTTAGGTGGGCCGCCATCTTTGAACTAAATTAAAGAGCAAGAGAAAAAAATAAGTTACAAGAAAACAAACTAAGCTTGACTGGCAAAATTAGAAAATGGCAGAAAAATAAATCACACTGCTGTATGTATCCTGTCCCCATTGTGGTAGCATTACGTAACCCTTCACTAAAAACAGGCAAGTGGGTTTCTTCAATGACACCATTTGTGAGTTGGGATTTCTTTATTTTTTAAATATTTTTTAAAGTAGATCAAACCAAGTTCCACTCAGTCTCGAGTTAGAAATGAGGTATACAACAGCTTCCTTGCTTTACTGGTGAACCGTTCCACTATATCTCATGTTTACCAACGTAAAACCAGCAAAGTAAAAGTGGTGGATCAACCAACGTGACAGATGCACGGCCGATCCACAACACAGTCATCGAAAAAAGGGCTCCTTTACTCAAACAGCTTCAAAGTGACAGCAATGACAAGAAGTGGCTCTGCCTCAATCAGTGAAGGTCAACAGTTTTTAAGTCAGACTCTCAGAGGTAAAACTGTGTTGACAATACGGTTGAAGTCATAAACCAAAACACTTTCCTGGCAATGGTTGACTTCAGAGTCTTCCGTCCATTAGATATGACTGCCCATTCTGGCTTAAAAAGGATAAATGAAGATAAAACAGTGTTCTCATTTGTCACTTTGGATATTTTAAGTCATTCTGCCCTTTGGAAGATTTTTTTTTGGGGGGGGGGGTGCACCTTGGTTTGCAGACTGCCCTCCCTATTCTCTCTCTAAAACACACACACACACACACACACACACACCTGCTGGAGTTTAGTTATTAGTAAAGCTTTTCTTACAGGTATTGTCAACCTGTCTTGAGTCGCACCTAAAAACATAGGTAGAAATGTAATCATGCTAGGCCTGCCAAAAACAAAATGCCCAAAGTACACCATTGTTGCAGTAAAAACAACACTAGGTGCGCGCAACACAAATCCATAGAGGACCGACCCTCTCACTCACTCACACAAACAATAATGCTACAATGCTCGTGTCTTCTACGTAACAATAAGGCATAAATGATAATGTTAATCTTTTTTTTCTTTTTCTTTTTCAAACTAAGAAAGCCAGTGATATTGCCCTCTCACACTATACAAAACAATTAAAGGCATAAAGTAATTTAAGTAAAAAAAATGATTGTTAAAGACAGCACAGCAAATCAATTTCACAATAAATCAAACAACTATTAAGATCAGATGCGTCAGTCTCCTTTGTCCCAACAACCACAGGACCTGTCCACATCAAGCACTGAACAGAGGCCCCTTTTCATTAGACCACACCCACACAACAGATGTGTTGTTTTTGGTCTTGACCATTTGATAAAATTGCAAATTTGCAATATTAAAGTATTCGGGGGAGATTTGAGTATATCAATGATAAACACTACATTCAGTCTTGATAACATACTGGTTCAAATATAAAATATGAATATCTTACACGTGTTTATATATACTATATATATTTATATATGTATAGAATTAAGAAAAAAAAATTCCAATTCTTACGTCGTTCCTCAGATAAATATTTCAGTAACATCCCATGGTGCCGATGGCTACTGGTTCACCTTGCTAGCGCTCGTCAAACTTCCAAAACAGCTATAAACAGCACTAAAACAGGACTGGGTCCTCAGGCCTATCATGTTCCAACCGACGGCAGACCAGCAGAGTGAACAGCAAGACACCTGCCTAGCTGCAAAGAGAAAGGCTATCACTTTGGCAAGAAGGATCACAAAATAATAATTAAACCTGGAATTACCTCATAAATTAGTAGTACTAAAAAATAGCAGTAGTAGGTTGTCCTTTATCATGTTCGGTTCATCATAACAAATTTTGAAATGGCTAGCCAGAGACGGTACTTGTACATTCTACACTGTTCTACAGATAGAAATTTCTGATAGTGAACCTCGTGTTTAAGTGCTGCTGAGGTATATTTAGTTAAAAGTAATGCGACAATAGAAAGAAGCACATAACAGAAAGATGTGGCGCAATTACAGTCTCAGTAAAGTAATAACCACTGCGGTTATTAATTTGGTTACTTTGTATGTAGTAGAACAATCCTACTTCTGTGTGGGGTCATTTAGCAAAGGGGTAGTAGGATGGTAGCACAACGTCTACACTGCTTAGCCTAACGGGGAAGTAGGGGATTTTGGCAGGTCCAAAAGTAGTTCACAGCCAAAACTGGGCAACAGCCTTTCTGTGCCGTGCTGGTTTACATTTGTGGCATCTGAAACAAGAGGAAGGCTATCTGATCAACTGCTCTACGTATACAACAGCAAACCCCTCCAGTAGAAAGACTCTAAACCACAAAACCTGAACTAAACAGGCTGCAGTCATAAAGCTATAGGAAACTCATGCAGGCGCCCCCCAGCAGCTCAGCGCTATCAGAAGCGTAAAGCAGCAAGTGGTTAAAGCTACGTTTCTGTGACCCTGTGAAGCTGCAGCAACTCAGGAGTTAATAGTGTACTGACAGAAGTCTTAAGTAGGGAGGGCGGGATGTCGAGTAGTGATCGTATGTACAGCAGCCTGTGTGCTCACGCAGGCACAACAGCTAGTGTGAAAAACCACTTTGGTTCAAGCTTTTGTTTTATGGCTAACTATTAGTAGAAAACCCAAACAGAAACAGACAGCTCCCGCACTTGCCTCATTCAATTTTTACAACGCTACCAAAATGGCCAAAGAGAAAAGAAAAAAAAAAGTACTTGGAAAGAACCTTAAAGAAAAACAGGGTAAAGCCTTAAGGCCAAGGCCCAGTAATATTAGCAATATTACAACAATCAAACACAGCTAAATTCTAATGGAAACCACTTTCGCAACCCCCAACCTGCAAAATCCATTTTTGGTCACTTGTGCTGCCAATTAAAAGCTGATCAAATTAAAAAAAAAAGAAAAAAAAAGTTCTTTGGAAAGTGGATCATCAAAATATTGCATTTCTCTATTTTGTTGACGAGAGATTTTGTACTCATAAATATAGTAACTAGGCTAAGCTACACTGACTACACAGCAATATTTTTAACAAAGATTTTTGGTATATCTTGAAATATGACAGTCGAATGACTGCACACAAACCGACCTTTAAAAAAAAAATTAAAAAAATACATAATTCACTCCCCCAAAAACAGGCAGACTGCAGCTCATCGATCCAGTTCAATTTTTGGTACAGATACTGTGCACAAGTAGATATGACGGTACTTCAAAAACAATGTCCCAATCTACCCAACGGCAACATACGGTTGAGTATGAAGACCACGAGGCCCGAAAAGAGACCAGTCATACACATAGCGTGCATCACATGTACAAGAGCGACTGAGCTCTCAAGCACCTGCCTGGGCTGTAGAGAACAGCCTACCCCGACACATGGCGACCCCTGACCCTTGAATCCATCATCTTTAATACGTCTCTCCCATAAGAAATGACCCCCCCCCCCAAAAAAAAACGCCCTCAAAATGACTGCATATATGCAGCTCTGTTTTAAAGCTCTCTACGTTTTGATTTTCGTAATTTTCTGTGTCTACAGTCCGTGCCTAGACTTCCATTTCAGAAAAGCTCTGTGGCCGGCTTGCCACCGCTGCGAAATGTCAAACTCAGTGTTTCCAGAGAGGGTTGGAGAGACATATCTCGTCCCTCGGGTCCATAAAGCAACAATAACCATTAAAATTCGGCCACTTATTACTTGTTTTTTTAAAGCCATATAACCACGATTAAAAATTTATATAGGAGTTAAATCTTAACTTAATATTAACCTTGAAAGAGTGTCAACAAATACAGTCAGAAAAGAAAACTAAACAAAGTCTAAAATATAGCTTTGATATGATTTGATGTATAGGTCTGTCCAACAGAACCCAAAAGAGCAAATATTAACAAGGGTGACACAACACCCTATTAGTGATGACAAATATTGAGAAATTAGTAGTAATTGGTTGGTTAGACAGTTAAAACAAAAATCTACTTTTCTTTTGGTTACAAGTATTTCAGAGGAAATTCTGAATTGGAAATATGGAGTATGTATATATACACAGGATGTGAAGCAGGAAAACAGAGCTTGATAGTACCACGGTTATTTTCCTTCCTGGATATGTATCAGTGTTCACAAGAAATGGCAGGGCCAGAGGAAAGCATGACCGGCTACCTTTAGTGACACCGAAGCTAAACAACATCCAAGAATAGTAGAAAGGAAAAAAAAAATAAAATAAGAAAACTACAAAAGTGAAATCAGATTGCACCCTTTAGAGGAGGGCTTCTTTTTGGTGGCAGCAAAAAAATTAAATAATAGATAAGGGGGGATGGGAGGAGAATGCTCGCGGCCTATATCAAACAACCTCTCTATTCCCTATGTGGTGCCTTTGCAGAGCAGAGCACAACATAAGAGATAGGGCCGTCAGCGTCACTGGGCCTTGGAGGCGGCTGTGATGGTCGAGGCGGCCTGATGGTGGGCGTCGGCCGTGACCTGCAGGGCGCCGGCCCCCGCCGCGCCAGCCGACACCAGGCTCACGGGGTTGCTGGTGAGCAGCGACAGGTTCTGGTGGTTCAGGAAGAGGGGCCCGGTCACCAGGTTGGGCGTGTTGCCAGCCGACGTGTTGGCAAACAGCAGGTTACTGCCGTCCAGGGAGGTGAGGGGCAAGGTGCCACCCGATGCCAGAGCTGGAGGAGGAGATGGAGTGTTAGTAGCAGAAGTAGGTCCTCTTTATCCTCTAATAAGCCTTTCTCTGAAATGCTTACCGCTGCCCACACAAGCAGTGCATTTCATAAATCTATTCTGGTTGTTTAGAGTATCGCTGGGTATTGTAATTACAGTATTTCTACTCCAATACGTTTGCTTATGCTATTTTTATGCTGTTCTGTTATGCCATTAAAAGACAGGGGGGGTCTATAGATTGTTATTAAACACAGAGGTTGGTTATAGCTTGCGCCCCCCCTAAACAATATCTATTTGTGGGTCAAGACTCAAAACAAAAGGCTCATTTGCATGTGTCATGTGTGTTAAAATGCAGAATTAAACGGGTGTACTTGCCACAGTACACACCTTGGATGGTGGCAAGCGTACTGTTGCTCATGAGGGCAGGGCTCAGCGCCCCGCCCAGCGCGCCCGGCGTCAAGCTCAGCAGCGCCCCCCTGGACAATCACACACACAGTCAAGCTAACGCGCGCACAGGGCGACAGAGAGGAGACGAGCAGGACGAGGGGTACTCACCCTGGAGAGAACTGGGACGAGGCCATCAGTCCTGGGCCGAGCCCGGCGGCTGCTGCCATGGCGGCAAAGCTGGCACTGCTGGGCAACTGGGCAGCACTCTGCAGGGCCGCCGACAGCCCAGATGTGGCCACCATCACCTGGCCTGCACCCAGGCTGCTGGCCAGGGACGTCGGCGCCTGGGTTACCACAGCCGTCGGCTGGGCTTTGCTCGTCTCCATGGAAACGGACGTGGGCGACGGGCTCAGGGACGGCGAGCTTGTTGCTGCGGAAACAATCGGCGCTGTGGAGATAACGGAGGCCGTGTTTGTCACGCCGACGGCCGTGCCTGCGGAGGGACCGACAGTACGGCGTGACCTCAAACTGACATTTGACGGTCTACACACACACACACACACACACACACCTACCTGTGAAGGACAGGCTTGAGACGCTGGTGCTTGTGAGGGGCATGGCTGGGTTTATGGTCAGAGTGGTGGGTGTGTTCATAGTGGGACTGCTCACAAGGCTTGCTGTGCTGGCCACCTGGTCATGGGGAAAACAAATACAGCATAGCATGTTGTGTGTGTGAGGAACTGGTGAGATAGCAGTGCTAGCAAATGACACAGATGAATGTTAATCCTTTTATTATTAAGTGGTTCTATTCTTTAACAGATAGAATCCAAAATGTCAGGATTAACGACTCATTTTCAGATTCCATATGCATCAGTACAGGTGCACCTCAGGGCTGTGTAAGTTCACCGGTCCTGTTCACCCTTTACACTAACGACGGCACCAATAGTCTCCCGGGCCACTTAAATTTTCTGATGACACTGCCATTCTCAGCCTACTTCACCAGAACTCAGACCCATCATTGTACTTCGCGGAGGTTAATACATTTGTTAAGTGGTGTGATAAGAACTATCTCACCATTAACATTAAAAAAACTGAGGAGATGGTGTTTGACCCTCGGTCGGTGGGGGATCATACCCCACTGTCCATTCATAGGAAGGAGATTAAACAGGTCACTTCTTATAGGTATCTGGGTATCCACCTGGATAACCTCTTAAGATGGACTGACCATGTAGATTATGTATACTCCCGTTTGCAGCAAAGGCTGTATTTTCTACGTAGACTGAGGGTGTTCGGTGTCAGCCAGAACATCATGTTTCTATTTTATCAGGCAGTGATGGAGAGTGTCATCAGGTATGGGATGACAGCGTGGCTCAGCAATCTCTCCACACAGTCCAAATCAAAGCTGCAGCGCCTGGTACAGGCCGCTATGAAGGTGATGGGGAGGACTGAAAAGCTCTCCCTTCAGTCTATATATGAGCAGTCTGTCCTCAGGCAGGCCCGGAGAGTACTGTTGGACCCGTCCCACATCCTTCAAAGGGAATACGAGCTCTTGCCTTCTGGTAGAAGGTACAGAATCCCAAAAACAAAATTTAACCGCTTTAAATACTGTTTTGTACCCACCTCCATCAAAATTTTAAATAAAAATGTTAATTAGATCTGTACACTGAGGCATGGGAAGTGTACAATAACCTGTTGTTCTGCTTGTGGTGTTTGTATTTTATTTATTATATGGTTTTTTTATGTTATTATTTTTATGGATGTGGATGTGTCTTGAGGGTGTACGTGTACGTCATCAGCTGTTATTTGTATTTTACGTGTATTTATTGTTTGTAATGGCAGCTACTACTACGCACTTTTGAGTCCATGACAAATTTCACCTAGGGGACAATAAAGTATATTCTATTCTATTCTAGCCACTAGCCGCCCAAACTGTTGGCCACAAAGCTGAAAAATCAATAAACAACACAAACATAAGAGCTTAATGTTACAATTATATGGGCTTAAATTCAATGAACTTTAGCTGAATGAGAGCCATTCCCAAACGACATCATGCATGCACCCAGGAAATAACCCAGTTGCTATAACTGAATCTACAGCAAACAGTAACAGTAAGGTGCCTACCAGAGGGCTACTGGGCGTGAAGAGGGTTTTGATGGGGGTGTTGCCTCCTCCGGTGTTACCGCTACTGGGGGGGTTAATCCTCTTCTCCTTCTGCCGCCGGTTGCAGAACCACACCCGGATCACCTCCTTCTCCATGTTGAGCTGGTCAGCGATCATGCTGATCTCCTCAGAGGTAGGTTTTTGGTTCTGCTTAAAGAGGGCAAAGAAGCCAGGGATTCCCTTTGAGCATGGGCTAGTCAACGAGGTCTTCACAATATCGTGACCACAAAGCACCACTAGAGGGCAGCATTCAACATCATAAATATTGTTTTTGCAATAACAACAAAAGAGACATTTCAATATACTTATTTGATGGGCATATTTGTTCAAGTAAGTACATGGCTCACCTCCAGAAAGCTCTTTTCTAAGGCCACGCGGATGTTGGTCTCAATACTGGTCCTCTTCTTGCGTCTGCGGTTGAGCCCCTCCATGCCCAGGCCAGAGGAGCCCAGGGCACTGGGGCTGGACAGGGCCGGGTCAGATGACAGATTCTCTGCACAAACAGCATTGACACAAGGGAAGGGGAGAGAGGTAAAGACGAAGCCCTCTCCAAATACATAGAGTCAAGACAAGTGACCTCTTTTACTGCGTTTTTTGTTTTACTGCAAACCACCGATTACCCCTGGGATTCCTCAGGGTTATAATCAATACTCCACCACCACTCAATCACCAACAATAAAAAAAGACTTAACATACAATTTGTACCCTCAGATATCAACCTACCAATCAATGAATAAGCACATGCACTTGTATTCTCTGTCTAACAAAACCACAATAAACACTGAACTGCAGAGACAACTATAAAAGTACTTTTATACATATAAAAGCTTCCTCTTCTGGGTGGGCTCAGGGACAAACCTGCATCATTGAGCCACTTCTCCAGCAGTGGCTTGAGTTTGCACATGTTCTTAAAGCTTAGGTTCAAGGCCTCAAAGCGAGAGATGGTAGTCTGGCTAAAGTCGTTCCCATAAAGCTTCCCCATCGCCAGCCCAACATCGCCCTGTGTAAGGACAGAAGTGTAATTAGCATCTGTAGAGCACCTCAACATAGAGAATTGTTAATAGCCAATACTAATTTAGTACCAAGATGACAGGGATGCTGTATCCATACAGTACACATATTTTATAATGCATTTTTAGCCGTTTCCTAATCTTGGCGGCAGCAGCAATACGTCCTAGGTGGACCAGTACTGTTCTCTCCAACACACCTGTGTAAAGCCCAGCTTGATGCGTCTCTGTTTGAAGGTCTTAGCAAACTGCTCCAGTTCCTCCAGGTCGCTGGGCTCCTCTAGGGTCGGGGTGTCCAGTCGCTTCGGGGGCGTCTGGCTGTGGGGCAGGGTCTGGATGGGCGTGGCTGCTATCGTGCGGGTTGGTGTCGCAGGCTGATGGGAAGGTGCCAAAAGTATAAAAATCAACAGAAAAAATGGCAACAATACACAAGAACCATAGGCATTTATTAACTTAGAAACCTGACAAAAGTTAGAACACTTACAAAATGGTATATTTATTAGGGCGAATTTTAAGATTTAACAAATGCATTTGAAACTGCTTTTTTTCTTCTTCTTTTTTTTTAAAGAGTTTGAAGAGTTTTTTTTTTTTGAAAGGTAGAGAAATCAAAAGGCATGTCATTTTATGTGAGAGTAATGACTGGGTGCGGATAATTTGCATGCTATTGGCTAAAACAGGACTACGTGTAGGCTGTTTGCTTTCAGAAATACATTTCACCCATGTATATTATCGTGAAATCGTTTTCCCCCCTTGCAATAATAAACACTAATTGGAAGGAGTATGTATATGTTTTTATGCATACATCAAAAGAAATTAGTGGTAATAGAAAAGCTTGTGAATAAGCATTATAAATAGAGATTTTTCTAACAGCTGCGCACATCATTACCAACCTGAGTGGCAAGGGTAATGCTTGGTTGAGTCGGCAGGAGGTTGGCTTGGCTTTGAGGTAGTTGAGTTAAAAGACTCGGGGCTTGTAAGAGGCCTGATGAGAGAAACACAGCCAGGGGAAGGAAGAACACACACAGGAAGAAAAAAAAAAAGTTAAGAGAAGTAGATTTCCTGCAGCACACCATGAAAGTGCATTTGTAGCAGTTGGCAGAAATGGACTGTATATGATTTGTGATGTAAGACAAGTATGACGTTAATTAGAATACAATATTTTAGGAATATACTCAATAGCAATGTGAACAGCTGGCTAAAGGAATACAATTACACGTTTCAATTGTTATTTTAAATGTGACGTCTAAATGTTCCTATGTGTTAATTTGTGAACTCTAGAGCAGCCTAGAGCAGTGTGTATGCAAAACAAATGTCACAAACCCAGTAGGGGGCAGTACATACTCTGTTGGCCCTGCGGAGTTTGTGAGATGATGAACTGGGCAGGCTGCAGCTGGGCAGCGATCGGGTGCCCGGGCTGCACCAGAACAAACTGGGGCAAGCTCAGGTTTTGTTGCTGTAGCTGCTGTAACTGCTGCAGGATGAAAACAGAGAGAGTGCATCAGTGGAACTGTATAGTTAATCGGTGTCATTATTCAGGTGTCTGTGAGTCAAGTTGAATTTGAGCATTGGTTGGTATAGCGACGTCACTTGTTGAGAGGAAATGCTAGCTAAAATGTTAATATTTCTTTAGACCTGTCAAAATGCCTTTGAATTTCCTTAGTCGCATAGAGGCTCAAAAAGCCTAGACTTCAGTGTCGGTCCATTTGTCTGCGTTTTTTCCATTTTCAAATGCTGTTGTTTACACAGCCAACACGTTTTTTTTAAAATGGCGCTGCAATCTAAGAACTATGATTGTCCTTAGTTCCTGCGGTGTGGACACACACACAAAAAAAAAAAAAAAGAGGGTACTTCCTCCAACCGTTCTAAGAACTATGAAAAAATTTCCCCCGGCTTGAAAGCGCCTTGTGTGGTGTGTATGCGTGTGTCTTACTGGGGTGATCTGGATGGGCTGCGATAGGGGAAGCTGGGTGATGGGTGTGGCAGCGGAGGCTGAGATGCTGGCCCCAGTGGTGCTGTTCTGCTGACTGGCTGAGTGCTGCACAGCAGCAGCGAAGAGATGGGCCTGGGCCTGCTGGATCAGCAGCTGCTGCTGTGCTGGAGTCAGGGTCAACTAGCAGAGGAAGACAGTTGGAATTAAGGGGTGGGGGGGTGGGGGGTAAGAGGATAAAGCTACAGGTGGTTCTCTTTCATTTAATGTAGGGATGTTCCTTAAGACTAATTTCCCTGACATTTAAACGGATGTTTAAACTTAGACTAGTTGACTAGTCTAAAAGTAAGTAAGACAAATTTTCCCTTTTTTATTTATTTATTTTAATTAAGCAACATTTGACGAGGGAGACATGACATTTCAGTGCAAATGTAATTCAAATGTGTACATTATTAAAATAATACATTTAATCGACTAGTATTTCTGGTGCCGACTAATGAGGTTAGCAACATTTAATCGACTAGTTGCGTACATCCCTAATTCAATGAAGATGCCAACGCACAGTACGAGTCTCCACGGGAAGATTTATGCGACTGAGCCAGCCACAGACAGACAGCAAATAAAGCAAGTCCATGTCATTTATCCACATGCATGATAAGCATTCAACTTTCAACCTTCGTCAACTGTATGGGCTCAGCTGAAGATGGAACAACATGGAGTCCAGGCAATGTTTCATGGGTTTGATAGCAAGCGTGCAGACACATACCAAAGCTACATCCAAATATGGGAGCATGGTAGAATTTGGACAAAGACCGACCCCCAGTGGGAGAGCTGAGCAGGCAGGCAGGCAGGCAGAATAAAATAAAAAAATAAAAAACACTCTAGCCACAGAATCAGGGCCAGAAAGCTTTTCATTACCCAGACTTTCACCCATGGCCGCTGTAATCTGATCCCAGATGGATAGCATACTAGCAAGGGCAATGGTCTAACTCAAAACAAGGAGGTGACATGCCACTTACTCCAGCTATCTGTCCCCCGGCCAACATTAGCTGGGTTTGAGGCAACACGCCGTGTTGGACGGAGGTGGGAAGAGCACTTGAGTCTTCCGACTTAGACTAGTAGGGGCAGAGCACAGGGAGGGGACTTAGAGAAAAACTATTTGTCCTGAAAGCACAGCTAAGCCTAGCAAACACATGAGGCACATGTACTGCAACTCAACTGCATTAACTGTAACTAAATATCATAAGCCTAAAAATGCAAATAAGACTTATGACACCTGTGGAAGGTTCTCATCTTTGTCTTTGATTTAGGGGGAAGATATGCAAAAGCAAGTGAGAAAAAGGGGGTGTTGTACTGCAGACAAGGGAAGTTGAGGGAAGGGAGGGGAACGTGGAGATGCCAATTAAAATAACTGTTATGCAGTGCATGTAAATTCTGCATAGATTTGCATATTCTCCGCCATCCGTTTCCGAGCAACCGCAGAGCAGCTAATTAGCATACAAGGTTGATTAATCTGCCTTGTTGCCAGGCGACACCAAGAGAGCCCTGCTCATCTCAATGAACTCTTTCTGCTAATGCTGCTGAGCATCAGCATGCGTATATCCACATCCCAGGACTCGTCTCACCTCTGACACGATTAAACTAAAAGTCCACATGTGTGTCAATACCTATATAGGAAATAACACCAATGACAAAAACTATTTGAATAGTGTAGCCTCAGTCGTGACAGAAACAAGAACATTATTACAGGTGTGCATGTTACCTGTTGGAGGATGGCTTGTGCTTGTGCATTAGTGATTGCACTTGCGGTTGTGACGTGTTGCCTCTGAAAGTCCAGTCCATTTGTTTGGACTCCTTAAAACAGGGAGAGAAAATCAATCATGGTATCATTTTTCACATCAGTATCATTTTGATAGGCATAACTATCTAAAAACAGCATAGCTAATAAGTATTCAGCTGATCATACTGTTGCACAAATCTGCTCAAGTGATGGCTGGTGAATTTAATTTGCAAATAGCAAAATATGCGTTTACACCTCATAAAAATCACTGATGTTCCCCTTATAGGCTTTACATTACACATATACAATGTGAAACCATGATGCTCATCACTCTTAGATTAATCATTTACAATACAGAATCAGTCAACCACCGAATCTAAATGAAGGACAGAACAGCTTGACATTTTTTCAATTACCAAACAGGGTTACACACAAGGGACGCCATGCGTCTAATTTTCAAAATGAGTATATTCAGCAGAGCTAAGCAGGACCAACAGATTCTTTGCTCTGCAAAATCATTCATTTGGGTTATGAAATTGAAACCTGTTGAAGCAGTCTCTATATCTAGTCTCTCTGATTTTAACCCTAAAAAAGGAAACAGGTAACCGCTCACGACTCACCTGTGTTTCCGTCACCACTCTCCATTGCACATTTAGTAGTTTGTGACTGATTATTCATTTTAGAATCTGTAAAAGGCAGAAAGTGACTATAAGGAACCAATAATTAGATAAATTAAAGTAAAAGTTCCATCAAAAAGCATCTGAATTACATTTAATTATGCTCGTCACACAAGGCTAGAGGCTCTTTTCTGATACAGGTAATTGGCAAGCAAAATGCACCGTGTATTAGGCTACTATCTAATTTAAATGCCAATTGCTAACAAGAATCAAAAGATGTATGCACATCTTCCATTCTAATCGTTGCGGTGTGATTATGTTTTCCACAATGTCACAAAAGTCCTCTCTGATAAACATAAGCTAGCCTAAATAACAACAAAATCCAACCAAGATCCATCATAAACCCTAAACTCACCCACTTCTTCTCCACCCGTGTTCTCCAGCATGGTTGCAAAAGCTATCAAAGAAATTCGCCTGTGCCGGTTAAACCCACAGAGCGGGCGTCCGGCACTTTAGATCTCCTCCCTCTCTTCACTCTCCACTGATCAGCGAGCAGAGTCCAATACAACCAGAGCTACACACAGACACAGTGGCACTGTCTGCCACACGCTTCACTGAACAACACTGGGAGATGCACACCGGGAAAGCCAACGAGATTTAGGCAAAGAGCTCTCCCTCCCTCACTACGCTCTTTTCTTTCTCCTCTCACTCTCTTTTACAGACCGCTATTTTACACAAACAGTTTTCTTTCTCCACTCGGGTGCGCCAAGACTGTCACAAATCCTGAAAAAGTTCTCTCTCTCTCTCTCGCTTGCTAGAATGAAACCAACGACAGGCGCATCTGGCAGCCTCCTCCAACTCTGCTCTCTCCCTCCAACACTATAATGAAGCATAATCAGTATTCAGCTGATTAAAGCCGTATGCAAATCTGCCCCTGCCTTGTTAGCGATGCAAGGCTTTGAAGTCCTGCGAGCAACGCATTTCACACCAGGCTCTGAAAGCTTTCTGCATAATTTAAACCCCTATAAATATTTATCAGCTCATTAGCATATTAATTGGATGGCTTTTGGAGGACGATAAAAACAGGGGAATAACGGGGACACTGAGGGGAAAAAAGTGCTCAAACCAGCACTGGGCCAAATAGAAGCACTAGTCCAAAACTAATTATTGCCTGAGTGCACGGCAAAAAGTAATTAGCTAAGAGCAGGTAAAGGGTTGAAGATATCCCAGAATGCATCGCGAACCCTGTTGGCGGTCGTCTGAGCACGTTAGTGATGGTGCTAATAGAATGTCTCAGACTGCTCGACCACAGAAACTCAAGCAGTCATGTCAACTCAGCCCAACTATTAATAAGGGGGGGGGAGAGACGGGGACTTGCTCAA
This sequence comes from Percopsis transmontana, assembly GCA_025447815.1. NCBI lineage: Eukaryota > Metazoa > Chordata > Actinopteri > Percopsiformes > Percopsidae > Percopsis > Percopsis transmontana. Next base: position 1,721,093 of record JAOEHI010000014.1, read on the forward strand.
TCGGAAATAAATAACTCCACGTTAATCCACCACAAGGCTGTCATTACTGCTGGACCCCCCGTGGCTAAAGCATTCCACAGTGAGCAACAACAGAGAGTGGGCGTCGAGCTATTGATGGCTATGCTTATGAAGTGTTTGCAGATTAGCATATTTAGATTAGCTTTAAATTCCATTAGTATTTCATTTCCTGCTCATTTTAAACATGCTCGGAGAGTTAATGTGCCACAAAAACCAGCCTGCTATGATGAAGTACAAGTGTCACATAAATGTACATTAAATTGCATGGTTGAAAAACTAAAAGCAGGGGGATTTAAGTTAGGCCTAATACACAAACAAACAAAAGAATACTTGTCAGCTACTTTACATAGTCCATGCCAGACAAAACTGCATTTACAGCCTCGCTAACCAAAACAAACAAGGCCAGCAGGGCAGAGTGGGGGTTGACACAGGGCACACCAAACTGATTTTTAACAAACAAGACTGAGGACATGCTGGGTAACTTCTGTAGCCTCTACCCAACTAATGTTGGCATTGTGAACTGCAGTGTGTTCTTAGTTAATCAGCCTAAGTAATATAGCATTAATTAAACATTAAAGGCAACAAAATATCAGCGGCTCATTTGGTTTGTCACAGGAACTGAGACAAACTCTAGCCCACTAACCCCCGCAAGATGACTACTGATGCCACGGCCACATTAGAAATGACTTTCTTGGAGAACAAAAAATAAAATACTACATTTGACCTCTTCAAAATCCCATAACACTGAGGAAATCCTCATATTGCAATACCAGTATTGGCAATGTGTTTTAACATACGTACAAACAGTACAGTTACTAAGTTGAATAACTTGCATAAACCTGCTGTGAACAAATATACAAATATCCTTTGCCTTTGAATTTTAAACTGTCATCTCATTAGTGCTAGCTGAACATTGCAGAACCATTAATATGGGCAGGGAGACTTAACATGAGAGACAGCTAAAGTCATTAGCATAGACACTCAAACAGCCTTTATGAAAACTGGAATGAAGTTTTCTTGGCCCGGGCCAGTTTGACAAAGTAGTTTGGATGGGGAACTTAGGAGTTCAACTTGAACAATCATTCCGTGTGACAGATTACACCCATTAAACACAATCGACTTGATTTCCAGACCATGAAATTTCTAAAAAGCTTGCAACAGGTTTTTGGAAAGAGTAAGTTGGTCACTGGTAGCATGACGAGAGATAGACATACTGAGATTTAGCGGACAATTGTGTCATTCATTTAGGAGGATATATTGTTGCTTAATAAATTTCAATTAACATGTTGCTGGTTATCTACAGTAAGAGATACATTTACTTGCCGCTTCCAGATGTTGCATGACTCTGGTCTCATGTTTCAGTTTTTTTTTCCCTAAAAAGGTTTAAGGAAAAATGCAATTCAATGACGTGGACCTTTAACCTGGCAGGGTGATTTGTGATTTGGTTTAAACAAGCTTATTTTAGAGCCGCATTTATGGCTTTAATAAACAAGCTTTTGCTTTACATCCCTGTATAATATGGTGTCGTTTCAAACTTAAACCTGAATGACACTCACACTACTGTGGTTTGCGAAAGGAAAGAAGCTATATTTTGTGCATCACACAACCCATTAGGTATGATTCTTCCCTTTATTCTGAAACAGCTCGTCTGACTGGAGCCTTCATGTAGGCCTACTCAATACTTTGAGCTGCCAAGTCCTGAATCCATTACTGGGAATAATGCATTATTCATGGTGACTGTGTTTACATCAATGAATATTCATGTTGAACTCCAAGGATGGAATGAGGGAGGAACAGTAAAACTGATTAAATGAGAAAGGAAGCAATGGTGTCAAGATGACAGAATTATTTCTTAACCGTTTAGGTAACGGTCATATTTTAAGCAAGAGGTCATGTATAAAGAAGTGAAGGTCTCATAATATACATCACAAGAAAAAACAAACATGCATTGGGCTATGTATAGAGCCATTTTAGATGATTATTTAGACCACTCGGCAGTGGTAATGTAATAATTCTAATGTATAGGCTTGGTATCTTGCCACAAAAATGGAATCTCCTCCACACTCTCCACACAACAGTTAAACTTGATGACTAACTGAACAATCATCAATCAAATAAAACACAAGCAAGCCTGTTGGACTTAACACATATACAATTATATATTTTTTTATCGATTATACTGTAACATATTGCAAACAAGTGTGAAAACAAAAACACAAACTTGTTTTTTCTGGGTAAAACATTACATGGAAAAAGTCAGCAAGCTCCGTCTTGCCCTATCGCAACATAATTTAGAATAGCCGCTAGGTATTGTGGCGGCACGGAAGTGGGCCTCGCTACCCCTCCCCAGGCTTTGGGGGGCACACAGGTAGAGCCTTTCCATTGCATCAATCAAAACAGCATATAGTAATATTTATCTTCAACAACTAATAGCATCTACAATTATTTGGCAAGTGTTTACTATTAATATGAACGCAACTCCCCCTAACAGTAATTATGTTTGCGTTGATTTAAGAATCGTCTCCCGACTAAGCACTGAAAAGTTGTGGGACAAAGTCAAGTGGGATCCCACTTAAACTTTACTAGCCTGTTTTAACAAATCCTTTGGAAAACGTGACACTAACGTTGTATAATTGACTTCTTCACTAATAAGAATCCGTTAAATACTAAGTAAAAACTAGCTGACGAACGTTAGCGAGCTAGAACACTGGGTACGAGGGTTTAGCTAACAAGTTAAAATGTGTGGCAATATTTACAAAGTTTGGTGATGGAGTTTTAGATTAAATTATGTTACGGTGCGAACCGAACGCCCGCTAACAGTTAGTTGGTGGAATATGCTGAACTCCGCATTTTGGTTCGAGGAGGCCCACATGAATAACACAACAGGCTTTCTACGCCCGCATCGAGCACAAAAGGCTGAAGGAAAATGCACAGCTATAAAATCACGACGAGTTACAACCCCAGTAATGATATTGTGCGTTTAGTAGACGTTGGAGAACAGTATTATTCTTCTTGGCGTAAATATCATTACCAAAACAAGTGCAGCCACAGCCCCGCTCAGCAAAAATGAATATGCAAACCTCTTTCAAAAGGTTCATGCCACTGTGTGCATCCACACACAAAGCCGACCTGCCTAGCTTTAGCAAGCTAACTGATGCTAGCTTGCTAGCAGCCTCATTTAAATCAAACTGCGTTTATCAAATGTCTAAATATGAAGAAAAAAAAACAAGTTACATCGCCGATTACTAATAAAATATGCTAAATTGCATTTGTCGACAGAGATATGAATATGTAGCGGCGTACAGCGGTCTAATCACACAAAGGGAGGCATGTTTTCCGTGTAATTTGCCGTCGCACTGCAATAGCCCGTTTCCTCCTCTGTCAAATTACAGCTGGCTTTAAATAAACGAATATAACCCAGAATACTACGGTATTTTGTGAAACAAACCCCTTCTCACATTCCCCCCTGTGCATTTTGGATTATGAGTATGAGAGTTTGAATACGAGTATGAATATGTAAAATGCTGTAATGATTACCTGGTCCTGAACTCTCATCTTGACTCGCTGCTCCTCCGTCCGCCATTTTGAATATTTAACCCGAAATCCCAGCCCCGAGTTACACACACATATAGGCTACACACAGTACCCAGGCAGGCGAGAAAGTTAGATGGGTTATAAGTTTAAACATCCTTTGTTTGACGGTAGGTTGTTGAGGCTTCAAGGATGACATGTATATTTTCAGTGGTTTCAACGTGATATAATAAATACACAAATACACAAATAAGTAGGCTAGTAGGTTAGCCTACTCCAGATACAGGATAACCTTAATTGGTCGGTCTTGGCACCTTCTTTAATCAAAGAAGGTGCTTATTATATATTCTACTAAAAGTTATTTTGAATTGGAAAAAACATTACCAGCAATTTTTTTTTTAAATTAAAGGTTTAAAAAATGGAACGGCTAACTGGTAAACTAATGGGTAACTTTGTGAGGCAACAGGACCATCTCTAGCCCAGTCAGCCTTTACTACTTACATCTGCACTAATAGGCTGCAACGTTCAGTCTTCTGATGTGAGTGTGAGTGTGGGTTTAGTTTGGGTGCTCCAGTTTCCTTGCAGCTACATGCCCAAGATTTTAAAAAAAACGTGACTAGGTAAAAATTTATTACTTCTTTTGTGCAGGCAATTGTCTGTGTGGGCTTGTGGATCAATATCTCTGTTATCAGTGTTATTTCTTAACTCTTGTCTGTGTTAATGGTAGGCTAAACAATATATTGTTAGTAAACAAGCCAAGCTGTTTCACTACAGTCAGGAATTGCTAAAAGTCGGGTAAACACTACCAGAACCGAGAGAAGATGTGAGCCTATAGGGGGCTATAGCTATAGCCTACACCCAAAGAATAAATTTAGGATAGATTAAGTTTAAACTTTTACAATATATAAATTTTTAGATAACTGGATCATCCATATTGTCTATAGCTGTAAATGCCAATGTTTGTGCATGTTCTCTTATGTGATTGACCCATTTCATAAATAACGTTATTATAGGGTTACTATATTATTTGCATGTGGTAGTTTGGTACCCATATATGTTTTCATATATGTGGCATTAAACTGGCATATTCAAAACATATTGTGTAACATGAGGGGGGATCCATAATCATGTGAGAAAACATATACACAACAAGGTGGCATCCCATCCATGATGTTTCTCTGCCTCGTGGACAGAGATGTGACCGGGTCAAATTAGCTCCAGTTCCTAGTCATTCTTGAGAAGTCTCTATACTGTTCATTGTTGATCTGTAACAAAATACCACTAGTGTGACAAATGCCATTACTTTTACAAAAGAGGTTAAATGAATCCCCTATAAAATAATTTCTTTTACACAAAGTTGTGATGTCATCAAAGTCAAGTCAAGTGTGGAAACTAACCAACCAATAGTATTTGGTTTCCAACGTTTATAAATTAATTTTCCCTGTCGTGGTATCAAGTTTAATATTAATATCATGATAACATTTCTAAGCAACATGATTGTGTACACCTGAATGTCATTTTTGAGCTGACCTCCCAATATAAAGGTGACACAGCTAATTTAAGATTATTAAGGAATGGATACAGCTACAAAGGCTTATGGAGCTCATTTTGTAACAATGGTCAAAGCATATTGAATGGCTTAATCAAGGACAACAGTGTACACTTTTTGGTAACCAGTTTAACAAAATCCCTCTCAAATTAGGGATTTCAAATGAGGTAAAACACAAATTGTGGTCATACCCTGCCCAAAAGGGGAGGTTTTACAAAAACATATAAAATTATGTATTGATACTTAAGTATTTTGATAAAAATGTCCTTAAACATTAACATATCATGTCCTGTCATTGTTAGTCCTACACTGCAACCTACAGGCCAAATTTAGTAACAACCAGCAGAGAACAGATTGAATGGATAGGACAAAATTTTTATTAATCCGTTTGTCTGTTTTGTTTTAATATATATATATATAGGCCTAGCCCTAATGTCCTTTGACTGTAAAAGGCGGACCTAACTAAGAGGCTATAGGATCACTGATTGGCTATTTGGTAGCACATGACCCACAGCCGTTAACTTGTAACATAGAAGATTGCATTATACCACTCCTGTGGGTCAAACCTGAAGGAAGGTTAGACAAGATCTTGCTCAAGAACTGGGATAATCTATTTTTTTGTTTTAACGGTTGGACCCTTCCATTTACATCAGCAATGACAAAAGAAAATGGTCTCAGTTTAAAAATACTACTTTTGGTACTCACAGGTAGGGATATGGTTTTGTATTGTCTAATTTCTTTAAAAGTGATGCCACGCCTTTTACACACATTCACATTGGTTAATGAATAATCCCATGTCTTTTGCTCTTTACCCGGAAGGAGCATAGCCTACTATCGGTAAAATGTAATGGATTGGTTATAGTGCTATACAGGATTATATTGAACCTGTAGATAATATCTTTTTGGATTCATTTTTTGAGAAAACATTATACAAAATTGTTTTGTTTTTTTTATAAAATGCAACTATTGTGACAACATTGATCCTATAATCTTTATACATGTTCTGTTTATTTCAGCACTGTCCTGCTGTAGGAGCTTAGAGGTTTCTATTACAAAAAGGCAATATGAGGTTGCAAGAGGAGGTGATGTCACCTTGACTTGTTCGTTCATTCCCGCCAAACCAAACTTCAATATTCTGGTGCTGAAATGGGAAGCTGCTCCTGACAACATTGCCGAGCCACAGGTCAGATCTTAATGAACTCTCATACTGATTAAAATCATGAACATTCAAATCAAATCAATAGTTTAAGACAGTTCAAAATGTTTGCATTCAGGTTAAAAAAAATCAATCACCATGTCTATTACAAATGCCAAGCTTAATCTAAAGCTTATAAATTCCAGACAGTCTTTTACCGGAAATCTCAAAGTGACCATCTATGAGGCAGGATAGGATAGGTGTCACACCCTAATATAAAAAAAACTATCAGCCTACACCTTCCACTGCAAAACACAAATGGTACTTCCTGTGTTTAAACCAACATGTATTTGAATATTGTGAAATATGAATTCACAATAATTTAATGTGATCACAATTCTATCTTTATCTCAGTATACAATTTATAAAAAAAATGATATTTGGATGTAGGTAGTAGGCTACCCAATTATTATTTTAAAAGTTTAATTATTTCTTTTGTCAAATATGGGTCAAAAATAAAACAGAAAGTTAAAATCTGTTTGGGTGTGTTGTGAGTAGCGGGGAATGTGAACCCAAAAGCAGACCCGGGTAGGCAGAGAGTTTGTATCAACACGACCTGT
>JAOEHI010000014.1:1728045-1739939 GCA_025447815.1 Percopsis transmontana
CACCAGTTTTACAAGTAGATAACATTCTCTAAAATAAGGACAGCATCATATAACAAGGTTACTTTACCTATGCATTTAGATGCACCTAGCACCTAGATGTTATTACCAAAATTAGATATTCTAAACCAAGCTTTGGAGAGTCTTCTTCTCAGTGCTTACCTATTCCTTTTTTCAGCTTCTGCCTCTCCATGAACTTTGATTTGTGATTTGCTTGCTCTGTGTCTCTCTCATAGGCAATAGCTGACATGGTGACAGAGGAGAACCTGGCTGAAGGAAGACTCTATCCTCCTCTCAATACCATACGAGAAGTGTCCTTTAAGATTGCAGTGAAGGTGGGTTATGCTTTCATATGATCAGGCCTAGTAGAACTAGCATCTAGCTGCCTCTTCTCTGCTTCACCTCTCTCTCCCATGTGGTCTCTTTATAGCTTCTTTAGCTTCCTTAACCGCCTTCGTTTTCATTTCTTTTCTCGTAGGTCGTCAACCATGCATACAAACACAACATTGCTTCAGTGTACCCTGAGCCTAAGGACAAGGAAGCCTTCGTGCTGTCTCACGTCTACAGCCCAGAGTATGACTCTTTCACCCTGGACACCTACCCCTGGCCCCAGGAGGCCATGAATGTCCAGGATGTGTGATGATACACACAACCTCTGCCATTGTTTTTTTTTTTTTATGATCTCCATACATCGAAGTTCCTGCATTGACTCCACTCACAAGCCAACAAACGTGTATGCCTTTTTTATATATATATTTGTTTTATACACTCAAATCCAGAAATTCAGCACACCCATGGAAATAAGAATGAATTGCATATATTAAGGTTATTGAGGGACGGGTTTGTTAATTTACAGCATATCAAATGTCCTGTACACCTCAGCATTCTGTCGTCCTCTTGTAATCACGCCATATTTTCTAATACAAATTAACTGAGATTCTGTTTGAACCTTTAAAAATGTACTGAAGACTGCAATGTTTTGTTTATTCCTCTGGGGATTACATATTTACACATCTGAAGGCATGACAATATCTGTACAGTATACCAGACTTTAAGCCCCTACAGACTTTTTGCATTAAATTATCATTATGAGCTTAACATAGATTGCACTGTGTAATGAAAAATGACAGAGATGGAATCTCTGGAAGCGTCTCTTTTACAATGCAAATATCTGCTTTTACAATTTGGAACTCCTGCTACATACAATAATCTGTAAATATAAGCACAAGGGCCGATTTTCATTGCAATACCATCTTACATTTACTGTTATTTTTTTGGTGTAGTTTTGTAGCCAATCTGATTTACTTAAACTAAATGTATTGCTACAGTATATTGCAAAACAGTAATGTTTGTATAGGGGCTTCAATAAGCACTCCTTGATCTACTTGTATTTCTTTGGTTCCCTCTATTGATGCTGCAGTGATCGGTAATGTATGATGCACAATTTATTTGATTTCAGTCATGTGACTTATATCCTAAGGGCTGAATGTGTACAAAAGCACAAACAAAAGAATCTCCCTTACATGATATGTTTTTTCTATTAGTATCCTGTGGGTGCTTTCTTTTAGATTAACAGCTTCATTGTGTACAAATCTCTGCGGGTTCCTGTGCTTCTGCCAAAGTTAGGCTACTACAGACGAATGCACCTTATCTTTCCTCTACTACAGCAGAACAGGCTGCTGTGCTAAGCATGGGCAGAGTGAAGGTTGTGTCTGTTGATTTTGAGGGCATCTAATGTTTAAGAAGGGAATATCAACTATTTTGAAATAAATATTCTTAATGTATTGTTAAAGTGGTATGTTTATTTTCGGTTTCTGTTAACCTTTTCCAATCTTTGCATGTTAAATGGGTGTGTGATTTCCTATCTTGGAACTGCGAGTAGGATGTAAATGCTCGTGAGGTGAGCTGAGAGCCAGTTACTGATGGAGGAAGCTTTGCCAGTTGGTCCGCTAGTCTCAGAGCCTCAGGTGTTTGAGAAAGTCCCTGCCACCTTCCTGGGATTCTCAAATTAAGGGAAATGTTACATTCAAGGGATAGCCTCTGAAGGAATGTAGCAATTAAAGTATTTTGTAGTTTTGTTTCTCATTTGTCATTCCCTCTTCAGATGTTTTGATGTGTTCAAAGTGCCCTGGAACTTCAGACACAGAAGACAAGAAACTACCTGGTTTCCTAAAATTGTAGAAAACCTCTCAACTCAAGAAAAATTAATCAACATCTCGCTATGTTTTTGGTTAATTGTAATGTATTCAATGTACATTCTACAAATCTCCTGTATACTACTAATACTGAGATGCAATCGTCTCAGCCATAGCACTAAATAGCAGTTGTGTTTTTGTAAACGATACCACAGAGCATTTTTTGTAGCCTAAGGGCCGACTCGGCGACATACAAAAGGTTGTACTGGTAGCCTATAGCTACATACCACTGTGTTTTAAAAGTAAAAGTGCTCCGTGGTTTAGCCCTCCTTCTGAAAGGTAGGCCCACACACTAACAAATGTGGCAGATCTGGGGCCTCATTTATAAAACAGTGCGTAGAATGCACTTGAAAATTTTGCATACGCCCAAACATATTCGGATTTATAAAACTGCGTACGCACATCCCACTGGTTTTCCTTTATAAATCAGCATACATAAACGAGAACTCCGTATATTCACACCCTGTTAGCGCCCATATTTGTCTATACATGGTCACTGAACGGCCCCAAATTAATATTAAAATACCTACTTACGCCTGAGGAGCCCTTTAATTCACATTGAGCATGACAAAAGCAAAGCGGAAACCAGCAACAAGCTTTGTCAAACTTAATATCGAGTTTGTATAAAGGCAAGACGTCAGGCCAGCAGTGAATCTCTACGATCGTGTTTCATAAACGTGACACTTTCTGTAATAGGCTACATGGTAGGACTAGACTACTATTGTTTATAATATGTGATCAATCAACCTGACAGAAAAAAAATCTCAATAAAAACGAAATCTGTGCAGCATTTCATTATTATTTGATTAGCTTACACGGACATGATTGCTCGACCTTGTGAACAACCTAATTATTTTATGAGAACGTTTTAATTATCATTATTATTATAATTAGGGCCTATTATTAAATATAGCTTGCCTTATCAATCTAATAACTGTTTTAAGGGTTTCATTCATTGCCATTCCCGGTTGTCATTTCTGCCTCCATAATACTCATGGGTCCGAGTTTCCTTAGTGCTTTAGGAAAACTTTACGGTAAATTTGCTTTTCTAAATCCGGCACTTTGCGCAGAATGGCGGCCTACGCAGTCTTTTCTGCGTAGGCCTAGTGTTTATAAATGATGCACCAGGCATTTGAACACAAACCAGTGGCTTTATTTGGCATGTATTAACTGTGCTACAGTTGATGGCTTTGTTTTATCAAAAATAACAAATAATAACTATATCCAAAACTAAAACCAGACATTTTGTATTTTCTATTCATATGTATTCCGGCCTGACCCCCAAAGTGGTTTACAATGGCCAGTTGATGAAAAATTGGTACTGAAAGTTAGTTACAAAATGTGTTAGAAAGCAGTTCAGTTTTTGTTATGAAGGACATTACAAGTGGAGTTGGTATTAGCTATACTGCAACACCTTTTTTCCTAATTAAAACATTTGGTTAAGTGCATAGATTTTTTAAAAAAATGAAAGAATGATATTAAAAATGTAAATTTTATATTAATAAAATATATTAATCAATAATAATATTGACCCAGAATTAACCTTTTTATAATATGCTAGCAAGCAAACCCTTTAATTCTTGCAATCAATAACGCATTTTACTCCAACAAACCCCTGTAAACTCAACCAGTCCCCACTACCCTACTCTGTTAGCTTTTTTCATTTTCTGGGCAAATGTAAGACAGAAGCATGTCTATCATGTTCTTGACAATGGCCGGTGCGGGGTGGAGGGCGTGCGGCAGGTGGTGCGCTAGAGTCATCTCCCAGGCGTCCAACAGCAGGACATCCAGCCCCTTGAACATGGCCCTGAGCACCCCATCCAGCTGCTGCGAGTTCCAGTCACTGTTGTACAGGCTCACCTCCTGGTCCAGGGCCTGGAGGTTGGCCGAGCGGATCACCACCAGCGTCCCCGGGGCGCGGTCCATCAGATGCACCAACGCCCGCCGAATGTGCCGCAGCCGGCGGATGTACACCTCTACGGGGAAGGTGCTGAAATGGGCCCAGATGCTGAGGACCACCACCGTGTCCGGACCCCCGGACAGGCCATCCAGTTCATTTGATATGTAGCGCAACTCGCTGGCGCTGACCGTGGAGAAGCGGATGGGTGGCCCGTGGCAGCGGTACTTCAAGAGGATGTTGTGAGCACTGTCTACCGCCATGAAGGGCCCCACGTTTTTAGGGCTACGTAGGTTGAACTCTTTTAACTCTAGACAAGGAGAACGCAGTAAGACTCACTGATGCCTGGCATAAAACAAGACAAGGCTAATATACAGTATATAATGCTCACCTGGTACAAAAGCACTGAGATACTCGAACCACTGTCTGACAGTGGAGTCTCCGTACATGTTGATCACCTTGCCCCTCAGACACTCGGTGACCGCAGATGAGTCATTGAACTGGCGCACTGTGGTGCCCCCTAATGATCTCCACAAGCCGGCATAGTAATATCCAGAAGGCGCAGGCTTCACAGGCTCCTGCTTCAAGCTGCTGCTGTCTACCGCTGGTTTATCTAAAATCCGAACACTTCATGTTAAGGTGAAGGGAAGAATAAATGCAACATGTCCCAAAATACACACACCAATCGGACATTTACCTTTCCTCTCAGGAAGTACAGCGATTCTATCTGGTCCTGAAGCATGTATACGGACTTTGAGGTTGACACCGCTAAGGGGGGAAAATGGTAACAAAATGGTAATAATAAAAGAAAACATGTGGTTTTGCCATATATTCTTGTCAAACTACAGACCTTTGAAAAAGCAATGCTTCTTTATTGGTGATGAGGTGTTTCTGATAGCCTCCCTTGGCGTGATTGATTCTGGTGTCACAACTTAGCATCTTAGGCTTGTAGCAGTACCAGGGCTCCCCCGTGTGGAGGTCAGTGTAATTGCACAAGGGCAGCTGGCCAGCGGGCAGGCACATGTTGCACACAGTGGTTTCGGACAGAAAGCCTGAGCGAAACAGGCTCTTAAAAAACACCCTGTCGGGCCTCTCCTCCCTCAGCCTGCGCAGCACGGACACAGCCTCGCTAGGATGCACCAACGTGACCTCCACCAGTGCAATACCTTCCCACAGGAGGGGGAAGAGTGCAGAGTAAAATCCATTACGGTGGTCCAGCACCTGGCCTGCTACACCTGCGCCAAGCTCTGGGGAGTGCAGCCGAGCCACCAGGAAATCTCCCCCGTAGCGCTTGGGGCGGCCCTGGAAATCGTGCATCTGGACGAGAGCCTCCAGCTGGTCCCCAACGTGCCATTCTCTCCCTCCCTCCTTAGTGGGGAGGATGGCAAACAGGCTGTGCACGGGGTCGCTAGTCTGGCGCAGGGGCACCGGTGTGGAGGGGTGGGCTGGAGGCTCGGGCCAGGCAACAGTTTCCAAGAGGTAGCGCTCCTCCAGCGACTCCTCTGCCGAGGTCTCCAGGCTCAGGTGACTACAGTAGGTCCGATTGTGGTACGGGGGAGGGGGTCCGTTCTCAGTGATGACTGAGCGAATCCTGCTCTGTAACTGGTAGAGGGTGGAGACTGCGTGGCAGTTCAAGTTCTGAAAAGAAAGTAAAGAGGAGGATGACCACAGTGGATTGGAGCAGGGTGAAGTAGTGAAAATGCAGAAAACTAACAGCAGAATTAGAATTACAATACAATATCAAGTGTGTACTAAAAACAAGACCTCACATCACAGTATAGGCTACATTTTCAGTCTCAGTCACAGGCCAAAGGTTCATTTTATGGTTTAGCTTTGCTCAAACAAAGCAGGATAGTTGTAATTGTACTCACTGTATGTCATTTTGGATAAAAGCTAAATGACCTAATTGCTTATAAATGTAGTATCACTTTGTAGAATCACCATGTGATTCTGATACACAAAAAGGTTGCAACTAGGTCACTTAGAAGTTCTTCCCAAAGTGACCTACAGTGTGTACAATTACAAGTATTAAGGATATTATACGTTTGTGTTTTCACAAATGCTTGTTTGTCTACTGATATCATTAATGGTCGTGACCTCCTGCTCTGGTAAGGGACACGACGTGTTTTTTCAGTCCAGGCATTCCAAAGAGTTCAAGGTTTCTTGTATTAAAGTTAACAGTTGACACTCGTTTGTGAGAAGCCTGATAGATGTGGTCTCAGAGAAAGGAGGGGAGAGCAGCAGGAGATGTTTTCTGTTGTCTTATCTCCAATACATTGTGAAGGAATACAGTATAGTTGTAAAACACACCCAACCCTATATAAACCAATGTATGGAGGAAGGTTTTTTAGTTCCTCCATGCTTATTGCTGTGTTGAACCCAAAATGCATTTTGATTAAAGGAAACTTCATCTTCGTTGTGTCTTTAAATTAAAATTTAACTAACAACTATCCCGCCCACAAACATGCCATGTCTATACGCTTAGAAGAACTTTTCTCTACTCACCAAGGTGCTAATATTGCGGAGCAGGAAGATGAGGACAGACAAGGCTAGGAGTAGGAAGATATTGACATATTTGGACTTATTCCGGCACATGGTAACCTCCTTATGTCTCTCACGGTCTGGCCACTCTGCCATCATGGTGACGATGGCATCACAGCTATTTCAAAGCCTTTAATCGTGATATAAATGTCAGTGAATTAAAAGTGTAAACAAATAATGCCATTAGCAAGATAAAGAAAAAAAGCTGCATTTTGCTTTTCACCACCATTTTTATAATATATATAATATATATTTCTAGATATATAACCTGAATATACCTAGCTGACATGGTCTAATGAAGGGTCTCAATTTACCTGGACACTACAATCTTAGTTTTGTAACCGAACAGGTCAGACCATAATACAGTATATGATATATGGGGCAGACCATAATACAGTCTATGATGGGGCAGACACAGTCATGTTTTTCATTGTAATGGACATTAGGTGTGTTGAGTGTCCATGTGGTTGCATACAAAATGCTCATGCTATAGTTCCTACTATGTGTAGCAGAACTATTTTGTCAAAATAATAAAAAAAATCATGAGTACCCAAACCTATTTCTACAAATAGGCAGTCAATCTGTATTCAATCAATTTATTTTCAAATTTTGAACCAGACCTTTCACATTATTTTGTCAGTCGTTTGGACCAAACGGTTTGGTTAGGATAAAAGGCTTGGATGAATACTTACGGTAATTTTAATACACAATCGAAGGGGAAGCATCACAAACTGACAGAAAAAAGGCCATGTTATAGGCAATACAACCATGCCGCAAGAAAATATTTACCTAGTTTTTGCTTCAGTAACAAGGGAAAAAAAGAAATATAGAAAACAACTTAAGTATACTCTGCCTGAAGACAGACACAGAAAATATGGTATTACACCACAAACTTTGTGGTCTGAATTTAACGTTCCTTCAGATCTTCCCAATTATAATAGTGTGATACGATTAATGGTTAGCACTTCCCATCGCCATGGCTCTCGGTCTCACAGCTCAACGGAAATTGCATGATGTTGCCCCCCATGCTCCAATTTTTATCTACTGTAAAGACATTGCGTTTTCGGGGAAACATTTATTAAATTTCTAGGATGCATAACGCGAACTGCGATGCACCTAAGTTATCATAACCCATCACTAGCATTAAATCTACGTTACACATTTCTGTCGAAGCTAGCTAATAGGCTAGACTCTTAAATCGATAAATATACATTGATAAAAGGCCTACTTACATTTCCTAAGCCGTTTAGATATTATTCCCTGTTATCTGAAAATATCGTGGTCTGACCAACCAGGAGACGGGCGGTAAATGCAATAAAAGAAGAAATCAACTGAAGTTCGTGGGCTAGATAAAAACCGTTATCCCTATCATTATAAGAAGACGGTGCCGCCATTCGGCGTTTAGAGCGTGTTGCCTGTTTATGTGTACAGTTACGGTAAATCTTGCGCGAGTATGTTTTGGGGCCCAATCTTGCAACTGGCGCCCACCACGTTGTTTAAATAGCAATGCACTTGTCTTGTGCCCATTTCAGCTGTTGTTGGTCTTAAAATGAGGTGTCGGCATATTGGCGCATCTTGAACTTCTCAATGATAACTCATTTTCAATGATTCTCATTTTCAGCATTTAGCAGACGCTTTTATCCAAAGCAACTTACAAATGATACAATTAATCTTATAGTGGGAGGGTGGAGACCTGGAAAAGGAACCACAAGAGTATCGCATGGCAGTACATCTCTTTGAGGCTGCTTCATCACCTGGTTGCGCCAACTTCAGCATGATACATTTGGCACGACTACACAGAGAAGACCATCCATTGGTATCAAACTTTGTGATAAGGAATTTCTACGTGGACAATGGGTTGGTCAGTGTCCCATCTCACAAAGATACCAGGAAACCAATCGTGGAAGCACAAGAGATGTTTTCATCTCCACAGATTTAACTCTAACAAAGGTGAAGTACCTACCTGCATAGCTCCCTCTTAATCTCAGTCTAGAAGAAGCACCTTTAGATTGTTTTCTTGGTATTCAGTGATCAGTGCAAAATGACACTTTCAGCTTTGACATACACCTGAAAGATTAGCCTTCAACATGTAGAGGTGTCCTGTCGATAACCCTGATCCTCTATTGTCCACTAGGGTTTGTCTCCCCATTCATCCTCAAGGGAAAGAGTATCCTGCAAGAGTTGTGCTACGGAAGCATTGGATGGGATGTGACACTTCCTGAAGACCTACTGCCACGGTGGGAGGAGTGAAAAAATGATCTACAAAAACTGAAAGAAGTCACAATATCAAGGTGCTATTACCCAGCAAACTTTGGAGACATTAAAAAGATTTAGCGTCATCATTTCTCAGATGCTAGTAATGTCAGAATAGGTTCTTACCTGAGATACAAGAATAGGGAAGGAGCTGTCCACTGTAGTCTCCGATTCCACGAATAGAACTTACGGCAGCCGTAGTCGCCACCAAACTCGATATGGTGATCCAGGTAGGTAGGTAGGTAGGTTACTTTATTTGTATCCGTGGATAGATATGTTTTACAGCAGGAAAAATGACATCCATTTTGTCACAGCAAACATATCAGATACTAACAAACTAGAAACATAACGTTACATACACACAACTAAAAACAAAAGACACACAGCTAATAAAAGTGATAAAAGGTTCCATCAAATCTGACCTGAAGAGAAATAAAAAGTGATATGAATGGTATAGGGACCCATGCCTATCAAAAAAGGCCACTACAGTCGGTTGTCCTGATGATTGAAATATTTATGACGCGTGTACTATGTAATCCAATGTCCAACATTGCCAGTAAGGGTTTATTTTTTATCTCATGCAGTTTCCCATACACAGGGTACATTCATAGGTGTAAATACCAAACATAATACAATAATTCCACTTTTCTTGCTCATTACACATTGCACGGTCAAAAAACTGTTTGCTCCTTCCTCTCCCCACCTCCTGTGCCCTGTTGAACCTTGATTAAACAAACTCTGTCCCAGCCAAATTGACAGTGCCATGGCTACTCCTAAACATTAAACCAAATGGCTTTCACAAACGGGTTTAAAAAACAAACTGAGTAGAGCTTCATGAGTCATGTGCAAAGTCTTGCTATGACTTATTTAGCTCAGTAATGGCAGCAGGAACAAAGCTGTTTTTGTATCTCTTTGTTCTGCATCTTGGGGATAAAAACCTCAGTCCGGAGGGAAGAAGCTGAAAATCACTGTGCAAAGGGTGGGAGTCATCATTTAACATAGAGGTAGCTATCTTCTTGAGCTGACTGGTGTACAGGGAAACTTTGAAAAGCTGTGACTCACCAATCAGCTGACTTGACCATTTAACTATTTGGTTTAGGGCATTTCTCTCTTTTAAGGATGGGTGACCAAACCATGACACCAGTGAAAAGGATAAAACAGACTCAAATAAAAGCATGATAAAACATGGTCATAATATTTTGGTCAATGTGAAAGTATGACAGTTTCCTTAAACAATACAAGTGCTGTTGACCCTTTTTACACACACTACACAGTTCTCTTCAATGTTCAGTTCTGCGTCAATGATGGTCCCGAGGTATTTATATGATTTCACATGCTTGATGGTTTCCCCGTTAATTAGAGTGTCTTCTTTCATGTGAGTTTTCCTCCTAAAATCGATGAGCATATCTTTAGTTTTAGATATGTTTAACTGGAGGTAAGAGTCCTCACACCAGTATACAAGTGGCCAATGACTGGACCGTGGCTGGTCTCATTATCATGAAGCAGACTAACAACAACAGAGTCATCTGCATACTTTATAATATTTATGCTTTTTACCGCTCTAACACATATTTGTGTAAAGATGGAATAACACAGGTGACAGCACACACCCTTGTGGGGAACCTGTGGAAGAACACCTCCGATCAGAAAGAATCCCCTTAACCCGCACTTCTCTGCGTCCTATTTGTTAAAAAGTCAAGGATCCAGCCCACCAGATTATTGCTTAAATCAAACTGTTCTGAGAGCCTTCTGGTTAAAATATGGGGTTGGATCGTGTTGAAAGCAGAGGAAAAGTCGACGAATAAAAGTCTTGCGTGAGTGCCGTTACCATCCAGGTGTCTAAGAAGCATGTTAAGCAGAGTGGCTATAGCATCTTCCACTCCTCTGTGAGGTCTGTATGCAAACTGCATAGGATCCAATGCATGCTCAGTATGCTTCAGGATCTCAGACCAGTTTCTCAAAGGTTTTCATTACGATAGAGGTCAGAGCAACTGGTCTGAAATCATTAAGGGTGGTAGGACGACTAGATTTAGGAACAGGGACAACTACAGTATCTTTCCACAGGTTAGGTAAATGTTGTATTTGTAGAGTCTTATTAAAAATAAAATTAAATACTGGACTCAGTTCTTTTGCGCAGGATTTAAGTAACTGACCACAGATATTATCAGGGCCCTGGCTTTTGTTGATTTTTACATAAGAGAAGGCCTTCTCAACATCGCTAAGGTTAATATAAAAATGCTGATTGTCCTTAAGTTTAAAACTCAGTTCCTGAATTTCTTTACTAAAATCAAGGTTAACAAAATGACAGTAAAAACTATTAAGTGCATTTGGAAACTCAAGAGGGGAGTTAAAACATCTAAAATAACCTGAGTGCTGCTCTTCGGAGTCTGTACGCCTGCTATGGTTTTCATACTCGCCCAGGCTGAGCCGAGCTTGTTTGCAGCCATCCTACTCTCCAGATCTGATTGACAAAGATTTCACATATTTGTTACCACTCGCATTCAGGTGATAAGAGACAAACACAGATCCCAAACAGTGGCATTATTTTGACACTGCAGATATCTCCTAAAAATCACAATTAAGCAGAAATGGCACAAACCTAGACACAACCTCAAGGTGGATGACATAGTTATAGTTAGAAGACACTGTTCCAAGAAATCAGTGGCAGCTAGGATGAGTAGTTGAGTTGACAAAGGCAAATGATGGTTTAGTTTGTCATGTAAAGGTGCAATTGGCAGACCGCAAACCTGCAAAGGAACAAAGAAACCACTCAAAACCTTGTTAATTATTGACCTGTGTGCCGGGAGGGGGTGCATGGGGACAGCGCACACTAATCGCGACGTCACTTGCCTCTGCATACAGACACTTGCCTGTGTCGCTTTGTTATGGAAAATTAATAATATACCACACTGGAACAAGAGAAAATATGGTCTTTGTAATTTAATTTAATTGTAAGATCTTGCAAGAAATGGAAACAGTTCACACACAGTTCCAAGCCTGTCTGTGGAGTG